>CM024761.1:92236147-92558647 GCA_014218235.1 Colocasia esculenta
AGGTTGAACTGACAACGATCCGGATTCACTTCGCATGGAGGCGATTCCACGACGATCTGGGCAGAAAGTTGAAGCAGAGCAGCAATTTGGGGCTTTTCCTCTTGGTCCTTTGGAGGCTCTTGGATGGGAGGCTGCTCTCTGATAATTTGGCTCCAAAAGGATGCTTTATAGTGTTAGGTAAAGGTGGGGTCGTGGAGGAAAGAAACACCCAAGTGGGGCCGGATTTGGAAACTCTAAATCTCATGTTTTCTGTCGTCTGTCGACAGGTGCACTTGCATCTGTCGACAGGCGCACTCAGGCTGAGAACTGGGTTTCAGAAAATTGAGTTTCTGAGTGTATCTGTGTCGACAGACAATTTTCATCTGTCGACAGGTGCACTCAGGAATACAAAACCTGAGCTCTGTCCTGGGTTGCCTGTGTGTATCTGTCGACAGGTACATTGCATCTGTCGACAGGTGCACTCAGAGATGCAAACCTGAGTTCTGTCTTGGGTTTCCTGTGTGTATCTGTCGACACATGCCCTGAGCCTGTCGACAGATACACCTCTTTGACAGTTTCTTGTGCTATTTGCTCATCTTTTCAATGCTCCATCTTTCATGCTTGTGCACCTACATGCAAATACATTGTTAGTGATATACATTGTATGATTTAACAATGTTTAACTCAATCACTTTCATGACGTTTTTCATGTTAGTTAGCACATCAATTTTGCATTAAATCAATGTTCAAGGATATTAATGTGATCATCAAAACATGTTATATGGAAAACCCAACACCCAAGTGCTTTTGGGAACTGATTGGTTAGTATCATTGGTTTCCCTTTTTATTATCCATTGCTTATGTCTAGTTTGGCAGGTTGATATAATATGTCCTAACTTGTTGCGGTGACCGCAGCAGGAAAATTTAGTTACTTTTTCTATATATTTAAAATCTGCTTTGTATGCTATATCTTGTTCAAGTACAAATTTTAGAGTTGGGTATACTTTAGGATAAACTATGGTTTCTTCATTATCTGGGGCGTATAACCTAATCCATTCTTCTCCTACCTGATCTTCTGGCACCTTTTAATATTAAGGAATTTTTACCATTTGTGAATTTTTCTAATGTGCTAGACAACTTTTTTATTCTCTTCTGTTAATATCTTAATTTCTATTTGCAATTCATTTGAGTTTGCTTTTTTTTCCATTTTAACTATTTGTTCATTCATATCTTTTAGATCTTCACATAATAGTTCATTTCTTCTTTTAAGTTCAGTTATTTGTTTTTCTAATTCTTCACTTTCTGTTTTTAGATCCGAATTAGTGTTTTCTAGGCAAGTAATATTTTTCTTACTAGCTTTTAGTAATTTAGATATTTCTCGATATTTTTCATATAATTCATTAAAAGCATCTTCTAAGTTATCTGAATCAGAATCATTGCAGGAATCAAAGGATGAGTCAGAGGTTACCATTTCTGTGATGTCTGCCATGAAGGCTAGGTTAGCCTTTTCTTCTTCCTCGCTGGTTGAGCTTGACTCGCTGTCCGAGTCACTGCTGTTGTCCCAAGCTGCTGCCATGGCTTTCTTTTTATGTCTTCTGAACTTTCTTGAACTGTCCTTCTTTCTGAATTCAGTTTTCTTAAGTTTTGGACACTCTGCCCTGATGTGTCCTGGCCTTTTGCTCTCATAACAAATTGGCTCATTCTTTTTTATGTCCTTTCCTTCAGTTTCTTGAAATCTTTCCCCTTTTTAAAATATCGTCTGCCAGATGGATATTTCTTTTTCCTGGCCAAAATCCTCTGCTGTTTCCTAGACAGCATTGCTTCTTCGTCTTCACTATTTTCACTGCTGCCTTTGTCTTCTGATGGTTCCTCAGAGTTGCCTTCTGCTGCTTTGAGAGCATTGGTGTGTTTTCTTCTTGCTTGATGACTCTCCTAATCTTTCCATGTTTATTTCATGGGCCATGAGGGACCCAATGAGTTTCTCCAATGACATCTTCTTTAGGTTATTGGCCTCTTCTATAGCTGTTACCTTAGGAGTCCATACTGCTGGTAAAATCTTAAAATCTTTCTTACCATTTCTCCAATTTCATATGTCTTACCAAGACCAGCTAACCCATTTGTTATATCTGTGAATCGACTGAACATCTGGGTTATAGATTCTCCCGCTGCATTTGGAACTTTTCATATTGAGCCACTAGTATATCTATTCTTGTCTCTTTGACTTTATCAGTCCCTTCATAGGTGATTCTCAGCTTCTCCCACATTTCCATTGCAGATTTGCAAGCTGAGACTCTGTTGAACTCTTTCTTGCTAAGAGCACAACACAAGATACTCTTAGCTTTGCAGTTGAGGGAGATCTTTTTCCCATCATCGTCTGTCCAATTCTGCCTTGAGTTTAGGACAACGAGATCTCCTTCTTCTATGATTGACCAGATCTAAAAGTCGAAACCTTGTAAAAGTACTCCATTCTGGTCTTCTAGTAAGTGTAGTCTTCACCATCGAATAGTGGTGGTCGGTTGACAGACTGACCTTCAATGTTTCCTTGGGCTGCCATGGATCTTTACTCTTCAAATCGTTGGATCTTCTTCTTTGTCGAAGAGACTCACTCTGATACCACTTGTTGCCCAGTTGACGAGCCCAGAGGGGGGGGTGAATGGGTCTTTAAAAATTATTTAGCTAATACCTGTACTTAAAACATGCATACAAAAATATTCTTTGATGAAGGTTAGCGAAGGTTAGTGTAAACAACAAGCACACAGAAAGCAATCACACAAGGCAAGGAATTATCCTGGTTCGGACCTCCTCTCCTTAGGAGTCCTACGTGTAGTCCCTGAGCAACAACTCAGGATTTTACTATCTAGGGTACAGTCCCCCTATGGACACTACAGCACACAGCCACAGTTGGTCTTCCTTCACACGAAGGGAACAACACATGCTGGATCCCACCAGGTCTTCCTTCACAACCGAAGGGATACAAAACATTCTGGATCCCACCAGGTCTTCCTTCACAACCAAAGGGAACACACACACAGCAGTCAATGAAAAAGAGATCAAGCCCCTAGATCAAGGTTTAACAAGCCAAGATCTGAAGCTAACAGAATTGAGAGCACAAGATCTAAACAATGCACCCACTCTCAAAACTACACAGGCTCTCTTAGGATTTGAATCACAGCGCAGAGAGCAAAGAGCTATGAACTGATGGGAATGAGGCTAGGCTCCTTTCTGGAGAACTTGCAGAGAACTTGAACTCAGTTGCTTGGAAGCGATGTCTCTGATGAAAAACTATCTTTTTCTACAGTTTCACTCTTGCTTATATATATCTTGTTTGAAATTCGAACGTTGAGAAGTCCATTGTCTCTACGCTTTGTTTACGTTAGACTGCTTGGCACTTGGAAGCTTCCAATCAATAGTCTTTTATCCATTGTGCACGCAAAGAGATAGGATCTTCTGTAACATTCTTTGGCTTCTATTTTGTCCAACGTTGTATCACTAGAGCTATCAGTGACCTGCATATATTAAATGCTAGAGCAGCAGACAGCTAGGTTGTCTCTTGTTGTCAGTTAACGTTAGGACAAGAGTTCATAGAATAGTAATGCCATTTTGCTGTATCTAAAAATGCATACAGAGTATGCACGATAATGGACGATATCATCTGCATGCATGCAAAGATATGTTCAGTCTTCATTAAATGCACAGATGTCAGAAAGATATGTGAGAAGACTTTGACTATTCAACGCTGTTATTATCAAGTCATTATAAACAAAAATTGATGCATTCATGACTTATGAAATCGTTTTGCACTAACCGCCAAATCGTTGTAACTTAGCATCAAATCGATATGTTTCTACAAAGGAATCGTTATGATCAAGATGATAGAATCAAATCGTTATGAGTTATAAGAAAATCGTTGTGATCAATAAAGAAATCATTGTGTTCATTAAGGAAATCGTTATGAACACTTAAGAAATCGTTAAGGCAAACTAAATCGTTATGACAACCTAAGAAATCGTTGCGATGTCCAAATCGTTATGACAACTTAAGAAATCGTTGCGATGATCAAATCGTTATGACAACTTAAGAAATCATTGCGATGATCAATTGTTATGACAACTTAAGAAATCGTTGCGATGACCAAATCATTATGACAACTTAAGAAATCGTTGCGATGAGCAAATCGTTATGACAACTTAAGAAATCGTTGCGAGAGCAAGTCGTTACGATGACTAAAGGAATCGTTACGAGAGCAAGTCGTTACGATGACTAAAGGAATCGTTACGAGAGCAAGTCGTTACGATAACTAAAGGAATTGTTACGAGAGCAAGTCGTTACGATGACTAAAGGAATCGTTACGAGAGCAAGTCGTTACGATAACTAAAGGAATTGTTACGAGAGCAAGTCGTTACGATGACTAAAGGAATCGTTACGAGAGCAATCGTTACGATAACTAAAGGAATCGTTACAAAAGCAAGTCGTTACGATGACTAAAGGAATCGTTACGAAGGCAAGTCGATAAGATAACGATTTCTGTTTAAATCTAAACGATGTTTGAGGTTATGATGAAATCATTGTAGCATAAGGAAAGTCGATGTGGACTTAGAGAAATTTCATGCTGAACTTAATATTGCTTCAGAAAGGGTAATACTTACCAATTTGCTTAATTTTCCTGTAGTATTTCCTGTGCTCAAGACTTATGGAATATGTGTTAGTAATCTTTGACATGGTTTTGTTAATCTCCAAAATAAACATATGATTAATTAAAATTACATAGAGACAGACTGATCATCATGTAACATATTCCACCCATTAAACATTAAAATCACAAAATGTCATCATCAAAACTATGAGGAGAAATACATTAAAACCACACTCAACCCAACATTCTCCCCCTTTTTGATGATGGCAACATTAAGTCAACATGAAATTTTGATTTTCTTAAAGATGTGATTTTAAGCCATTCTTTCACAGAATCCAAGCACATAGACTAAATGACAATGAACAATGAATTTCAACAACTTCATTAACTTCATCAAATCCCATTTAAAAGGATTTAACAACATATGAGAAATGTCACAACCAGAATTGTTACTAAAACATGTCTTTCCAAAATGAACTATACAAGATATGACATTTACATCCAAAAAGTATTTGCAGACAAACTTCCTTTTACAAAATGAACAAACCCTTCTCCCCCTTTGACATTATCAAAATAGGACTTCCATCAAGAAGATGGAGGTGGAGGAGGGATTGGAAGCAAAACAGACTCTATAGACTTCATCCTGGTCTCCATAGCTGTTAAGTTTGACCGCAGCTGACTTTGCATTGTTGCCAAGCGAGTATGCAGAAGTTCTTCCATTCGTTGAGAGTTGTCATACATGTTGGCTTCAAAGGAACTGAAAGCAGCTGACACAGGTTGGGAGGCTGATGAAGAACTTGCAACAGAGCCAAATCTATTAAAATTGGGAAGCTCACTTTTGAGAGTGGTGATTTCTTGATCAATATGGGCCAACAGGTTCTTCATACATTCTATATCATCAACCATCTGAGCAAAATAAAGTCTGGTCTTTGAGATTTGAGTAAGAGCTTCCTGACTGTTGAAGAGATTTTTCTGAGTGTTAGCTAAAATCCCTTGAAGAACTTTTTCAAGCTGGTCTTGATGCTCTTTCAATTGAACAGAAGCATCACCTAAAGGGCCAATGAGCCTGTTAATCTATGGGTTGCATGTTCAGCTACCTCCTTTTGCTTGATGAACTGACCATTCACTGAGTTTTCCAACCTCTGAATGCGAAGTTCAAAATTTTCTGACATTTGTTGTAGATAAGAAGTGATAGTGCCAAACTTGTCTTCAAGAAAAGTGTATAATTCTAGTGGAACAGAAGTGTAGCGACCCTCATTATACCGGTACGGTTATACTAACCCACGTCGGTATAGTGAACGTTACCATAGTGGGACATTTACCCAACAATAACATTTAGCTGAGATACACGTGAATATAAGAATAGAGTAGCGGAAGTAAAAGAACCATTGTCTTCATTTCATTCATCATCCACATTTAACATACATGATTGCAATGACATTTAAAGAACTAAAAGTCCACATAATTAAATTGCTGAAAGTCAAATACATAATTGTCCACACTTAAACATTTATTTCCATGATAATGCTAGTACAATGTTGCAATTACATACTTATGAAATCAAAATATCGCAAAGTACACCAACGATCTAATCTCCACGCTCGGAGTCGGTCTCCACTGCCTCCTCCGCAAGGGTGTCGTCACCAACTACGCCTGTACGCCGAAGCAAGTAATGAGTCTAAAAGACTCAGCAAATAACACTACATCTATCATACATGTACATGTCATAGTAGGTTTTACATACACATTTACAAGACACAATCATGTAGCATGCTTGTCATTGAAATTAACAACCTATCATGGTAATTCTATTAATGAACACATGATTCATGCTTTCAGATTTTCTAAATCAAAATCTCCTATCACATGTTCTCTAATCACTCCACCACATGAAAGGTTTACTTTCAATTAAACTAAAACATGAACGCAAGTTTTGCATGATTTCAATGCCTACGTAAAAGAACGCACTTAGCATGAATTTCTATACATTCGTATACATGCTCATGACCATCTCATCTTCTTTAAGCTTGCTGGTTTTACATGGATTAGAAAGCATATCCCACACACAAGAGCTACTTAATCAATTTAAATCACAACATGAGGCAAACAAGCATGGGATTACTTACACACCACTAGAACCGTTTCTAACATGGATTCTAGGCAATTTACACATGTAAAGCATGATCATAAGTACATTTAGTTTGCTGTTTTATCATGATTTCAGATTACCACAACATGGATCACAATATCACAACCCTCACGTTTTGGTTTCACATAATTACACAATTCTCATTCACATAATTTACACTTTACACATGCACATTTACACATTGTTCACACTACACAATTTGCACGTGATCACAATCACATTTCACATTTTACACTTTAGTGCCGTGACACATAGTCCAAACCACCATAAGGACACATCACATCACATACACATAGACGCCACCTAGGCAATACAGTGACGACTCTTGGACTGCGCAGACTGGGACAACAAGTCTCCACCCTAACCAGTGGTACTTGTCCACCTCCAGGATTTCATCCTAATGCCCTTAGGATCACAACACGTTGAACCTTCTCAGGGGACTTTTCCCTAATACGGTTCCACTGCCCTCTATGGAAGCAGTGTCACACTTGGCACGATTTACACATTTACCGATTTTAACGCATGTTTTACACATGTCACTTACCTCTCATTCATTTTCTCATTCACACCAGGGCTCTGTTTTCCTAATATGATTCTACAATTAACAGGGATCACATGTTTAGAAATTTGCATAAATCAGATCGCACACACATGTCAAATTATTCCCACATTAACATGCATTGTTCACATTTTCGCAAGGAAAAATTCATATTTCACTATGTAGTTGTCCAAACGACCTGAAAATTTAACCACATGCTAATTTCGACCCCACATGAAATTTTCACATTTTTCTGATCCAAAATGCAATTACAGAAAATTTAACATAAATTCCCGTGTTATTCGAAATTCAATTTATCATGGTGTATAACATAAAGTTTAGTTTAACAGAGCATAACCTTGAACCCAATATACACAATACCATAGGGAGTTTTCCCGATTTATTACACAACACACGATTTACTGGAGATTCTACAACCCTACGCATGGTGTTCTAATTTCATTTCAGAAAACTCAATAATTCAGATGAGCATGGAGAAATTCCCAAAATTTAGATCATGGACTGATTCACCCACTCACGGTTTAGAAAAATTTAGGGCATCCAACTTCACATGAATTTCCTACACGGTAACGAACATGGTCTAGGTCTCATCATGCATACATTCTCCATAAATAAAACCATTTATGCCAAATCACAGAAATTGCAAATATCTCACCACACATTCAGACATCCATATTACATATCATAATAGGTTTACAATATATCCTCATCGAAAACACATCGAAAATAATCATATACCAGGAAGAACAGCTCACTGTTCTGTCCTGGAGAACTTAACGGCGGTCTCTGGCCGTTCCAGGAGTGGACGGCAAGATCGTTGGACGCACACTAGGGATCTCGGCGTCAAGGGCATTACGCCATGTTCCTGTATGTGCAGAAGCACAGAACGAACTCCAAATAAAGGGGTGAATGGGGGATCTAGGACACGAGGAAAAATACATAAAAATTATAAAACCCTACTGGACATGTACATGGACGATAAGGGTAGGTTACTTGCCTCTAGAAAATACTCCAGACGGATCTAAATGGCCGGAGAAGCTCTCCTTGGGCAGTCCCAAGAAGCTCCACAATTGCTCTCCTCCGGTTCTATGTCGATGCAGGAACCAAACCACGGTTGGGGAAGTCCTCCCCGATGTTCCAGCTACCCTCCTGATGTAGTAGGTTACCGGATGAAGCCTTGAATCGCCGGATTGAAGCCTCCAAAGTTGAGTCTTTGTGGAGCTCCGAGCTAGGGTTTTCTCTATCTCTTGAAAGAGGTCAAGAGAGGGCTGATGAGGTAGCATTCGGGTTCAGATATATGAGAGATACCTCTCCCATCCCGCAGGGTTGATGTGAGCCCTTTTAGACCGTTGGGGACAGCTCCCCAATGGGTGAGCTAGCTTGCTCCCGGAAATCTGGCTCTGCAACGCATGCAGGTCAGAGAAATTAGCGTCCACATCGCTGGACGCTGGGATTAGTGTTGGCGACCATATGGTTGACGCTTACACAACACAAACATCCATTGATATTGATGCCAAGCTGGCCTTCGGCCAGAACTCAAAAACATGCAAGAAACCATGCATAACCTATACATATATACATGCATTATGTATACTATCACGTACATGCTACCATCATATCATTCATACATTATTTACCACTAACTTATACACATGCATACATAAGTATAAATAGTTAATACATACGTAGATATGTACATCTATGCATACACAACATGAATTATTTTCACGAAATTAAAATAATTCAACAAAATTCGAGGGCCTTACTCCCTCTCCCCCTTAAAGAAACTTTGTCCTCGAAGTTAGAACGACAATACTCAAACAGAAGGGGATACTTCTTCTTCATCGCATCCTCAAGCTCCCAAGTAGCCTCCTCTCGTGAGACGTTCCGCCTGTCACGCCCCAATGCGGAATATCGGAGCGCGAAGGCAGTTGCAAGAAAAGGTATAGAGCAAATACTAGACATCAAACCATTGCACATTGAATGATACTAAATCAATCTTTCTCATTAATAACTTTTCAAATGTCTAGTTACAACCACTAATATCAGAGCCAGTCTATAGGGCCCAATTACATTTCAATAAAAGGAAAATGACTAACTACGACTCTAAGATAACATAACGACTCGAGGGCACTCCTGGCTTCACTCTTGGTCATTCCCTTCCTCGTGAGTGTAGTGTCATCCTCGGTCTCACCTGAGAACACAACATCAAATAACATAGGGTGAGCGATAACGCCCAGTAGGACTTAAATCTCAGGCTCAAGCAGGCTTTAAATAATTAATGCATTTAATGGCAGAGTGTCTAAAGATAGCAGGTACAAGAGAGTCAAAATATAGTAAGAGATAGCACAACAGTAACAAGATAGCACATAGCACGAGATCGAGGATAGTTTCCAAAATAGCACAAGTATCGAATATAGCACGAATAGCAGGATGGCCATAGCACAACTAGCACAAGTATAGTAATAGCACGACGAGTATAGCACTTGTTTGTCATTCTAGACATCGAGAGAGTGTAGCACGTTTTGTGTTTTTGATTGTCATATAGATAGTCGAGATAGATAGCACTTGAGTGTAATGCCAAACACTCTGATCATTTAACTCCCATGGCACTAGCACTTTCGGGCGCACATCCCAGGACCAGATCGGGCCCTTTATATATTGCCAAGCATTGGTTATATTGTTTATCTTTAGACAATCATTCAATGGCCAATATAGAGTACCAAGAAATAGATAAGAGCACTAGATGAATAGATGAGCTAGTAGAGTGAACGTGAATAGGTGAGCGAGTAGAGTATAGATGAGAGCTAGTGGACATTGCACGTAATACATCGAGTAATCAGGCGATAGTAACAGTTGCACAACACGCGCACTTAGTGTTGGCAGTCAGGTGGAACTCACGACCCTACCACTGGCCTTGTTATGCACAGGTCCAGAGGTCCGGCGTGATTTAAGACGAGAGTGAATCTCTAATAGCCGTTTGGATCATATAGATCCCTAAAGGGTATCATAGGTATTAGGGTACAACCGCTCGTCGACCATGTGGGAATCCATGATCAGAGGAGACTTACGGAGGCCTTGTGCAAGAGTTCACTAGTCCGGCGAAAGGAATATCCGACGGAGAGTTCACCACAAGCCAAGTAAAGTGTGTATATAAAACATGTGCTCGACGTTCTAGAGGAATTCTAGGACAGTGGAGCGTCGATATCGGTACATAAACAACGCGAGAAATAAATACAAGTCCTTTCAAAATAGGGAAATTAATGTACTTCATTTCAATAAATTACCAAATACATTATGAGATATTTCCTTCAAGATTTCAGCCATATATGGATGGTTCAAGTGTGTGCAAGAGAAATCATAGATAGAAATAAGTCGTGAACATGTATTTTAAATCATTCAATATAGCACCATTTTTAAGTAGGGTTTTTACTGGGGGTATAACGGTAAGAAGGCGTATGAATTATTTAGAAAGTGACAAAATATTTTATTTTTTATTTTTTTTGGGTTTTTCATCAAAACCTGTGAAGGCGACATAGGGCTGTAAGGATGGCGACATGGGCCAGGCAGAACGCGACAACATCTTGCACAGGTCGCGACAGGGCATGCAAATCGGGAACTGAGAAAGCGACGGCTCACCTGTCGCCTTCTTGGTCGCGACAGGGAGGGTGTCGCAATCAGGCCCCAGAAAGCGACATGTCGAGGTGTCGCCTTCTGGTTGTCTGCGCCTGACTCTGACAGGAGTCAGACCAGACATTGGATTGCGGACCAGGGATTTCAACCTTTGATACAGGGTTGTTCAGAAATTCATAACTAATTATATACACGATGAAAAATCATGAAATCAGTGGCAAATGAAACTAGACATGCGAGGGTACTTCCAGTAAATAGGATTAGAGAGAGAGCATGGTTTGAACATGGTTTGAGCATGAACAACAACGAGTAACACAGAACAAGACATAGAGAGCAAGACTGATTTAATTCGAGCAACATGCTCAATGAAATTTAGGCTTTTTAGGGGCAAATGATCCCTAACAACGTGAAGTATCTACAGTAAAACTTTCGTAGCATGGGATCAAGTATACATAGAGATTTGAATTAAACATGACACCTCGGGGTTATCATGTTTGCAGTTCTTTAGAAATTAAGAACAAAATATAGGATGGATGGAAAAATATGAAACTTGGGGTTTCGTTCAAGAGGGTAGATAGAACCTACAGAAAAAGTTTCATGGTTTATGCTTGTGGGAATGCCTACCTTTGACTCGAATTGTCTTCTAGGGCTAGAACTTGAAGAACAAGGGAAGAAGCTTCAAGCTCTTCTTCTCTCCACGAAATCCTCTCCTCCTTAGCCTCCTCTCCACGTCCAGCAACTCTTGGCAACGAGCTAGGGTTGCCCAAGAGAGTTTAAGAGGTGTATTTATGCAAGTATGTATTTCTATTCCTACTTTTACTCTAATTCCTCTTTAATTCCGAGATTTCCTTACTCCCACCTTCCTTCCTTGCCTTCCAATCTCTATTTAGACTAGGAAGAGATCTAAATTCGTGCTAAACCATATGGGGTAGGTTTAGGAATCCAATTCCAACTCTAACTTCCTATTTAATGCATTAAATACCCCTTTTCTATTTAGGTAATAATTTAGTTACGAATTTAGGGTATTTTCCTACTATTCTCCCTTTGTAAATTCATATTTTGACCCAATAAATTCTAGAAGATCCATTAAGCAAAGCCCATTACTCTTTTCCATTTAATGGGTTTTATTTAATGCTCTATTTAAATATCCATTTAACTAAGTTTTAAATTCTTTATTTAAATTTTTATTTTTCGTAAAAATTCAGGTTGCTACATCCTCCCCCTCTTAAAAGAATTTGGTCCCCAAATTCATATGACCTTACGGGAGAGAATGACTTACCGAATAGATCAGGGTAGTTGCGTCTGATAATTCCTTCAGGTTCCCATGTGGCTTCTTCCACTCCGCGGTTATTCCATAAGACCTTCACCACGTGAATGGGACGATTTCTGAGTTGTTGTACCTTCCGGTCCAATATCTTGATCGGCTTCTCTTCATACGTCATGTCCTTGTTTAACACCAGATCATCATGTCGAATGACATGTGTAGGATCGTACACATACTTTCTAAGCATGGAGACATGGAAGACATTGTGCACACTTGCCAAATTTGGCGGCAAGGCCAGTCTGTAAGCAACTTCACCAATCCTTTCAAGTACTTCGAAAGGACCAATGAATCTTGGACTAAGTTTTCCTTTCACTCCGAATCTTTGAATACCACGGGTAGGAGATACCTTTAATAGCACATGATCTCCTATTTGAAATTCCAGATCCCGTCTTCTCTTATCAGCATAGCTCTTCTGTCTAGACTGAGCAATCTTGAGTCGATCTCGTATCATCTGTATATCCCGGGTTGTACTTTGTACCATGTCAGGTCCTAACCATTGTTGTTCTCCCACTTCATTCCAGCACACAGGAGATCTACAATTCCTGCCATAAAGTGCTTCAAATGGTGCCATTTTAATACTCGCCTGGTAACTGTTGTTATAGGCGAACTCAATCAAGGGTAAGTGTTCATTCCAATGACCTTTGAAATCTATAATGCAGGCTCTTAACATGTCTTCTACAATTTGATTTGTCCTCTCAGTTTGCCCATCAGTCTGCGGGTGAAAGGCAGTACTAAAATTAAGCTTCGTACCAAGGCAGTTTGCAGACCTTTCCAAAAATGAGAGGTGAACCTTGGATCTCGATCTGAGATAATAGATGACGGAATACCGTGCAACCGCACGATCTCCTTGACATATAATGCAGCTAGCACCTCCACAGACCATGTACTTTTATGGGTAAGAAGTGTGCAGATTTGGTCAACCGGTCAACGATGACCCATATGGCGTCAAGTCCACCACGAGTTCTGGGTAAACCCATGATGAAGTCCATGCCAATGCTTTCCCACTTCCATTCTGGGATATCTAGTGGTCTGAGTACACCAGCAGGGCGCAGGTGTTCCGCTTTTACTTGCTGACATGTGAGGCAATGAGCTACATGCTCGGCTACTTCCCTCTTCATATTCGGCCACCAAAATGTTCTTTTCATGTCTTGATACATTTTGGTACCTCCTGGATGAATAGTGTACTTAGTTTGATGAGCTTCATCCATTAGTTTCCTTTTTAGGGCTTCGTCGTCTGGACACAAGTTCTTCCTTGGAATACTAACCTTCCATCTTCAGTCATGGCAAAATCCGGTCTGTCCGCTAAGGTTTCCTTGACACGAACCAAGAATGGATCGTTGTCCTGTTGCATCTTGATTTCCTCCAGCAGATCGGATTGGATCTTGAGATTGGCAATCAAAACATGATCATCCCTATGTTCAATATTTAAGTCTAGCCTCGCGAATTGTTCAAGTAATTGCATCTCGCCAAGGACTAGACTTGAGATAGATGCCATTGGCTTTCTACTAAGAGCATCAGCCACGGCGTTTCCCTTACCTGGATGGTACTGGATGTTGAAATCGAAGTCCTTTAGATATTCTAACCATCTTCTCTGCCTCATGTTGAGTTCTTTCTGGGAGAATAGGTACTTTAGACTTTTATGGTCTGAGTAGACCGTGAATTGCTCGCCATATAGATAGTGTCTCCAAATCTTCAAGGCGAAGACCACAGCAGCCAGCTCGAGATCATGTACAGGGTAGTTGACTTCATGTGTCTTCAGTTGTCTGGAAGAATAGGCGATGACCTTCTCCTTTTGCATGAGTACACATCCTAGCCCGATTCCTGAGGCATCAGTGTAGACAGAGAAACTTTCTCCCTCTACTGGTAGAGCGAGAACGGGTGCTGAGGTAAGGCAGTCTTTGAGAGTTTGAAAACTCTTCTCACACTCTTTACTCCAGGAGTAGGGATTCTCCTTTCGTGTCAGACGCGTGAGTGGTACGGCGATCTTAGAGAAGTCCTTGATGAACCGCCTGTAGTATCCAGCCAGTCCTAAGAAGCTTCTGATTTCTGTGACATTGGTTGGTCTCTCCCAGTTGAGTACAGCTTCGACTTTGGAAGGATCAACAGAGATGCCGTCCTTTGATATGACATGGCCCAAGAAAGACACTTCTTCGAGCCAGAACTCGCACTTGCTTAATTTTGCATATAGTTTGTTGTCTCGTAAGACTTGTAGTGCGGTCCTCAAGTGTTCTTCATGATCTTCCTTGGTCTTTGAATATATGAGGATATCGTCGATGAAGACGACCACAAATTTGTCAAGGTATGGCCGATATATGCTGTTCATGAGTTGCATAAAGGCTGCAGGAGCATTGGTTAGACCAAAAGGCATAACAACAAATTCGTAATGTCCATACCTGCTCCTGAAGGCCGTTTTGAAGATATCGTCATCCTTGATCCTCATTTGATGATAACCAGATCGAAGGTCGATCTTGGAGAAATATTGCGCTCCAGAAATTTGGTCGAATAGTTCGTCGATCCTAGGCAATGGGTATTTGTTCTTGATGGTAAGCTGATTGAGTTGTCGATAGTCGATGCACAGCCTCATCGACCCATCCTTCTTCTTGACGAATAGCACAGGTGCTCCCCAAGGGGAGGTACTTGGTCTGATGAACCCCTTCTCTAGCAGCTCCATCAGTTGTGCTTTCAGTTCTTTCAATTCGGCAGGCGACATCCGGTATGGTTGACGCGATACCGGTGCAGCTCCAGGAGTCAACTCAATGGCGAAGTTGACGTCACGTTCAGGGGAACTCCGGGTAAGTCTTCAGGGAATACATCTGGGTAGTCCTGGACTATGTGGATGTCTTCTATTTTTGAACCCTTCTTTTCGACTATGACGGCCGCAAGGAAAGCAAAACATCCTTTCCTTATCATGTTATGGGCTTTTAAGGCGGAGACTAGAGACATCCGCTTCTTATGTCTAATCCCAGTGAATGCTAATTTAGGAAAGTCACTAAACGTTACCCTTCCTTTCTTACAATCGACGCTTGCCCCATATGTGGACAACCAGTCGGCTCCCAATATGACATCATACCCTTCCATGGACATACATACCAGGTCGGCCTTTAGGTTATGGTCTCCGATCATTACATCGGCAGATGGAAAGTATTGGTTTAGTTTCTCCTTCTCCCCCAAGGGTGTTGTGACAGAGAATTCACCACCCATGGTTGTAGGTTTTGCAGTCAGGGTATCCGCAAAGTGTTGAGATATGAATGAATGAGTAGCTCCAGTATCAAATAACACAAATGCTGGCAAAGAAAAGACTTGCAGGGTACCTTCTACCACGCCACCTTCCTCGATGGTTTCTTCATTGTGCAGGGCTTGCAGCCTGCCCTGTTTCTTAGGCATAGCAGTGCGCTTCTCATTTTCTTTCAGCATCGGGCACTCGGGTATGCGATGCTCAAGACTTCCGCAACGCAGACACGCTCCGGCTTTTCTCCAGCATCATCAGCCGTGTGACCAGGCTTGTCACAGTGTTTGCAGTGGCTCTTTGTTGGAGTGTTGGGTACGAAAACCTTGGGTTTCCGTTCTTGGCTAGATCCCTCCGTGATGTTGAAGGGACGCTTTTTGCCGATGGTCGGCTTGGCAGATGCTGGTCCCGATGTCATTTCTTTCTTGACGAACTTCCCTTTGATACGGTCGGTGAAGTCCGTAGCATCTTCTAGTAGCTGGGCCTTCCTAACCATCTCGGCATAAGTTTGTATTTCGAGTGGCGCCAGTTGAGTAATGTATTGAGGCTTTAGGCCATTTAGAAAGCGCTTAGCCTTCATCCTCTCAGTGTTGATCAGATGTACAGCATAGCGTGCCAGTCTAGAGAACTGGGCTTCGTATTCTGCTACCGTCAGGCTTCGCTGTTTAAGAGCAGCGAATTCAGCAGCTTTCTTTTCCTGTACTCGTTCAGAGAAGTACTTAGCATTATAAGCTTCCTTAAATTCGGCCCAAGTAAATTGGCCGTTAGCCTTTGTGGCTTCCACGGACTCCCACCATGCGCGGGCATCCTTCTCCAGTTGGAATGTCGCTAGTAGAAGTTTGTCTCCATCCGCACATTGCATTACACGGAAGATCCTTTCCGTTTCCTTTAGCCAGTGCTCCGCTTCATCTGGATCCGTAGACCCACTGAACCTAGGCGGGTTCAGACCCCTGAAATTACGATGCAGCTCGCCTGCACCCGGTTGGTTCCCTCCGCGGTTACCACCGCCTTGCTGGGTGGCTTGTATTATGGCACGAGTCAGTTCCTGGAGGGACTGTTGCATGCCTCTCATCTGGGCACGTTCCGCAGTCATGGTAGCTGTTTAGTTCCTACAAAATAGTTTGATAGTTATAGTACTGATTAAAAGTTTAATTTGTGCGTGTGTGAGTTTATTTTAACTAGTTACCCATGGTTCTACCCACATCTCTCATAGGTAGGATTACTGACTCTTAGTCGAGGCTGGTCAACCTAGATCACCCTATACTTAGAATAACCTAGGCTCTGATACCACAAAACTGTCACGCCCCAACGCGGAATATCGGAGCGCGAAGGCAGTTGCAAGAAAAGGTATAGAGCAAATACTAGACATCAAACCATTGCACATTGAATAATACTAAAGCAAATCTTTCTCATTAATAACTTTTCAAATGTCTAGTTACAACCACTAATATCAGAGCCATCTATAGGGCCCAATTACATTTCAATAAAAGGAAATGACTAACTACAACTCTAAGATAACATAATGACTCGAGGGTACTCCTGGCTTCACTCTTGGTCATTCCCTTCCTCGTGAGTGTATGTGTCATCCTCGGTCTCACCTGAGAACACAACATCAAATAACGTAGGGTGAGCGATAACGCCCAGTAGGACTTAAATCTCAGGCTCAAGCAGGCTTTAAATAATTAATGCATTTAATGGCAGAGTGTCTAAAGATAGCAGGTACAAGAGAGTCAAAATAGTAAGAGATAGCACAACAGTAACAAGATAGCACAATAGCACGAGATCGAGTATAGTTTCCAAAATAGCACAAGTATCGAATATAGCACGAATAGCAGGATGGCCATAGCACAACTAGCACAAGTATAGTAATAGCACGACGAGTATAGCACTTGTTTGTCATTCTAGACATCGAGAGAGTATAGCACGTTTTGTGTTTTTGATTGTCATATAGATAGTCGAGATAGATAGCACTTGAGTGTAATGCCAAACACTCTGATCATTTAACTCCCATGGGCACTAGCACTTTCGGGCGCACATCCCAGGACCAGATCGGGCCCTTTATATATTGCCAAGCATTGGTTATATTGTTTATCTTTAGACAATCAGTCAATGGCCAATATAGAGTACCAAGAAATAGATAAGAGCACTAGATGAATAGATGAGCTAGTAGAGTGAACGTGAATAGGTGAGCGAGTAGAGTATAGATGAGAGCTAGTGGACATTGCACGTAATACATCGAGTAATCAGGCGATAGTAACAGTTGCACAACACGCGCACTTAGTGTTGGCAGTCAGGTGGAACTCACGACCCTACCACTGGCCTTGTTATGCACAGGTCCAGAGGTCCGGCGTGATTTAAGACGAGAGTGAATCTCTAATAGCCGTTTGGATCATATAGATCCCTAAAGGGTATCATAGGTATTAGGGTACAACCGGCTCGTCGACCATGTGGGAATCCATGATCAGAGGAGACTTACGGAGGCCTTGTGCAAGAGTTCACTAGTCCGGCGAAAGGAATATCCGACGGAGAGTTCACCACAAGCCAAGTAAAGTGTGTATATAAAACATGTGCTCGACGTTCTAGAGGAATTCTAGACAGTGGAGCGTCGATATCGGTACATAAACAACGCGAGAAATAATACAAGTCCTTTCAAAATAGGGAATTAATGTACTTCATTTCAATAAATTACCAAATACATTATGAGATATTTCCTTCAAGATTTCAGCCATATATGGATGGTTCAAGTGTGTGCAAGAGAAATCATAGATAGAAATAAGTCGTGAACATGTATTTTAAATCATTCAATATAGCACCATTTTTAAGTAGGGTTTTTACTGGGGGTATAACGGTAAGAAGGCGTAAGAATTATTTAGAAAGTGACAAAATATTTTATTTTTTTTTTTTTTTGGGGTTTTCATCAAAAACCTGTGAAGGCGACATAGGGCTGTAAGGATGGCGACATGGGCCAGGCAGAACGCGACAACATCTTGCACAGGTCGCGACATGGCATGCAAATCGGGAACTGAGAAAGCGACGGCTCACCTGTCGCCTTCTTGGTCGCGACAGGGAGGGTGTCGCAATCAGGCCCCAGAAAGCGACATGTCGAGGTGTCGCCTTCTGGTTGTCTGCGCCTGACTCTGACAGGAGTCAGACCAGACATTGGATTACGGACCAGGGATTTCAACCTTTGATACAGGGTTGTTCAGAAATTCATAACTAATTATATACACGATGAAAAATCATGAAATCAGTGGCAAATGAAACTAGACATGCGAGGGTACTTCCAGTAAATAGGATTAGAGAGAGAGCATGGTTTGAACATGGTTTGAGCATGAACAACAACGAGTAACATAGAACAAGACATAGAGAGCAAGACTGATTTAATTCGAGCAACATGCTCAATGAAATTTAGGCTTTTTAGGGGCAAATGATCCCTAACAACGTGAAGTATCTACAGTAAAACTTTCGTAGCATGGGATCAAGTATACATAGAGATTTGAATTAAACATGACACCTCGGGGTTATCATGTTTGCAGTTCTTTAGAAATTAAGAACAAAATATAGGATGGATGGAAAAATATGAAACTTGGGGGTTTCGTTCAAGAGGGTAGATAGAACCTACAGAAAAAGTTTCATGGTTTATGCTTGTGGAATGCCTACCTTTGACTCGAATTGTCTTCTAGGGCTAGAACTTGAAGAACAAGGGAAGAAGCTTCAAGCTCTTCTTCTCTCCACAAAATCCTCTCCTCCTTAGCCTCCTCTCCACGTCCAGCAACTCTTGGCAATGAGCTAGGGTTGCCCAATAGAGTTTAAGAGGTGTATTTATGCAAGTATGTATTTCTATTCCTACTTTTACTCTAATTCCTTTTTAATTCCGAGATTTCCTTACTCCCACCTTCCTTCCTTGCCTTCCAATCTCTATTTAGACTAGGAAGAGATCTAAATTCGTGCTAACCCATATGGGGTAGGTTTGGGAATCCAATTCCAACTCTAACTTCCCATTTAATGTATTAAATACCCCTTTTCTATTTAGGTAATAATTTAGTTACGAATTTAGGGTATTTTCCTACTATTCTCCCTTTGTAAATTCATATTTTGACCCAATAAATTCTAGAAGATCCATTAAGCAAAGCCCATTACTCTTTTCCATTAATGGGTTTGTTTAATGCTCTATTTAAATATCCATTTAACTAAGTTTTAAATTCTTTATTTAAATTTTTATTTTTCGTAAAAATTCAGGTTGCTACACCGCCATAGAACTTTCACCGATGCAATACTCTTGTTCCGGAGATGCTGAACCTTCCGGTCAAGAATAGCTACTGGTTGCTCAACATACGACATATCTGGCTGAATCTCCACTTGCTCATGACTAATCACATGAGACGGATCTCGGACATACTTCCTGAGCATCAAAACATGGAAGACGGGATGAACACTAGCCAAAGATGGGGGTAATGCTAGCTCATATGGCGCGCTGCCCAATCGTCTGAGAATCTCATACGGCCCAATGAACCTAGGGCTCAACTTACTATGCCTGCCAAACCTGACAACACCTCGAGTAGGCGATATCTTCAAGAAGACATGATCACCCACCTCGAACTCAAGATCCTTCCTCCTGTTGTCGGCATAACTCTTCTGCCTATCCTGAGCCGCAACAAGCCTCTTCCTGATAAGCTGGACCTTATCCGAAGTCTCTTGAACTAACTCCGGAACGATCAGCTTCCTATCACCGGTCTCCTCCCAACACAAAGGAGATCTGCAAGGCCGACCATACAACGCCTCGAATGGAGCCATACCAATACTCGCATGAAACCTGTTGTTGTATGCGAACTCCACAAGAGGTAAATGACACTCCCAATCATCCTTCCAATCCAATACACACGCTCTCAACATATCCTCGAGAGTCTGGATAGTCCTCTCGGACTGTCCATCAGTCTGGGGATGAAACGCCGAACTAAGCTTCAGCTCCGAACCCAAAGCATCCTGAAGACCCTTCCACAACCTTGAGGTGAATCTCGGATCTCGATCCGAAATGATCGACTTCGGCACACCATGCAATCTAATGATACTGCTAACATACAATCTAGCTAAACTCTCTACTGACTGCTTCTTCTTCATAGGCAAGAAATGAGCAGTCTTCGAGAATCTATCTACAACTACCCAAATCGAGTCATTGCCCCTTCTAGATCGAGGCAAACCCGAAACAAAGTCCATGGTGACAGCTTCCCACTTCCACACTGGGATCTCCATCCTTTGCATAAGGCCGGATGGTCGCTATCGCTCGGCCTTCACTTGCTGACATACTAAACACCGAGATACATAATCCGCTACATCCCTCTTCATGCCAGACCACCAAAAGGATCTCTTCAAATCCTGGTACATCTTAGTGTTACTCGGACGAATAGAGAATCGCGATCTATGAGCCTCCGCTAACACATGCTCACGGACATCTACCAAATCAGGGACACAAACACGGTGATGAAATCTAATCACACCGTCCTCATCACGAGCAATGCCTGCCTTGCCCACTAACTCTAAGAGTCTAGGGTCGGCTTTCTGTTGCTCGATCACCTCATCCAAAACTGAGGACCTAAGAGATAACTGAGCTACAAAAGCCTGGCATAGCGATGGCTCTAACTCAGTCAACACGCAAGCCGCATCTTCCAACATCTTCCAATCCTGCTGGAGAGATGGCCTCTTTCTACTCAGAGCATCCGCTACGACATTCGCCTTTCCAGGGTGATACTGAAGGTCAAAGTCATAGTCCTTCAAGAACTCAATCCATCTTCTCTGCCTCAGGTTTAGTTCCTTTTGGGAGAAAAGATACTTCAAGCTCTTGTGGTCGGTAAACACCTCAAATCTGACACCATAAAGATAGTGCCTCCAGATCTTTAGTGCATGAACCACTGCTGCGAGCTCCAAGTCATGAGTCGGATAGTTCCTCTCATGCTCCTTCAACTGACGAGAAGTATAAGCCACTACCCTTTCTTGCTGCATTAGCACACAGCCTAAACCAACCCGAGACGCATCCGTGTAGATAGCAAAACCCTCTACACCGCTCGGTAAGACTAACACCGGGGCTGTCGTGAGCTTAGTCTTCAACAATTGAAAACTACTCTCACACTTCTCGGACCAAACAAACTTCACTCCCTTTCTGGTGAGCTGAGTCAAAGGGGCGGCGATGGATGAAAATCCCTCAATAAATCGCCGATAGTAACCCGCTAAACCAATAAAACTACGAATCTCCAAAGGGGTCTTGGGAATCTCCCAATCCATAACTGCCTGGACCTTTGCTGGATCCACTACAACACCAGCACCGGAGATAACATGCCCGAGGAAATGAACCTCGCGCAACCAAAAATCGCACTTGTTGAACTTAGCGTACAACTTGTGCTCACGAAGAACCTCTAACACTACCCTCAAATGCTGACGGTGTGTGGCCTCGTCCGGAGAGTAGACCAGCACATCATCAATAAACACTACAATAAAGCTATCTAAATAAGGCCTAAACACCCTGTTCATGAGATCCATGAACGCTGTAGGGGCATTGGTCAATCCGAAAGGAAGGACCAAAAACTCATAATGTCCATAACGGGTTCTAAACGCTGTCTTGGACACATCCTCACTCCGAATCCTCAACTGATAATAACCAGATCGCAAATCAATCTTAGAAAAGACTGATGCATCTCGCAACTGGTCAAACAAATCATCAATACGAGGTAAGGGATACCTGTTCTTCACAGTCACTTGGTTCAACTTTCTGTAATCAATGCATAACCTAAGTGACCCGTCTTTCTTCTTGACGAATAATACAGGTGCGCCCCAAGGGGAAACACTAGGGCGAATAAATCCCTTATCAAGCAACTCTTGCAACTGCCTCCTCAACTCGGCTAACTCCGCAGGTGCCATCCGATATGGAGCCTTCGAGATAGGAGAGGTGCCCGGAAGCAACTCTATGGTAAACTCTATCTCTCTATCCGGTGGCAATCCAAACAAGTCATCAGGAAAGACATCTGGAAAATCCTGCACTACCTCAATCTCCGCAAGAGTAGGTGACTCATCAGCCTCTGGCACTAACACCACGCTAGCAAGAAAAGCGTCACAACCCTTGTTTACCATGCGCATCGCCTTCATGGCAGAGATGACTAACTTTCCCGCCAAGTTCCTTGGCAAGGGATGAGAGAACTCGTCCTCACCAGAAATGCGGAAAACAATCCTCTTCCGACGACAATCCACTAACGCATAGTGCTCCTCTAGCCAATCCAGACCAAGAATAGCATCATAGTCCTTCATCTTTAGCAAGAAGAAACACCATCTAGGACTCTATCCTCAATGCACACAGGTAGCGACGGAATGCACTTCCTAGTCGATACCGTACCCGCAGGGGTGTGCACAGACAAAGGGACCGCTAAATCCTCAGACACTACACCTGACTCTAGGGCTAACTGCCTAGCGAACCTCTCGGAAATGAATGAGTGAGTAGCACCCGTATCAAAAAAAACCCGAGCGTGCACACCTAAAAGCAAAATCGTACCTTCGGTGACATGCTCCGCCTGCTCGGCGTCCTTGCGTGCTAAAGCAAACACTCGAGCTGGGGCTCGAGGCCTTCCTGGTCTTCCTATAGCTGGCGCTGCTGCCACTACTGCTGCTGGGGCTGGCGCTCCGTGCTGGACTCCCTGCTGAAGTCTCGGAAAATCCTTGATCTTGTGGTCGCTGCTTCCGCACTTCAAGCACTTTCCCGTAATCATCCAACATTCGGTACCACCATGTGTCTTCCCACAGTGGAGACACTCTTTCTTCACACCAGGGGAACGTACAGAAGGTACCTGAGAACTGCCGACTGCCACTGATCGCTGCTGTGTCGAGTACACCTCTTTCTTCTTGTCCTGTCGCTGGAATGTAGCTACAGGTCTCTTCTGCGAAGCCTTCTTCTCTTCAAGGTATTGCTCCATCTCACCCTCCTGCCTACAAGCAGCCCTGAGGGCCTCATCCAAAGTGCGGTGGTCAAACGCCACGAGCCTCGTCCTCAGTGATGGTTTCAGGCCCATCACGAACTTCTTTGTCTTTCTGCGCTCGTCTGCCACGATATGAGTAGCATATTTAGAGAGTTCAGAAAATCTTGCCTCATATTCTAGCACGGTCATGGAGCCTTGAGCTAAAGAGAGGAATTCCTGCTCCATCCGATCTTGAACAAGCTCGGGGACGAACTTGGCCCGAAAGAGCCTCACAAACTCGTCCCAAGCAACATCAATAGCTCCGCCTTCAAACCGGGTACGCAGCAATGAAGCCCACCATACATCAGCTCTTTCCTGCAGTTCACCGCTCATAAGCACCATCTAAACAAATCTAACTTAACAAAACATACAAGCATATAAACTAAAGCTTACCTGTAGCATGTAGGTGGCTAATGTGACCTTATCCTCATGTGCACACCTGATGGCTCGGAATATCTTTTCTATCTCCTCATCCAGCTTTCTACCAACAATGGGTCGCTCTCCCCCTTAAAAGAGGGTGGCAGCATCCTCTTGAATCTTTCCATGGTAGAAGGTCCACCATGGTCCTGAGCTGGTACCCGAGCCTGCTACAGTACACAGCAAGCAATTCACAATCAACATAATATCGCATAAGCAAATAAAACAGATTATAAATCATTTTATTAGTCTAACCTGAGCCTCCAACTGTGCCTGGAGTGCTGCCTGGGTATGAGCCTGCGTCTGCATGGCTTGCACCAGACCTTGCATGAATACTCCATAATCCACAGGCGGCGGTGGGGGAAGTACAGGACCTTGCGGTGCCGGGGCCTGCTGCTCCGCCTGCTCGTCACGTCTCGGCTCGTCCTCACGGGCCGGCGCTCCGCCACGCCTACCTCTCGAAGCCATGGCTGTAATAAATTTCAGCCACCATTAGAGCTAGGTTACTAGGTTTTCTAACCATTTTCTTATCTACTTTTCATTCATTATTAATCAATTCTACACATGTGGACATTTCTATGTAGACTTAGCATGTAATGGGGATGATGACTTATGTATATTCATGTGCAATCTCAACCGGTTGCTCTGATACCAATCTCTGTAGCGACCCTCATTATACCGGTACGGTTATACCAACCCACGTCGGTATAGTGAACGTTGCCACAGTGGGACATTTACCCAACAATAACATTCAGCTGAGATACACGTGAATATAAGAACAGAGTAGCGAAAGTAAAAGAGCCACTGTCTTCATTTCATTCATCATCCACATTTAACATACATGATTGCAATGACATTTAAAGAACTAAAAGTCCACATAATTAAATTGCTGAAAGTCAAATACATAATTGTCCACACTTAAACATTTCTTTCCATGATAATGCTAGTACAATGTTGCAATTACATACTTATGAAATCAAAATATCGCAAAGTACACCAACGATCTAATCTCCACGCTCGGAGTCGGTCTCCACTGCCTCCTCCGCAAGGGTGTCGTCACCAACTACGCCTGTACGCCGAAGCAAGTAATGAGTCTAAAAGACTCAGCAAATAACACTACATCTATCATACATGCACATGTCATAGCAGGTTTTACATACACATTTACAAGACACAATAATGTAGCATGCTTGTCATTGAAATTAACAACCTATCATGGTAATTCTATTAATGAATACATGATTCATGCTTTCAGATTTTCTAAATCAAAATCTCCTATCACATGTTCTCTAATAACTCCACCACATGAAAGGTTTACTTTCAATTAAACTAAAATATGAACGCAAGTTTTGCATGATTTCAATGCCTACGTAAAAGAACACACTTAGCATGAATTTCTATACATTCCTATACATGCTCATGACCATCTCATCTTCTTTAAGCTTGCTGGTTTTACATGGATTAGAAAGCATATCCCACACACAAGAGCTACTTAATCAATTTAAATCACAACATGAGGGCAAACAAGCATGGGATTACTTACACACCACTAAGAACCGTTTCTAACATGGATTCTAGGCAACTTACACATGTAAAGCATGATCATAAGTACATTTAGTTTGTTGTTTTATCATGATTTCAGATTACCACAACATGAATCACAAATTCACAACCCTCACGTTTTGGTTTCATATAATTACACAATTCTCATTCACATAATTTACACTTTACACATGCACATTTACACATTGTTCACACTACACAATTTGCACGTGATCACAATCACATTTCACATTTTACACTTTAGTGTCGTGACACATAGTCCAAACCACCATAAGAAGGACACATCACATCACATACACATAGACGCCACCTAGGCAATAGAGTGACGACTCTTGGACTGCGCAGACCGGGAGAACAAGTCTCCACCCTAACCAGTGGTACTTGTCCACCTCCAGGATTTCATCCTAATGCCCTTAGGATCACAACACATTGAACCTTCTCAGGGGGAATTTTCCCTGATACGGTTCCACTGCCCTCTATGGAAGCAGTGTCACACTTGGCACGATTTACACATTTACCGATTTTAACGCACGTCTTTACACATGTCACTTACCTCTCATTCATTTTCTCATTCACACCAGGGCTCTGTTTTCCTAACATGATTCTACAATTAACAGGGAACACATGTTCAGAATTTTGCATAAATCAGATCACACACACATGTCAAATTATTCCCACATTAACATGCATTGTTCACATTTTCGCAAGGAAAAATTCATATTTCACTATATAGTTGTCCAAACGACTTGAAAATTTAACCACATGCTGATTTCGGTTTAGGACCCCACATGAAAATTTTCACATTTTTCTGATCCAAAATGCAATTACAAAAAATTTAACATAAATTCCCGTGTTATTCGAAATTCAATTTATCATGGTGTATAACATAAAAGTTCAGTTTAACAGAGCATAACCCTGAACCCAATATACACAATACCACAGGGATTTTTTCCGGATTTATTACACAACACACGATTTACTGGAGATTCTACAACCCTACGCATGGTTTTCTAATTTCATTTCAGAAAACTCAATAATTCAGATGAGCATGGAGAAATTCCCAAAAATTTAGAGCATGGACTGATTCACCCACTCACGCTTTAGAAAAATTTAGGGCATCCAACTTCACATGAATTTCATACACGGTAACGAACATGGTCTAGGTCTCATCATGCATACATTCTCCATAAATAAAACCATTTATGCCAAATCACAGAAATTGCAAAGATCTCACCACACATTCAGACATTCATATTACATATCATAATAGGTTTACAATATATCCTCATTGAAAACACATCGAAAATAATCATATACCAGGAAGAACAGCTCACTGTTCTGTCCTGGAGAACTTAACGGCGGTCTCTGGCCGTTCCAGGAGTGGACGGCAAGATCGTTGGATGCACACTAGGGATCTCGGCGTCAAGGGCATTGACGCCAAGTTCCTGTCTGTGCAGAAATACAGACCGAACTCCAAATAAAGGGGTGAATGGGGGATCTAGGACACGAGGAAAAATACATAAAAATTATACAACCCTACTGGACATCTACATGGACGATAAGGGTAGGTTACTTGCCTCTAGAAAATACTTCAGATGGATCTAAATGGCCAGAGAAGCTCTCCTTGGGCAGTCCCAAGAAGCTCCACAATTGCTCTCCTCCGGGTTCTATTTCGATGCAGGAACCAAACCACGGTTGGGGAAGTCCTCCCCGATGTTCCAGCTACCCTCCTGATGCAGTAGGTTGCCGGATGAAGCCTTGAATCGCCGGATTGAAGCCTCCAAAGTTGAGTCTTTGTGCAGCTCCGAGCTAGGGTTTTCTCTATCTCTTGAAAGAGGTCAAGAGAGGGCTGATGAGGTAGCATTCGGGTTCAGATATAGGAGAGAGACCTCTCCCATCCCGCAGGGTTGATGTGAGCCCTTTCAGACCGTTGGGGACAGCTCCCGAATGGGTGAGCTAGCTTGCTCCCGAAAATTCGACTCTACAATGCATGCAGGTCAGAGAAATTAGCGTCCACATCGCTGGACGCTGGGATTAGTGTTGGCGTCCATATGGTTGACGCCTACACAACACAAACGTCCATTGATATTGACGCCAAGCTGGACTTCGGCCAGAACTCAAAAACATGCAGGAAACCATGCATAACCTATACATATATACATGCATTATGTATACTATCACGTACATGCTACCATCATATCATTCATACATTATTTACCACTAACTTATACACATGCATACATAAGTATAAATAGTTAATACATACGTAGATATGTATATCTATGCATACACTACATGAATTATTTACACGAAATTAAAATAATGCAACAAAATTCGAGGGCCTTACAAGAAGGTCCACCAATTGAGGTAGAGGCTGAACCAGGGAATTGGGGAAAGAATGATGGAGGACCCACATCAGGAAGTATTGGTGAAGAGGCATGCATTGTGGGTGAGTGAGGTATATCCTGAGGAATTGGGACTTCACCCTCAGATGGGGGCTGATCCCCTTGAGCAGGCTGTGGAGACTGAGCAGCAGGAGGAGGATCCTCTCCTTCAAGAGGTGCAGCAGGTGCCTCAATAACTGGACATCTTCTAACTTGATCATCCTCAATCCAAAAACCCATAAATTTTTGCAAGTGTTTCAGACAGTAAATGTTGGATTTTGGAATTGACTGAACTTTCTCATTTGCAAAGGAAATACCAAAATGTTCAAATACAGCAGTGTGGTGAGCAGCATAGGGCAATGACCTATGAAGATCCTTTCTTGTAGTTTAGACAGAATTTGGTACATTATCACATGCAAATTGACTTTGATTTCCTTTTTCATGCAATTGATAATAAACCTCTGAATATCTGTCAATCTGTCCCTTCCACCACCTTGTGGTGTGATGATTGTTGTGATAATGTGATGAATCAGCCTTAAAACAGGTGGAAAGGTGTTGGTGTTGAACCTAGTGACATGGGTTTGTCTGGAGTCTGATTCATCATGAGGGAGACCAGTGAGTAGAGAATATGCTTCATGCAAATCAAATTCAAAATCATGATAGTCTTCACCCTCATCTGGAACATTGAACAAAGTAGAAGCTAGCTCAGTGGATAGCACAAAGGAAACTCCTTTAACCTCAGACTGATATCCCTCTAGAAAGACAGTTAAGTTTGTGTAGAACTCTTCCACCAGTCTAGGGTAAAAGGTGCGAAATTCAGAAATGAAAGGCAGCCAGCCTTGAAACTTGAAGAAACGAGAGACATCAGGAAATGCACTGGCAAAATCTTCATCAGTCAAATCAATAGCCCTGGGCTTGAGAATAGATTTGCCTTCAGAAATAATCTTGGAGGGTGTAACAGCTTCATAAGAATGGAAAGAACCAGAAGATGTGGAGGAGGACCCTTCTGAAGTATCTGAAGGATTTGATAAAATCTTTCTTCGGGTCTGACGAGGAACTCTGGGCGATTTTCCACGATCAGAGGATGACGGCTTACCTCTTTTGGATGGAGTAGGAGAAGGGGAAGATACACCCTGTTGCTCAGCTGGGTTATGATGGTGCTTGCTTCTCCTCTCAGTAGGAGGTACGTCAACAACAGCTGCTCGGGCAGTGGCCCTAGACCTGGCGCCGCGACGAGGGGGCTGCTTGGGGGGCATCGTGGAAGGAGAGATGGAGGGAAGAGGATGAGAGAAAGAAGATGGGAGGAGAGGAGCAGGATGGCGGGAACAAGAGAGGAATCAGGCGTTTCCAAGGGTGGAATGACGGCGGGGGGGGGGGGGGGGGGGGGTCGACCTGAGGAAGAAAAAGGGGTGAGAGGATAAGATGAACTGCAGGTTCATCTAGCCCTTAAACGATACCGCACAGAAAGATTTGCCCGGAAGTGCTTTAGTGTCGCCACAAGAAGGAATATGTGTCGACCTGGCCAGGGACTGTGTCGACACAGAAGGAGGCCGTGTCGACCTGGCCTGGCAGAAAATAGATGAATTGAGCAGGACATGCAGAGATGGAACCTTTATGATGATGGATATAAAAAATATGGAATCAACTTGTCAAGAATTATTAAGATGTCAAAGAAGTCATATTTCAATCCTCAGCAAAAGTCCATTATTAACCCAAGTGTTAAACAACAACCTACATGATATGTGCATCAATTGAGATGAAACACTGAAATGTCAGTTTGAGTGATATAGGACATTCTACACAATCAATGGCAACTTCCATATTCGTCGAATCCATAGTAATGAAAATTTCTTTGGATTGAAGTTATGTATGATGAAATTAAACAGTCTTAAGCAAACTGAAGTTGGGAAAAGTTGTTTAGTTTGATTGATTCTCTTTGGACTTTTTTTTATATATATTAAACTATCAAATGTAGCAAGTCTTGTTCACACAAGAACTAATGCTTTTTACACACCATAGTCCCTGGTTACTAAAGATTTGCTCATTATCCAGTTTCAAGGGGGCAAGTGACAACCTTTTGACATGAAAATAGACGTTTACCAGACGCCAATATTTCCAGTTACTCAGTCATCATCAATATATATTTTTATGTTAAATTTTGTTGAACCCCTTTGAGCAGGGATAGCAAAAACACTTCATGACATACATGGCACTTCATTCTTTGTGAAGGTGTGTAGTTTCTCAGCATTAGTGCTATTGCTCTGTTGAATGATAGATGTAAGGAGAATATGATAAAATTGAGATCAACCTTTCCCATGTCAGTTGAAAAAGAAATGTCTAAATTCAATGCACATATAATCTTCAAATCTTGAAAGAAAGTTAAATTACTGTAGGATTTTTGGAATATGGTTGTTGATTGACTGTAAGGATGTAGTAGATCAATCAAAAAAAGAAGTTCTGTAAAGGAATTAGTGAACATATCATGAGTGGGAGTTGTGATAACTCAAGAAATTAAGCGTGAAATTTTGTAAGATAGAAATTATGAATTCTTTAACTCCCTCTGTATGGTTGATCCCAGAAATTTCCATCAAGATAAAGACTCCCCCTCAGCCATTGCATATTGGACTCTTGATACTTGGTGGAGACATAAACCCACGCATAGTGAAAGTGTCCAGACAAGCATAACTTGTCCTTCTTCAAATCACCATTTGATATACCAAGAATTTCAATACACTGTGAGAGTGAAGAATGTATTTGCAAAGGAAATGGAATGAGGTTTATCTGAAATAAGGTCAGACATAAGAATGTAAGAAGAAAAGAATATGTACAACAAGAAGCAATGACTCCCCCTCAGAATGTGCCTACACAAAGATACATACACACTCAACCCAAAGAGAGAAGGAGGTCAAGAGGAATGTGGACATTTACATAACCCAAGCTCTCTCCTTAAGGATGAAAATCTGCTGTCAAGAAGAGGTTTTGTGAAGATGTCAGCAATTTGTTTTTCAGTTTCAATGAAAAGAAGTTCAAAGGATCTCTTAGCCACCTCATCCCTTAAAAAATGGTGTCTTATTTCAATGTGTTTTGTGCAGGAATGCTGAATTGGATTTTCAGACAATTTGATAGCATTAGTGTTATCACAAAGAATGGGAATGCAACCTAACTCATGATTATAATCTAGGAGCTGGTGTTTCACCCAAAGGATTTGAGTGCCACAACAACCAGCTGCAACATACTCAGCCTCTGTAGTGGATAGAGCCACTGAGTGTTGCTTTTTGGAGGCCCAAGAGATCAGACATCCACCTAGATATAAGCATAAGCCACTAGTACTTTTTCTATCAAGTTTACACCCTGCATAATCAGCATCACAATAAGCAATCAAATGTAATTTACAACCAGCAGGATACCAAATGCCAAGTTCACATGTTCCAACAAGATATTTGAATATTCTTTTAACAGCAAGCATGTGACTTTCTTTAGGATTAGCTTGAAATCTTGCATACAAGCATACACTGAATTGAATATCAGGTCTAGAAGTGGTGAGATAGAGTAGAGATCCAATCATACCTCTGTATGTCTTTGGGTCTACTGACTTACCAAGTGAGTCTTCTTCTAGTTTTACATTTACTGCAATTGGTGTGCTTGAGTGCTTGAGGTTCTAGAAGTCAAACCTCTTCAGGAGTTCTTTGACATACTTTGTTTAACTTATGAAGATTCCTTCTCTGGTTTGGTTAATCTGCAATCCCAAAAGGAATTGTAAGTCACCCATTAAGCTCATTCCAAATTATGTTTTCATTTGATCAGCAAATTCTGTGCACAAGCCTTTATTTGTGGATCCAAAAATTATGTCATCGATATAAATTTGGATAGCAATAATTTGTTCCTTTACTATTTTTGTGAACAAAGTTTGATCAACATTACCTCGAGTGTATCCTTTCTCCAACAAGAATGAACTCAAACGGTCATACCAAGCTCTTGGAGCTTGCTTAAGACCATAAAGAGCCTTATGAAGTTTGAAAACATGATCAGGAAATTTTTCATTTTCAAAGCCTGGAGGTTGTTCTACAAAAATATTTTCTTTGATGTATCCATTTAAAAATGCACTTTCGACATCCATTTGGTAAACTTTGAATCTTAGAGATGATGCAAAGGCAAGAAATATTCTTACAGCTTCTAGCCTAGCTACAGGGGCATATGACTCTTCAAAATCAATACCAAACTCTTGATTATACCCCTTGGCAACTAGTCTAGCTTTATTCCTTACAACCTGTCCATTTTCATTCAATTTATTTCTGAATACCCATCTAGTGCCAATGACAGATTGGTCACTAGGTCTAGGTACCAACTCCCATACTTGATTTCTGTCGAATTGATGAAGTTCATCATGCATTGCATTGATCCAATCTTCACTCAATAGAGCTTCATCAATTGACTTGGGTTCAATTTGAGAAATGATGATCTAGTTCTAACTCTATCATGCACATTACCAACTACATTCTCAATTGCATGATCTCTCAAGAATCTATTTTCAGGAATTACCTCTTGAGATGCAGTCAAGTCTGGAACAATATTACCTGATCCACTTTGTGGTAGGTGACTGGTTGTCTAGAGTTTCAAGAAGGTCTTTGTTCTCCTCAACAGTTGGAGATGGGTTGACAATAAAGTCATCTTCTTCTTTGTGTTGAAGAACCCTGCAAGATGTAGAATCGTCAGTTGAGAAAGAATTTTCATCAAAAACTACATGTGGAGATTCTTCCACAGTTTTATTTTTGAGAATGTATACTCTAAAAGCTCTAGAAATTTCTGAATATCCAAGAAAAATGGCTTCAAAGCTTTTGGCATCAAATTTATCAAGAGTTTCTTTATTGTTGTTATGTACAAAACATTTGCAACCAAAGACTTTAAAATAAGAGAGAGTTGGTTTTTTGTTTTTCAACAGTTCATAGGGGGTTTTTCTGATTTTTGGTCTGACCAATGCTCTATTTAGAATGTGATTTGCTGTGTTTACAGCTTCAGCCCAGAAGGATTTGGGCAGTTTACTTTCCAAGAGCAAAGATCTAGCCATTTCCACAACTGTTCTATTTTTCCTTTCCATAACTCCATTTTGTTCTAGAGTTCTTGGAGAAGAGAATCTGTGGAGAATGTTTAGTTCAGCACACAAATCAGAAAAAGTTTGTTTTCAAATTCACCCCCATGATTAGTCAAATGGATTTTCTTTTATGTGAGAAACCTGTTAAGGCAGTGGTGCAGAAATTCCTGAATTCTAGGGGAGCATCACTCTTGTGGGATAAGAAAATGACCAATGTAAATCTAGTAAAATCATCAATGATGACAAACCCATATCTTTTGCCACTAAGACTGAGAATTCTTGTTGGCCCAAAAAGGTCCATATGAAGTAACTCTAGTGGCTTAGATGTGAGTACATCATTGAAGGTTTTAAAAGAATTTTTGGTTTGTTTTCCTTGAGCACATATCCCACAAAGTTGATTCTCTTTATTTGGAAAAGATTCAGGAAGTCCTTTTACTAGATTTAGCCTTAAGAGTTTGTTTATTGTGTTGAAACTTGCATGACCAAGTCTTTTGTGCCATGTCCATGCAATTTCATCTTTATTTGCAACTAAACAAATGTTTTCAGCAAAATTTTTATCAAGATTGATCATGTAGACATTATTTTCTCTCTTCCCAAAAAATTTTATTTTTTCAGTTGAGGAGTCAATTCTTTTGCACAAATTTGATTCAAACACCACCTTGTGACCTTTGTCTCACAATTGACTAATGCTCAACAGATTGTAGTTCAAACCATCAACCAACAATACATTTTCAATTAAGTTTGAGGAGGATTTACCAACCTTTCCAGATCCAATGATTTTTCCTTTATTTTTACCTCAAAAAGTAACAGATCCTCCCTCCTTTTCAATCAGAAATGAGAACTTGGATTTGTCTCCTGTCATGTGTCGTAAACACCCACTGTCAAGAAACCAAACATTGGAGTTGGGTGCACGACCTTCCTGCAAAATTCAAATCAGAGAAGAAAATATTTTGGTACCCAAACACTGTTGGGACCATCAGTTTGTTTGAACAAAGACAATAGATCTTTTCTAATCCATATTTGAGTTATTTTTGGCATTTGTTTTGTTTCAGAAATAATTCTTCTTTTTGTTAACATGGCTTTTTTCTTTGGAATGAAAACACTAATGTTCTTTCTTTCATGTGCATGGAGGTTATGCATTTGGGCATTACCATTCATGTATGGAGATTTAACCCAAGGGTTGTATTGGTATCTTGGAAAATTTGGATAGAAAATTTATGGATGGTACCAATAAGGATTATGATACCATTGGGTCCAAGAATTGATCTAATTAGCTTGATGTGTTGCCTTGGATGTCCAAGAATTATCATGAGAATTCCCTTTTGTGTTTTTGTTATTTTTCAGGTTTTTATTTGATTTTTTGTTTAACTGATTGTTGATTTTCAGATTTGGAGAGGTCGACCTATGTTGGACTTGTGTCGCCTCAACAGCTATAGCTTTCATCTTTTGGTTGGCTGATGTTGACTGATTTGATTTGTTTTTGTTCTTATTCTTGATAGTTTTAGATGTTTTATTTGACACTTGGTTGTTGTTATTTTCTTGGCTTGAACTTTTAACAAACTTTATCAAAGGAGTATTTGAGGGTTTTTCTTTCATTTCAACAGATTTATTTTTCAAGGATTTTTGTGTGCTGAATCCTAGCCCATGTTTTTCAGATCTCATGTTTGCTCCCAACAGAGCATCAAGATTGTCTTTTCCTTTGGTGAATGTTTCAATGACTTGTTTCTTTTCTTTCAGCAAGTTTTTTAGATCCTGAATTTCATCAACAGCTTGTTGTTTTTCCCTTTGTTGCAATTCCAATTTTTCAGAAAGTTTTTCAAAATCATTACTGGCCTTCTGAGATGCAAGTTTGAGCTCATCAATTTCATTCAGAAGGTTTTCCTTTTCTTCATTAAGTTCAGATATTTCATTTTCAAGTTCCGAGATTTTTCTATTTGAGGAATTGTTATGCAAGATATTTTCAATTTTCTTCTTCAGATGCTTATTCTCTTTTCTTGTATCTGAATATTTTTCAACTAATTCAGCATATGCATCTTGCCAATCATCAATAGTAAATTCCTCAAAAGAAGTACCTACCTTTCCATCAGTGCTGTTAGCCATAAAGCATATCTCCTCATTTCCAGAGCTTGAGGACTTCTCTTCTTCATCCTCACTTGGGTCATCATCTGACCAAGTGGCTACCATTGCTTTAGGCTTCTTCACTTTGTTGATCTTTTTGTGCTTGTCCTTTTTATTTTTAGGACATTCCCCTTTCATATGTCCTGCTTTGTTGCACCTGTAACAAATAATGATTTCATCAAACTTTTGATTTCTATTTGAGTTAGCATTTGAAAAAGAAGTATTCCTTTTGCCAGATGAAAATTTCTTCTTTCCAGTAAACTTTCCTTTTCTTGATTTTAAAATTTTCTGAATTGCCTAGTCATGAGGGTAAGTTCATCCTCATTGGACTCAGACTCTTCAGAACTTGATTTCTCTTCATTTTTCTTTTTGTTACTTGATGAGGCTTTAAGTGCTACTAGTTTGGCCTTAAGCATGTGTTCTTCAGTTCTTTTCAGATTTATCTCATATGTCATTAAAGATCCTATGAGTTCATCTAATGAGATTTTAGATAAATCTTTAGAATCTTCAATTACAGTAGCCTTAGTATGCCAGATGGCTGATAGAGAACGCAAAATCTTTCTTACCAAATCAGCATCAGTATACTCCTTACCAAGTGCCTTCAGTCCATTGATAATTGTCATGAATCTAGCAAACATTTCAGAGATAGATTCATCAGATTTCATCATAAACAATTCATATTCAGAGACAAGTATGTTAGCTTTGGTTTCCCTAACTGGAGATGTTCCCTCACACATTAACTCAAGTTTATCCCACATCTCTTTAGCAGATTTGCACATGGATATTCTTGAATATTCTTTTGGATGGACTGCACACTGAAGCATGTTCATGGCACTATAGTTAAGAGTGGCCCTCCTTATCTGTTCTCTAGTCCAAGTTTCCTCATCTCCTTGATTCTCATAGGGACCCACTTCAACTACCCTCCAAATTTCATAGTTTGAGCCCTAAGAAAGACTTGCATGCGATTTCTCCAGTAGGAGTAATCAGACCCATTGAAAAATGGTGGTCTATTGATGGAATGACCTTTAGCAATAAATCATCGAGAATCCATTAAGCAGGATGAGATGCAGTGAATGAAACACTCAAATAATTCAAGCAAGTGAAACACAAGAATTAGACAAAAACACTCAAATCAGATGAGACACAAAAATGAACCTGCTCTGATACCAATTGTAGGATCGAATATGAGGATGGATCAGATCTAGAAGGGGGGTTGAATAGATTTGATACCAATTAATGGGGAAGCTAAGGCAATTTGAAATTTATTTTGAATCAAAGATTAATTCCGACAGACAGTTCACTGATCTGAAGTAAGGATGTGAAAATTAAGTGAATAGGGTGTGTGAGTAAGTCAATTAGTAGTTTGAGCAAGATTCCTATGCATTTAACTTGCACAAAACAAAGTCAAACCACAATTCAAACCACTGCACAGAGAATTTTTAGGTGGTTCGAAAATCACACCAGTGATTCCTACATCCACCCCTCACACAGTGAGGCTCCACTACTCAAAAGAGAACAACACACACTGGAGCTTGACAACTCCAACACACCTGAGTTAGACAACTCACACCCTAACTCTAGAGCACAACCACTCTAGAACCTAAACACACTTTCTCAAACACAAGAGTATTCAACACAACTGAGCACATCAGCTCACAAAAACACATGCTAGATCAAGAACAACATAAATCAGATCCTCTAGCAATGATCTGATTCAGAATGGATTCATTCACAGAGACTTGTGCAACACTTTATGCACAATTCCCATGGATGAATCAGAAGAACACTTAAAGAGTTAAGATAATTAGGTACAGAATTGTTCTTCAATAGAAATTCCTTGCAGAAGGTTGAATTGAGGAGATCCTTGATGCTTTGAAACCCTGAGCGATGCTCTGCTATATTTGCTTCTGAGTCACCCTCGAATTCTCCTCAATTGCTTGCTTCTACTCGATCTGCTCCCTTGAGAGGTGTATCAACTCCTTTTTGCATAGATCTGGTTCACCTCTTCATGCTTTCCAAGGTTGTAGTCGAACCATAGCACCAAGAGGAGCAGGAGTGGGAGAATCCTCCTTCTTGCCGCCAAAAACACTTTACTGGAATATTCTGGGGGTCTCCTCACCTTGGGGACCAATTGGGGGGTATTTATAGCCCAATATGGCCAAAGGTACCCTTGGGGTGTGTGGGCACATGATCCAAGACCAATCTCAATGATCCCTAGGCAGCCATGTGTCCAGATAAATCTTAAGTTGAGATTTCAGCCGGAGTGTGTCGACACTACCACTGAGTGTGTCGACATACTGTCCCAATTGCACAAAATAGATCTTCTGGGAGATGGGTCTAGTGTCGACACAACAACTGGCTGTGTCGACACACTATCCCAGCCAGGCCACTGGGGCTCCTGGAACCTGGGTCTAGTGTCAACACTACCAGGAACTGTGCCGACACACTGAACCCTGTCTTCATGAAATTGCTTCAGGGAGTGTTACCCAGTGTCGACACCATCAATTGGTGTGTCGACACTATCATGATAGAAACTATATGTCCCTGAGAATTCAACACATAAAACATTAGTACAAGATATTATCATCAAGGTATGAGATGTAAGGTATTTGAAACATGTTTTTTGAGCATCGTTATTACATAAGTGATGTATGTAACATATTCCACCCATTAAACATTAAAATCACAAAATGTCATCATCAAAACTATAAGGAGAAATACATTAAAACCACACTCAACCCAACACGCACTCCGACAGGGCGTCACCGGAATTCTGTAACAAAATTGAAATCCAAAAATACCATAATTTCCATAAAAATGTGCTCATATTAGAAATGTAAATATCCAGAATTATTGATGCACGGATATCAAGATTAAGTCGACACAATGATTTTTCGGACAATTTTTGTTGGGTGAAAAATTAATTCTAAAAATTAAAATAAAATCATCATAATTTGTAAAACCTTCCAATTAGCTTATGTTTGAAATTTTAACTTGATTGGATATCATTTGAGCATAAAAATATAGGGATAATTGGACCAGCTAAATTTTACTTATTGAGGTAATCCAATTTCTTGGATTATTTTGCTTACGTAACATGGGTTACGTAAGACTCCTTGCACCTTGGGTAAGTGGCTTACACATAGTTTACTACGTGTGAGTGGGGTAAAACCGCATGGTTAACGTGGCCTTGTGATGGTAAGAGGAGTTTTTACGGTTCCACATGTATGGCTACGTGCCATACATGGATGGAACCCGGGAGTTTATAAAAACTCTCCCTTAGTCATCCGTGTGGTCTTTTACCCACTTGCTCAAACCTCCATCCTGCTACTGCCGTTGCTTTACTGACGCTGCTACTACTGCTCTTGCCGTAGTGGCTGCTGCTGCTTCTACTGTAGCTGCTGCTACTATCCCTCCTACTGCAGCTACCCTTGCAGCTACTCTATCTACTGCACCTGTCGTGGCGTCCACTTCCACAGGACTTCTTCTTCATCTTGCTGCTGGTTCCTTCGTTGGGGAGAGGAGAAGAACCTTCATCCTTCCCTAGTCAAGTAGGATTCTCTCCTTCTTCTCTCCTTCTTGTCCCTTCCTTTTGATAAAGAGCTTGTGTTTAAATGTTTACCCCGTTCACACTTGACTTTGGTTCTATAAACACCCTTAGAAATGCTTCTCTTATTCGTTATAATCAAGCTTTGGCTTATACTCATGTCATATCTAATCATATTTGTGGAGAACTTCATCATAGATGCAAGGAAAAATTTCTTAGAAGTGTTGTATATACAGTAAAATCTTTTCATGAGTTGTCATACCCATTCCATGTGTACAATTGTACTCTTATTGTTCTATTTTTTCCATCATGTAAGTGGTGTTTAGAAATGTAAATAAGACCCTATAGATGTTGTTAACCATGTTTGGAATCATAGGAACGCTTAGAAGAGTCTTCTATGATGTTGTAAAACCATTTCTGGAAGTTTAACATGCGACTATCGACAGTTAGAACCCATCTGTCGACAGGCCTCAAGCTTCCAAAACCTAGAAATGCAGAAACACCAGTAGATGTCGACAGACAGACCTCATCTGTCGACAGATGGCCTTCATCTGTCAACAGCCACCCTTGGCCTGTCAACAGCCACCCTTGACCTGTCAAAAGACAGGGACCAAGTTCCAAAAATCTGGTTCTGGATGGACAGTGGTTGTCGACAGCCACTCTCTGGCTGACGACATACACGTGTCTGTGGTGTTTAACCAGATTTGTTTCATGTCCAACCAAAGGTGACACACTTTGGTATTAACCCAACAAGTTGTTTCCCTTATTTTCTTGAATTCCAACTACATTAACACTGAGAAGAACCATTCAATTTTCATTCACATCCAATTATGGAATGTTCTTGAACACCCCCAAGTATAGTTGATTCCTACATAGTTACACCCATCTGAAGTCATTAGCATTGACTCCCAACCCTTTGCTTCTAATGAGATCTTGAGTACTTGTGTACCCCACTTGAATATTTTATAGAAATGAATTATGATGACAATTTTTGGGTCTTTGGACTCAATTGACATATATGCCTGTGCAATGGGGCTGATCTAATCCCGGGAGGAGCACCCGAATTCATTTCATGGCCATGCAGAACGATAATGGATCTCTTGGATGTTTGGCATTGCATCATACTTGCTTGATTGGTCATCATCTTGTTTTATCAATGAGTTGAACATGTACTTGAGCCAGAATGTGATTTGTGATCATTATCCAGAATTCTTATCTGTGCAAGTTGATTTAGTACTCTTATTCTATAGTTGATATCTGGTTGACATGATTACACAACCACCTTTGATATTTGACATTGCTACCAATTAAGCTTCCTGCTTATCTCTTTAGTTATCATACACCTGTTGATTAGAGCGTGTGAATCCTACTGGGCTCGTTAGCTCATTAAATCTTACTTTTTTAGGTGATCATGATGAGCCTAGTTCTTAGGGGGGGGTGCTGAGTGGGTCAACTAGTCGATGGAGTTCCTTAGATTACCATTCTAGTGTTGTAATTAGAAGAATGGAAATGTTTTTTTTTTTCTTACTCCTCTTGTGGATTGTTACAAGGAGTACTATGTAATTTAAGCTTCCGCAATAATGACAACAGATGAATAAAAATATAAGTTCAATTTCTTAAGTCTATTTTTCTGTTATTTCTGATAAATAGACATTTATTAGGACGTGACAGATAATTTAGTATCAGAGCCTTAAGTTCCGTAAACCTAGGGAATGACCAGTGAGTTTGGGTAGAAACCTGGGATTAGTTATAAAGGTAATAGATTTTTTTTCTCTCTCTCGAGGTCGCCCCTAGAGACAGAAGCTCCAGGTTTTTTCTCTCCCAGCTGTCCTTTCTCCTGGTGGCCCTCTCCTGCCTTGGGGGGGGGGGGGGGGGGAGTGGCAGCCATGGCTGCTCCCAGAGGGGGGGGGGGCCTCCTTCCACCACCTCTCCTGCTGCTCCACCTACGTATGCTGCTGCTGAGCTTTGGCCTGCACTCGGCTATGCCCCTGGTGTGCTCTCCCCCAGTGGAACACAGTGTGGGCCTGCACATGGTGGTGAACCAGCTGCTGCTTGCACCCCTGCTTCAGATGGCGTCCCTGCCCCTGCAACTGATGGGCGTGGGCACCTCCCAGCTGGCGTGCCTCCCTCCTTCGCCCAGGTTCTCCTTCACTCCCTCAGACCCCCAATCATCCCCATTCCTGTCCACCCTCCTGCATCCACAGATGCTGGAGAACAAGCTGCTTTCTTCACCGTGGAGGAAGTCACCCTATCTTGCAAGCCCTTGCAGACAGCGGTTATAGCCAGAACTCCTCAGGGCCGGCCCCCTTTTCCAGAGATCAGAGCTCACCTTGTGCAAAGGTTCAAATTTCAGCAAGATTTCGTGATCAGTGCATTGGACAATCGCCACCTTCTCATCAGATTTCATAGCAGTGATGATTTCCTCCAGGTTCTGCTGAAGGAGGCCATGTATGTATAGGGGCGGCCATTCATATTTTTTAGATGGATGCTTGACTTCTGCCCAGATATAGACTCGCCGTTTGTTCCTGTCTGGCTGGAGCTCCCTCAACACCCAGCAAACTTTTTTACTGAACCCATGGTCTGCTCTATAGCTAGGAGCATAGGCCCTGTTCTTCATGTGGACAAGAACACATTGAGCATGGCACGCACACAAGTCGCTCGAGTTAATGTCCAACTTGTCATTTCAAAGAAGTTACCTGAGCGCATCTGGGTTGGCTATGGATCCAATGGCTTTTGGCAACCCATTGTATGCCCAGACCGTCCTCTCTACTGTTCTTCTTGCAGGCGCCTGGGCCATCCACAATCTAAATGCAAGAAGACTGTTGTCCGTTCAAACCAGGAGCCTAATGACCTTGGCCCAGATCAGCCCCCACCTGCTGCAAACCATGGTGCGAATTTGAGTGGTGCTGGATTGGGGCAGGCTGAGAGGCAGATTTGGCGTCTAGTTCACACCAATGGTGATGATTCTGTAAACCCTGGTATTCAGCATGGCCAACTGCCTGTAGTGGGAGCTACATCTAACACTGCCCAGCAACAGTTCGACGTTATGCGTACTCAGCAGTCACCTTCAGATATAGTGATCGATTCCCTCCCAGGAGGCCATGGAAATGTGTTGCTCTCCTCCAACTTGAATGATGTGCCATCCCATGTTGCTGCTGTGCCAGCAGCTCTTGTCACTAAAGATGCCCTTGCCGTGGCACCTCCTAGGGGCCCAACTGCACCTGTGCTGGCTCCCACAGCACCCCTGGATGTAGAACCAACAACTGATGCTCCTACAGTTGGACTGATTCAGCAGGACTACCAGTGCAGTGAAAGTGCTCGATGATATGCCGCTTGAGGTGTTACCGCCCACTACCATCATCTCTGATCACCAGCCAGCTATATGTGCAACACAAGTGTTTGACGATATGCCGCCTCAACATTTAGATGAACAAGCAACCAGCGCCTCCTCTACTTCTACTCCGATGTCTTTTGGTGGTGCAGCACCAAGCACCACCACCATAGTGGACTGTACCACGTCGGATGGGGATGCAAGAAAGCCAACGCCTCACTCACCTTATGCCTTGAACGCTGCTGCCCCTGCTTGGAGGCCAACCTCTGCAAGCCCCCAACCCAAAAAGGATGCAGTCCTTCTTGAGGATCCAAGACAGATCGCTAAGTTCCTGGAAAGTATTTTTGCTGAAGACACCCTGCCACCTCCTAATGTCAAGGGCACTGCACTGGCAGCCTCGCGTATGTCCTTCAACGACGCACTACGTAAAAAGACTAAAAGGGGCGAGATCCACAAGATCACAACCAAACCTCCACCCCCGTGTTTCCCACCTGCAGTGCCCACAATCGCAGCACCTTTCTTGCCATTTCAACCTCCATTTACTGCACACACTGCAGCACCACCAAGCATGGAGGAAAGTGACGATGGCCAAGTGATCAACCTCCCTGTGCTATACAACATCAGAAGCATCCCAGGCATGGAGGATGAGGACGTCGACCTACTCCAACTCCACAACAGCTGGGTAGTCTAGACACCCGATTCTGACTAATGGGTTGAACCATATTTCTTGTTATCTTAGTGAGCCCCTAGTTGGTCACTCACCTTGAGCCCATCATTAGCCTTGTTTTGAGCCCATTAACAACTCATGTTTCCTTGAAATCCTGCCCATTATCACTTTGAGAGAATCCTTAGGCTTAAAATAACCATTATTCCTTCACATGATTGGCTGATAATTCAGATAACTGACCTCATTGACGCATCGTATCGTAGCGCCGCGTCTCAGTGTCGCGTCGATGCAAGCCGTCGCGACAGTCCATACATACTCATGCACGTGGGCATACTATCGCGTCGCCCCACCCCGTCGCGTCTCTATGGTCGCAGCCTACGATACGCCGCGACAGCAGCTGCGCATGCAGGCCTCCGCAACCACCTCCTATTTATCCTCCCATGGATTTATCTTTATCTCCAAGCAATATCTGAACCCCTTGGGCGAGGTTTGGGGCTAGGGGACTCTTTAGAAGGCCTATAGGACTCTCTCACATGAATTTTAATGGGATTTATCTCTCATTTGGATTATTAATCATTTTAAGGGGATTTTCTCTCTCAAAAATCTATAAAAGCAAGGCCCTCCCCCTCATGGATGGGAGAGCCCCATTTTTCACCCCGAAGGGCTGCCGAAATCTCCACTCACCAACACTTAGCCTCGTAGCCACCTATCTCCACCATTTCCTTCACATTCCCCTCCACCAAAACACCCTCATTTCACCATTTATGGAGCACGGAACATGATAAGGACGACTCCTGCTACTTCCTGAAGCTTTTGCATACTCATTGGGACTGCATCCACGCTAGGGAGTCGCTCTAATGGGACTCATCTCCTCCCCTTCTCTTCCACCTTCATTTCTACATGCATTTTTTTGTTGTTTCTAGTTAGATCACACTCACCACATACCCACGTTTTTCACACACCCAAAGGGGTTTAAAACCACCCCAGGTGTGTTCCTACCATGATTCCCATTTCTTCTCATTTTTAGAATAGATACTACACTTAATATGTTCTAATAGGGCTTTTTCTTGTTTCTTCTTTGTTTTGGCAGGCACCCAAGCTTTTCCACGAGGAGCTCTTGTTCTCCAGCCAGCTGGAGGACGGGAAGAAGGTCCACACACGACATCTCCCGCACACAGAGAACGCGATGGCAGAGGACGACGCGACAAGAGACGCGTCAGGCTGCAGCGACGCGTTACCAGCGTCGTCGCGGCAGGTAAGACTGCCGCGACACCAGGTCCGCCTTCTTTCTCTTTCCATTTCCTAGTTAAGTTAGCCAGTGTCATTTTCTACTCATTAGGCCACTTACTAGGTGGCGATCACATTCCTACTTCCCATACTACTAGTTTTAGTACATGTTTGTGTTGAGGGGGGGCACAATCCCCATGATTACACCTTTTGGAGATCACGGTGGGACCTTCAGCGCCACCCTCGTGGATTCAGTTTGCCTGTTTGCCATGTTTTCTTCCTTATTTGTCATTTTAGTGCCCTGTTAGTCCGTTTGTTCTTTGTTTCCTGCTTCTTTTGTCCCTCGGTTCGTGTCGCGGTGTATCGCAGTGACGCGATAAGGTCGCGGCCCGCGGAAACGACGCGATAGCAGGTCAGTGCTTCTTCTTCTTATATATGCCTTTTCCTGCTTCTATGAGATCATGCATCCATGTTCCTTATCTCTGTATCATGTATTTTAGTGTTTTTGAATGTTAGAATCCCGTTAGGGTTCGGGTTTTCCGTTTATTTCCATTTGTAAGTTTTTGAAACCTGTCGCGGTCGAGAGCTAGGACGCGACCAGGTCGCGTCGAGGGTGAACGTCGCGTCAGCAGGTACGCTTTGTATGTTAATGTTTTGCTTCATGAATCGGTTTCTGAATGTTTCCTGATCCATGTTGTATTAGTTTAGTGTTTTTTTTTGTGCCTTTATTATCTATTAAGATAGTCTGTGTTAGTCTGGTTTGGTGACTTTTTTGTTCTCGGGGCTCTGTTCTTATCGCGGCAGGCTGCCCTGTCGTGATAGGGTCGCGGTGTACACAGCCACCGCGACTCTGCCCGAGAGCTATTTGTTCACCCTGTTTGGTTTTTACTTGTCACTTGTGCATACATTTTGGGCACTTAGGTCCTTTCATACACTACTTGTCCCATTTGTTCAAGTTCCCCCTTGGTTAAGTGAGCCCTCTCACCTACGAACACTCGTAGGCTGACTCGGGCCCACCTTCCGAGGACCTCCGTAAGTCCTCGTGACCATACGCACGTTGCGGTTCACCGGGCCGGTTGTACCCGTTGTACCCATTAGTCCGAGCCACCCCTCGCGTGTGAGTGTCCCACCCCTTAGCTACACCGGAGGACTCGAGTTCATACCTATCAGGGTCCACTTGACCGAGTGACATCCCCTTAATCAATTCATCTAAAGGTCAAGTTCGAACCTTAAGAATTTTGCGCATTCGTCATGACAACTTGAGTGTTTCGGTTCACCCCTCCTACTCTCAGTCTTGCTTGTTGTGCTAGAGTTTAGGCGTTGTCAATATCACCCTCTATTTGTTTTGGGGGTGCATGCGTCATTGTTTAGGGAGATCGAGTCAGTCCCCTCCGATCCTTGTATTCTATCATAATCCCTTGTTCGACATGGACCAATTCCGGGTCCTTGCCGACGATGTCCTGCCCATTGGGCTGCTCGAGGAGGTGGCCCAACACTCTGCGGCCACACTCCCTGGGCATATCCAGCCTCCCCTCATCATCGGGAGTCAATCCCGTCCTCCTTCTCCTTCAGGGGGGGGATGACCCCCACTCACAATTCAGTCAGCTCCTTCCCCATCTCACTTCGGACCAAGTCTGAGAGTTTCTAGCCGCTGCCAAGGGGAAGCGACCTCTATCTCCCCCAGGTCAGAGTTCAGTCCGACCGGCGGATTTCTCCACCCATATTGCCTCAGCACCCCATTTTCCTTCCTCAGGGGCAGATCCCACACCCCTCCATCCTCGGGCCATCCATTTCTCGGAACCGACCTACCCTCCTGCACGAGAGGTCCAGCCTCGATCCCCTCCAACTTCCACATATTATACGACCGAGCCTGCTCCCCTCCCCCGTGAGAGGTCTCACTCTTTTGAGCAATCTCGCTCCCTTGTTTCTGCACATCATGTTCAAACCCCCTCCGACTTCTTCGCTGAGTGGACAAGTATGAAAAGGGAGCTACATGACCTCAGGAGGCAAATTGATCCTCGCAAGGTAGCCTCTATTGCTCTCCCATCGTTCCAATACCTCCGGGTACCACCCCAGTCGGAGCTCCCCATTTACTGGCGATACTCTGGGGTAGGGGACCCATATGTTCATTTAAAGGATTTTGTTTATGAATCTACACCGCACAAGTTTGACCGCCACCTCATGGCATACTTGTTCAGAAAATCCATAGATGGTCCAGCTCTGGAATGGTTTTATTCTTTGCCCCCAGAGGAAGCCGAGGATTTCCAAATTGTTCAAGAAAGATTTTTACAGCAGTTCCAAGATCGGGTCGAACCCGAATGCTCCTTTGTAGATCTAGTAGCTGAAAAGATGAAGCCCGAAGAGGAGTTCTCAACTTATGCTGACCGGTGGCGTTCCCTGGCCGCCAAGGTCTGCTGCCCCATGCCGGAGGAGGAGAAAGTCAAGTTATTGATCTCCAATGCTACAACGACCTACCGAGCCATCTTAGCCATGAATGACATTACTACCATGCACCAGCTATATAGCCAAGCCCGTTTCATTCAGACCCAACTCAAGGACTCGCCTATACACTCTATGTTTGAGGCCCCTAAAGCCCGTTACACCAAGAAGCCTCAAGGCCCAGTCACCGAAGGGATCTAAACCAATGAACAAGTGGGCGCGGTAAGTAACCCCCAAGGCCCGGTAGGTAGGTCTCCATACACCCAGCAACCTCAGCAGCCATGGAGTAACAATAGGCAGCAACCTCCCCAAGGTCAGAACCCTCCACAAGATCAGCGCCAGTACTCCCAAGTTCCTCCTCCTCAGAATGGCTATGCCCCCAGAAAGCCCAATGGACCCAAAAGAGCCCAATATCCTCCTCTGCCCGAGTCTTTGGCAGATATCTTTGCAGCCCTCATGTTCTTTAATTCCCTTAGACTCCCTCCTGAGAAGGCAAATTGGAATATGGCAGCAGACCAAACGAAGTATTGTGTCTACCATCGCCATCCGGGCCACAATGTGTCGGATTGTTTTCAGTTCCGGGACATAACATATGACCTTCATGAGCAGAACCAAATTGATTGGGCAGAAATGAAAAGGTTAATTCAGACATTGAGAGACCAACAGGATCAGAGGCAACAGCAGCAACAGCAGAGGCGACAGTAGCTGCAACAACAACAACAACACAACAACAACAGTTCCAGCCCTTCCAACAACAGTATCAGCAACAGCAACAACAACAGCAGCCGCAGCAGCCGGCAAATGACCTTGGCATAATCCGCAACCCCATGCCTCAACACCCACCTGCTCCAAACCCCTAACCTGCTCCACCACCTCCTCCGCCCGCGCACGTTAATACAGTCATCCACCACCCACCACCAGAAGCTCAATGGGCCTTCGACGATGAATACAAAGTGGGCCAGCTTTTGGTTATTTCCCATGTCACATCCCCTGCCACCGCGCCTACATCCACTGGGCCTCCCTCCTTCGCACTCACTATTGCCACCATTACCTCACTGTCCTATAACCCCCAGTCATATCACCCATTATCCCTTCGTCCAGCAACATTTCTTTCTCCCCTACGCCAGCGCCATTACTAGCCAACCCCTTCATTCTTGACACCTTACCTCCTCCACTCCACCATAATCTCTCCCTGCGGAGTGGGGGGATGTTCCATCGGATGTACCCTAATGCGTCCGTATCCATGCCAGGTCAACCGGCAAAACAAACCAGCACTCAACAGCAACAAGATATGGAAGAGATAGACCCGGTCCCGGGGACCCAATATAACATTCTGAAGCATTTGGATCAAACCCCCGCCAAAATCTCCATATTAGAGCTGATCAAAAGGTCACAGACTCACCAAGACGCCCTAAGGGCCTTCTTGCAAAGGGTCATGGTCAATGTGGACATGCCCGACAACCTGCCTTCAGTACTTTCTATTGTGAACAAGGGACCCACTATTACCTTTTCTGATGGTGAATTAATTGCCCCTGAAGCCAGGAAGATGCCTTTGTGTGTGATACTCACTATAAACAAGGTTGCCATTGACGCAGCGCTAGTAGATACAGAGGCTTCCCTTAATGTATGCTCGTTGAGCACCCTAAGAGCCTGCAACATCTCAGAGCGCCAATTGCAGCCTACCCCCACCACCATAGCTGCCTACGACAGACGTGCCTGTCATGGGATTGTCACGTTGCAAGCAGAGCTGGGGCCACTTGTCATGTCAATTGAATTTTATGTGTTGAACATTGATCACACTTACAAGGCCATCCTAGGGCGCTCATAGATTGAATCACTAGGGGTAGTACCTTCCACGGCGCATCAATGTTTGAAATTCCCCTTCCAAGGGCGGATAGTCAAGGTTAAGAGCGTAGCAATGACCCACACAGTGGAAGTAGTTGAGAGGGTATTGCCATCAGTCTGGCCATCGAATAAGCACATTATCCCGGTGCTTGATGTGAACTACCCATGGGCTTATACTTTCTCTTCTAAGCGCCCGATTGGGTCCCCATCAGTGATAGCTATCAGGAAGGATGTGACCACGAATGCAAAAGGTTGGGATATCATGTTCAGGCTCGGTTATCAATCAGGGAAAGGTTTGGGTGTTCATCTCCAAGGGAGAACCAAAACAATGGCTAGCACAAAGAAGTTCACAAAACATGGTCTGGGATACTCAGAATGGGCTGTGTTCTCATCTTCTGCGCAGTCAGACCATGGCCCACTCACCTGGACATTGTATGATCATTTTGTCAGAGGGCCAGTGCAGCCTGGGTATACCACCGTGATAGAAGAGGCGCCAAGGTCAGCATACCAAGCCCTGGAAGCTCAGCGACCCAACAAGAAGAAGAGAGCCGAGACAGATACTGAAGCACCTGATCTTGAAGATTTGATTTCATCACTCAGCCTGTTATTTGAGAAATCGGAAGCCGAAAAAGAAGAGCCAGAATCAGAGGATCTCAGCCGCTTGTTCAGTGAGGATGACGAGCCACAGTCTCAGGCAGCAGCATTATCAGCATCAGCAGCCACCACCAAGCGACAGTTGCTTGGATTTGGTGAGGAAGTTGAGATAGTAAGTTCAGCCATTTCAACAAAGGAGCTCTGGCCAGGGTTTTCCCGGCCTCCCATTCATTTCATTTCATCCATCTTTGTCTATAATTTTGATTTTATTCCCTTATCTCCACCCCTTATTCTCCAATTCTCCCCCGACGCTGTTGAAGCGTTAATCCGCCCTTCACCTCTCCTCACCATCTTCCTTAATGGCTCGGTCCTGTTTTTTTTCTGAAGCCTCCTAAAGTAATGTAGTTCTTTTCATTATTAAAAAAAACAACAAAAAACAAAACAAAAAACAAAAAACAAAAAACAAAAAAAAAAAAAAATAAAAAAATGTGTATTCTTTTTTTTTTGGGCGGCGATCCCCGTTTTCTCCTTCCCCTTTTTTCTTCAAACGGCGATCCCTGTTTTCTCCTCTCTCCTTTTCGTCGGACGGCGATCCTCATCCTCCTTTTCTTTTCTGACTCACCCTTCCCTCTTTCTGCCTTTAGCTGTCTAGCTCTCACACCTTCTCTCGACGGCGATCCTCGTCACCCTCGTGCTTCCCCTTTGCTTCGACAGCGATCCCCGTCACCCCCGTGCTCCTTCTCTCCTACTGACGGCGATCCCCGTCACTCCCCATTTTCTCCTGGGTGGCGATCCCCGTCCTTTCATTCTACTCAAGTTGTGCTTTCGCCTGATGACCGACATGGTCGTCCTGGGCGATCTGGGTGAGGGGCCTTCTGTTCCCCTGCACCCCAACTCTGCTGCAGGCACCCTGAGCTCGGGTGACCTGCCTCCTCCTCTAGTCCCATCAGAAGATCTTCGCGGCCCTGCCGCACCCTTTCCTTTCTTTTCTAATAAATCTCTGGATACTCCTCCGGAGCCTTCTATAAATATCAAGCCTAGTTTAGATTCAGGGGTAGGATCTAGCAAGTCCCCGTCCCAGTCTAGGAAGAAGAAGGGTAGTGGCATAACCCGTACGTATCTTCAAGACCTAGTGCAAAGGTGTGGCGCTCTTCTAGCCGTCGAAGAGTTCGTCCAAGAAGCAGTAGTCCTAAACTTAGAGGATCTACGCAAAAAGGAAGGGCTAGACGACGGATTCGGAGTGTATGAGATCTTAGCAGAAGATGACCCATCTGAGGAAAATGATTGTGAGATAGAGGATGCTGCCGAGATGTATGCAAGCGGCATGAGAAGATTCGATGAGCCCACCTCGACAGTAGACGAACCCACCAAAGAGGTAAACGTGGGAACAAAAGAGGACCCAAGGCTCTTAACCGTAGCTTCCAATCTCCCTCCTGAAGAAGAAGAGGCACTCATAGAGATGTTGAGGGAGTTTAAGGATTCCTTTGCCTGGTCCTATGACGACATGCCCGACATTGACCCCGAATTGGTAGAACATAGGTTAATTTTAAAGCCAGGGGCAGTTGCCGTTAAGCAAAAGCTAAGGAGGTTCCTCCCCCACATTGCTTTGAAAATGAAAGAGGAAATCGATAAACTACACAAAGCCAAGTTCATCCGTGTAGTCCTCTATCCATTGTGGGTGGCGAACATAGTCCCGGTGATGAAGAAAGACGGGAGGGTGCGCATTTGCATAGACTTCCAGGACTTAAATAAGGCATGTCCAAAGGATGATTTTCTGTTACCTCACTTGGATGTCTTAATTGATAACACTGCAGGGTTCGAAACTCTATCATTTATGGATGGGTATTCAGGTTACAATCAGATTCGTCTAGCCCCAGACGATCAAGAGAAAACCTCCTTCACCACCCCATGGGGAACTTATTGCTATGTGGTCATGCTGTTTGGATTGAAAAATGCCTGCGCCACCTATCAGAGGGCAATGTTAGCTATCTCCCAAGACATGATTCATATTGATGTTGAGGTATACATGGATGATATCGTGGTGAAGTCTCGGACTCAAAGAGAACACTCCTCCGTGCTTGCCAGAGTGTTTCGTCGTGCGCAAGAATACCAATTGAAGATGAATCCGAAGAAGTGTGTATTTGGGGTTTCTTCAGGAAAGCTGTTAGGCTTCATAGTTAGCAAACGGGGGATTCAAATAGACCCGCACAAGGCCAAGACAATAAATGAAATGCCTCCTCCCAAGAACATATCTGAGCTTCGAGGTTTGATTGGTCGGCTCCAGTATATAAGGAGATTCATATCTCAGCATTCCCAAAGATGTCGTCCCTTCTATGAACTATTGAAAGGAGGACTAAGTTTCGAATGGAACTCCAAGTGCCAAGAGGCCTTTGATGAACTCAAGAGTTCTCTCATGAATCTGCCCGTGCTTCAGGCACCTGTCCCTGGGAAGCCCTTAATCCTATATCTGTCGACTATTGAGGACTCCCTAGGAGTTGTCCTTGCCCAACATGATGAATCCGGAAAAGAAAGGGCAGTTTATTACCTATCTAGGCTCTTCAACCCTTCCGAGCTCAAACTCACTATGATGGAGAAAACATGTGCAGCGCTAGTTTGGGTAGTGCAGAAATTGAAGCACTACTTTCTAGCTCATAAGGTGAGTTTGATTTCTAGAATGGACCCTATTAGGTATCTCCTGGAGAAGCCAGTCCTCGCCAACAGATTGGCACACTGGCAAAGTTTTCTCTCTCAATTCGATATCACCTTCATAGTTCAGAAAGCCATAAAAGGGTATGCCATCGCTGAGCACCTTGCTCACCTTCCTCTCCCCCACAGTGACACGGTTCAAGAGGAATTCCCCGATGAAAACCTGTCACTCATCTCTCACGATCCCTTCTGGTCGCTCCACTTTGATTGTCACGCCCCAACGCGGAATATCGGAGCGCGAAGGCAGTTGCAAGAAAAGGTATAGAGCGTATACTAGACATCAAACCATTGCACACTGAATAATACTAAAGCAAATCTTTCTCATTATTAATTTTCCAAATGTCTAGTTACAACCACTAATATCAGAGCCATTCTATAGGGCCCAATTACATTGCATTAGAAGGAAATAACTAACTACAACTCTAAGATAACATAACGACTCGAGGGTACTCCTGGCTTCACTCTTGGTCATTCCCTTCCTCGTGAGTGTATGTGTCATCCTCGGTCTCACCTGAGAACACAACATTAAATAACGTAGGGTGAGCGATAACGCCCAGTAGGACTTAAATCTCAGGCTCAAGCAGGCTTTAAATAATTAATGCATTTAATGGCAGAGTATCTAAAGATAGCAGGTACAAGAGAGTCAAAATATAGCAAGAGATAGAACAATAGCACGAGAGCGAGTATAGTTTCCAAAAAGAGCACAAGTATCGAGTATAGCACGAATAGCAGGATGGCCATAGCACAACTAGCACAAGTATAGTAATAGCACGACGAGTATAGCACTTGTTTGCCATTCTAGACATCGAGAGAGTATAGCACGTTTTGTGTTTTTTGATTGTCGTATAGATAGTCGAGATAGATAGCACTTGAGTGTAATGCCAAACACTCTGATCATTTAACTCCCATGGGCACTAGCACTTTCGGGCGCACATCCCAGGACCAGATCGGGCCCTTTATTTATTGCCAGGCATTGGTTATATTGTTTATCTTTAGACAATCAGTCAATGGCCAATATAGAGTACCAAGAAGTAGATGAGAGCACTAGATGAATAGACGAGATAGTAGAGTGAACGTGAATAGACGAACGAGTAGAGTATAGATAAGAGCTAGTGGACATTGCACGTAATGCGACGAGTAAACAGGCGATAGTAACAGTTGCACAACACGCGCACTTGGTGTTAGCAGTCAGGTGGAACTCACGACCCTACCACTGGCCTTGTTATGCACAGGTCCAGAGGTCCGGCGTGATTTAAGATGAGAGTGAATCTTCTAATAGCCGTTTGGATCATATAGATCCCTAAAGGGTATCATAGGTATTAGGGTACAACCGGCTCGTCGACCATGTGGGAATCCATGATCAGAGGAGACTTACGGAGGCCTTGTGCAAGGGTTCACTAGTCCGGCGAAAGGAATATCCGACGGAGAGTTCACCACAAGCCAAGAAAAGTGTGTATATAAAACAGGTGCTCGACGTTCTAGAGGAATTCTAGGACAGTGGAGCGTCAATATCGGTATATAAACAACGCAAGAAAACGAATGCAAGTCCTTTAAAATAGGGCAGTTAATATGCTTTATTGTAATACATTATGAGATATTTTGTGTAAGATTTCAGCCATAAATGGATGGTTCAAGTGTGTGCAAGTGCAAGAGAAATCATAGATAGAGATAAGTCGTAAACATGTATTTTAAATCATTCAATATAGCATCCTTTTTAAGTAGGGTTTTTACTAGGGGTATAACGGTAAGAAGGCGTTTTTCATCAAAAACTTGTGAAGGCGACATACCCCTGTACTGGTCGCGACAGGGTCAGGACAGAACGCGACAGGGCCTAAAAAGGGTCGCGACAGGGCATGCAAATCGGGTACTGAGAACGCGACGGCTCACCTGTCGCCTTCTTGGTCGCGACAGGGTGGCTGTCGCAATCAGGCCCCAGAAAACGACATATCGAGGTGTCGCCTTCTGGTTGTCTGCGCCTGACTCCGACAGGAGTCAGACCAGGCATTGGATTGCGGGCCAGAACATTGAAATTTCGATACAGGGTCGTTCAGGAAATCATAACTAATTATATAGTCAACGAAAAATCATGAAACCAGCTGCAAATTAAACTAGACATGTAAGGGTACTTCCAATAAATCGGAATTAGAGAGAGAGCAGGGTTTGAACATGGTTTGAGAACGAACAAGAACAATAACATAGAACATGATACAGGGAGCAAGATCGATTTAATTCGAGTAACATGCTCAATAGAAATTAGGGCTTTTAGGGGCAAAAGATGCCTATCATGCATCAGTATCTCCCATTAAAATTTGGAGGCATGAGATAGAGTATTCAAGGAGATATGAATTAAACATGAAGGTTCGGGGTCATAAGAACTGCAGAACTTTGAAAATTCATAAGAAAAGATTTGATCGCTGGAAAATTATGAAATTTGAGGGTTTTGTTCCAGAGGGTAGAGAGATCCTACAGAAAAAGTTTCACGCTTTATGCTTGTGAGAATGCCTACCTTGACTCGATTTCCTCTTCTAGGGCTAGAACTTGAAGAACGGGGTTGAGAGCTTGAAAGGTTCTTCTCCCCACGAAATCTCCTCCTCCTTGGCCTCTCCTTCTGGTCCAGGAATCCTTTGGCACGAGCTTGAGTCGGCCATGAGGGTTTTAGGAGAGTATTTAAGCTTCTCCTCTTTCTATTTCCTAATAGGACTCTAATTCCTCTTTAATTCTGAAATTTCCTTACTTCCTCCTTCCTTCCTTGCTTTCCAATCTCTATTTAGACTAGGAAGAGATCCAAATTCGTGCTAACCCATATGGGGTAGGTTTAGGAATCCTATTATAACTCAAACTAGCTATTTAATGCATTAAATACCCCTTTTCTATTTAGGTAATAATTTAGTTACGAATTTAGGATATTTTCCTATTATTCTCTCTTTGTAAATTCATATTTTTGACCCAATAAATTCTAGAAGATCCATTAAGCAATCCCATTACTCTTTTCCATCTAATGAGTTTTATTTAATGCTCTATTTAAATATCCATTTAGCTAGGTTTTAAATTCTTTATTTAAATTTTTATTTTTCGTAAAAATTCAGGTTGCTACATTGATGGAGCTCTCAATTCTAGGGGATGGGGCATAGGTGTTGTTTTGCTCACCCCAGAAGGGATCACCATTCCTCTAGCCTATCAGCTCCAATTCTATGCCACAAACAATATCTCCGAGTATGAGGCTCTCCTTTCCGGTCTTAAGCTTGCCTACCTCCTAGGCGCGCGTCATCTCAAGATCATAGGAGACTCTCAACTCGTCATTCGGCAAGTCCTTTCTACTTACCACACTCGTGACCCTAAACTCAAGCCCTATCAAGATCTGGTCACACTCCTAGCCGAGCAATTCCGTCAACTCATCTACATTCATACTCCTCACTCTCAAAATATCTTGGCCGATGCCCTCGCATCCCTAGCCTCCTCTCTCTTCTTCCCTCTCAGCCGCAGTGCTGAGACAATCACTATTCAAAGATTAGAAGCTCCCTCCACTCAGGATCCTTGGTTTGTTAACCTTAGGAGCTCTCTAGTTTTGAAAGCAGAGATAAAAGAAGCGAAGGAGTTGATGGTTGTGGAGCTAGGAGAAATGATGGAAGAAGAAAGGCCGTGGTACCATGAAATTGAGCAATATTGCAGAGATGGTACCTTCCCCGAAGAAGCTGAAGCGGAGGACAAGTGAGCCATCCATAGAGCGGTGTTAAGGTATACCATTATTGGTGAAGTGCTCTACAGACACGCTCTAAATGGAATGCTCCTCCGATGTTTGTCGGACGAAGAAGCTTGGAAGGTAGTGGAAGGATCCCATTCCAGTGAATGGGGAGGGCATGTCAATAGCCAAATGTTGGCTAAGAAAATTCTTAGGCAGGGCTACTACTGGCCGACCCTAGAAGAAGACTGTGACATCTACGTTCGTAGGTGTGTCAAATGCCAGATCTATGCCGACAAAAACCATGTCCCTTCTTCCTCTTTACATCCACTATCTTCCCCTTGGCCTTTCTCCATGTGGGCCTTTGATATCATCAGGCCTCTTGGTGATCCTAATGCTCAAGTAAAACAAAAATCTTTCATTCTCACTGCTACTGATTACTTCACCAAGTGGGCCGAAGCTAAAGCATTTGCGGAAATCAAAGGTTCAACTATGTGCAGATTTATCATGAGGAACATCATCGCGGGGTTCGGAGTGCCAAACAGCCTCGTCACCGACAATGGACCCCAGTTCATATCTCAAGAGCTTCAGGACTTATGTAAGAAATTCAATATTTCCTTGCATCATTCATCTCCTTACTATCCGCAGGGCAATGGCTAGGCCGAAGCTACGAACAAAACACTTTTGAAAATTCTAAAGAAAACTTGTGAGTCTAATAAATTTGTTGATTGGCCAGAGAAACTAATCGAGGCTCTGTAGGCCTACCGCACCTCCGTCCGCACGCCCACTAGGCAAACTCCATTCTCACTTACTTATGGGATGGAGGCGGTATGTCCACACGAGATCCTCATTCCTTCGCTAAGGGTTCAGCTGGACAAGGAACTTAATCCCGATGAACATCGAGAGGCGTTGCTTACGCAGCTAGAACTCTTAGACGAACGGCGTTTAGCTGCAGCCGATCATGTACTTTCATATCAAAACATACTCTCAAGATCTTTTCAAAAGAAAGTGATTGAGCACAAATTCCAAGAAGGAGACATGGTTTTGAAGCGAATTTTCATAAAACCTGGAGGTCCGAGGTCCAAATTGTCAGCGAATTGGGAAGGCCCGTACGTCGTTAAGGAGGTGTACCCCGGAAACGCGTATAGGCTAGTTAATGCCGATGGTGAGGAGCTCTCTCACCCATGGAATGGATTGTACCTCAAAAGATTCTACCCCTAATAATTTTGATAACAACACCAATTTGCAGAAGAATGACACTGGCCATGTGTCTCACTCCCCCTCGTAGTGGTAAATAACCTTTATGTCCAGCTACACAGACAACATGGCGACCTAAGGTCAATTCCCCTTTGTTTATGGTGTTTTTGCTCAGCCCTCGTGTAGGGAACCTAAGGTCAATTCTCTTCTCACTCGGACAAGGTCTAAGGGCAAAAGGGTAGGCTAGCCTGTAGACAAACAACGGTATAGATCATGTGTATGAAGTCTCAAAGAGGGACGGCCAATTCAAAAAAAAAAAAGTAATGATGAAATAGAAAAAGAGAAATGATAAGAAAATAAGGGGCATGTCAAAGAGTGGCAGTACAGTTCCCCGTGGGACGCCCTGAGCCCAGTCGTACACATGCCTCCCAAGTAAAAGAGAGCAATGGCCTCAAAGTCCCTGGACAACAGACGAATTTCACATGTAACATACTCATTGCAAGTCTTACAAGCCAGTAACCCCAACCCCAAGACCAAGTCTTGTCTCATTGCTAATCTTCCTGTTCTCCTTAAGAAGACCAAAGAACCCCTACACCTGGTCTGTGTTGGAACATTAATATTCAAGGGGCAAGAAACCTTAGTAAGCCAAAGATAAATGCACGCTGCACATAGATATTATTCGCCAAACAAGAAATGGAAATGAGGTCCATAGCTAATTACTCAAAGAGCAAGAGGTGTTGTTATCAGAAAATCCCAAAAACCCAAAAAAATTAGAAAATCCCAAAAATCCAAAAAAATTAGAAAATCTCAAAAGCCAAAAACATTAGAAAATCTCAAAAGCCAAAAAAATCATAAAATCTCAAAAACTCAAAAAATTTAGAAAATCTCAAAAGCCAAAAAAATCAGAAATCTTAAAAATTCAAAAATATTAGAAAACCTCAAAAATCAAAATAATAATAATAATAAATCTTTAAAAGTCCAAAAGAATGTGTGCACATACCGCTTTCCTTTAGCATGCATTGTTTATTTTCCTTTTCGCCTTTTTAACAAGGCTCAGCCCCTTGACAATTACAAAGTTAGGTTCATGATTATTTAAGCACAAGGGGCTGAGCCAAAGAACAGATCTAACCTATTTTGCTAAGTGTACAGGGACAAGTAATTCTAAGGGACACGCAGCGTTGTACTCAATACTCTCTGTCTCTCTCTCTCTCTCCTTGTTTGAAACTCATCTCACACTTGTGTCATTTGCAAATCATTCATTCCGTAAAGATTGACATAAAGTAAAATTTTCACTAAGAGATGAAAAATATGTACAAAAGATAGAGGGGAGATGGTTCACAAACTCCTCACAGTCCGCCACCACTCTCCCCAGATCCCTCCTGCCTCTCTGCTAGTGGTGGCATCTCACCACCATCCGTATCACCCTGAGCGCTACCCTCACCGCGGTGGCGCCTCTCATCCTCCTCGTTCCTCCGCCGACTGAAGGAACCTGCCAAATACTGTCTAACTAAGGCGCCACTCGCCCCACTAACACCTGTCCTACTCCTACTCCTACTCCTAGCTGCCTCTCTGAAGGTCTTCACCATACCCGGAGCTCATCGATCCTAATCTGCTACGCCATCACCTCTATGCGCAGTCTCACTATCTCTGCCTGGTCCGTAGGCGGCCCCTGCACTCGTAGTGTCGCCAGCTCTGCCATAGCCTCTGCCACCCTCTGCTCTGCTGCCTCCGCCCGGATGCGCAGCTGGTCTCTCTCGCCCCTGGCCGTGTCCATCTGCCCCTGCAACTGATCCGCGCGGTCAATGGCGGTCCTCAGCTCCCTCTCCTACAAAGAAATAGTCTAGTCAATGCCAAGTGTTCATAGCTTTCAAACTAGAAGGTCTACCTTACTTACCTGCTCCTCCAAGTCCCTCTGTGTCTCCTCCGTGCACCTGATTGCAACTACCAGTCTATCCTCCAGATCCGACTGGGTGCTCTCCACTGGTCTCGAGGAGGAAGCACCAGTAGCTGCGGCACTCCTTACTCTCTCCAACTCCCTCCGCTGCACAAGAAAACGCATGTTAAACCCCCAGATCAGCTTTGAAAGTTGTTAAGTATCGAAGTCTGAGTAAGTACTTACCAGCTGCTCTGCCTCCTTTTGCGCCACCTCATGGTCCTGCATCGCTGAGAAGAGCAGGGCTCGGAGTGATGCAGTCTCGCCAGCCAAGTCCACCTGCAATTCATGTCCAATTCATTAGTTCAATTCCATAAAATCAAATTCAAAGAGTTGTAGTTTAGGGGTTTTACCTGGTGTCGGGTGCTCTTGTATACCTTTCCTCCGTACTTCAAGGCGTATGCCAGGAGGTACGCATCGTCCGTGGTCGTGGTAGACTTGACGGCCCTGCCTCGGTGCTCCCAGTTTTGGATTTGCTCCTTTGCCCGCTCACGCCAATCTGTGGTGTCGTGGAGCCCCCGGAAACTCTGACCCGGCCGGCGAAAATGGTCCCGGACAGGGAACTCCACTACACTCTGTCGAAGCCCGAATGAGCGCTGGCATAGGAACAAGTGAAGGGGTAGCACCAGGTTGAGTGCATGCACCCACACCGACCTACCGAAGTAGGGGCGGGCCTGCACCAACCAAGGCTGTCCCTCGTCACTCTCCCCCAGATATGGCTGCCAAACCACCTGCACAACAAAGCTCAGTCAGTCATCAAGCAATCAAATCGAATGCTAATCAAAGAGAAGGTTTAGACCACTTACATCCAAGTGAGGGTAGCTATCTATCGCCTCTTGCAGGCGCTCGAGCTGGTCACCAAGGCTACGAGAGTCCCGGCGAGAATCCCAACAGCATGCAATGGCACGAGGCCCGGCCGTGTGAGGTTTCCTCTCCCCAGGGCCGGGAGGTGTAGGTAGGTCCAGACCTGCAAAATGAGAAGCGGATTAGGCGGCATTTTAAACAAATCACAGTTTAATTCAAGGGTTAGGAGAATTGTACCTGGAGAAAGGGGAAGAATCTGCTAGTCGAAGTTTGCCGCTCGTAGGCGCCCAGACTGTCGAACTGGTGTGCTAGGAAAGCTGCTCCCCAGGCATACCCCCCTACCTCAGCCAAGTCCTCCAGGAGAGACAGGAAGCGGCAATGGACTGCGTCACCCCTCTTGGCAAACAGAAGTCTACCAAGAAACAGGACGAGGAAAAGACGCAAGTCCAGGTCCACCTCTGCTCCTGGCTCGCTCGCCAACTCCCTCCGGCTAATCCTAACCAGTCTCTCGAAGTGCTCATCCTCGGTCTCTCCCGCCTTCTTCCCCACCTCGAATAGACCTAGGCTCTCCTGCAGTGCTACCCGGGGAACTAAGGATGACCTGTGATCTACGGGTAACCTTAGCAACCGCTCAGCTAACTCCTGGTAATACGGGTAGGTAACCCGCTCATCGGCCTCCCGTAAACTATGAGCCCTGTGATCCGGCTCACGTCCTTGAGGCTGGGGATCATATGTCCCCATGGGAATACGAAGGCGGTCGCCTCCGTATCCCACCTGCTCCGCAGAGCCTAGGTGAGAGTCGGGTCCGCCCTCATCCTCTCCAACCTCAACACCTCCCCGAACCCCATCTCCTCCACTCTCTCTCTCTGGAAAGGGGGGAAGGCCAGGAAAATAGCCAAAACTAGCATCCAGGATACCCGGGCCCTCATCGCACCCTGCAGGCATAATTGAATTGTTAAACAGTCAGTGTTTTGGTGTTCGGTTCAAGTCGCGACCCCCATAGCGGTCGCGACCTTGTCGTGACAGTGCGGTGCACCGCGACCTTATCGCGTCATCTTTCTAGGCCGCGATAAGGTCACGTCGGCATGCATCACCGTGACATGGTCGCGGCGCCCATGATCGTCGCGACAACCTGTCGCGATGGGTCGCGCTGACGCGTTCTCAGGACCGGACCGGTCGGAGCCTCCCTTGTCTGAGCCTCTTTCCCATGGGTGTCACGCCCTACATCTGCCCTCTAGGGGCTCCGTCTACTATTCCTACACATCCATTCAAGGCTTAAGGTCGGATTTACTTACCGATTTCATCGCCTTTGCCTTCTCCTTCCTCGCCTCTTCCACATCGACGGCGGGGGCCTCCACTTCTTCCTCCTCCTCCATCTCGACGTCCATCTCCACCTCCTCGGCCGGGGGCGCCTCTACCCGGTGCCGGGAGCTCCGCCACTCCGCGTGGCGTTTCGTCCGTGAGGATCCTTCGCCGGTGTTTCCTCCTTCCATGACTTTTTTGGGATGATTAGGTTGAATTTGGGAGAGAATGCAAGAAAAGCAGCAAAGATTGCAAAGATTGCAAAGGGGGATTGGAAGATTCGAAGGATGGAGGTTTGGGATACTTGAAAGCAAGGAAAGGGGAAGAGGAAGGCGCCCTTTTGCATTTTGAATTGTTCAGTTTGAGTTACGTCATTGAGGGAGGTCGCGTCTATGATGCGTCATTGGGGGAGGTCGCGTCTATGTCGCGTCGGTTAGGGTGTCCGTGACATGGTTGCCACTGCCCGCCTTGACACGTTCTGAAGGAGGTCCTAAGGGTTGTCACGACATAAACAGAGCCCATTGCGCATGCAGGAAAATTTTGTTTTATTCATTCATCAAGTCTATACATTCACTATTTCTTTCCTACAATCAATTGAATGCCAAAATTCTGCCCTAACTACCATCTGATGTCCTCCCTACAATCAATCAATCCAATCAATTCTCAAATAACCCCCGCTGCCAGCTGAATCTTCTTCAGTGCTTCAAGGTATTCCTTGGTCACATCCTCATCTTCCACTACTTTGGCTTGAAGGAGACCCAATGCACATCCTTCCCAATGGACAATGGCGCTATGCACGTCGCGCTCGTCCTGCTCGTCGCCCCTCTTCCTCTCCTGAGCAGGTGGGTAATGCGATAAGAGAGGAACAACCGTGTGAGCCACACCGCATTGGAGGTAACATTGGTCTGGGTTGTAGAGAACCAGCGCTTCATTGCCCAGCAGTCGCAAGGCCAGTCCGATGCGCTGAGAAAGATGGATCATCCGGTTGTGCAAGAAATGCGGGCGCATTTCAAATTCGGCCACGGTCATCCTTTCGAAGTAGTCGCGCCATGGCTTTAGCCCTTTCAATTGAGCAGTTTTGCACCACGCCTTAGTGCTCATGTAGAGAGGCCCACCCACGAATGACAATGGATGATGAAGAATTGTCTTGCACTCCGTCGCCAAATTCTCCATCGCCCGAAACTGTATGTGCATACCCATCCAAAGCTCGAGGGCGATGACTGAGCCGTAGAAGGGACCCCCAGTAGCTACAGAAGTCAACCCAGCATAAAGATATCCCAAGACCGCCTGGCCGATACTCATACCTTCTGAAATTGAGGCGATGATGCTGAGATTGGCGAAAGAGATGGCGTCGTCCATCGCCGGGAAAAGGATGACCCCACAAATGCAGATTGCGGCCGCCTTAGCAATGGCCATGTGGTTCCCGGTCTTGCGCTTGCATTGAGAGATGATCCACTGCGCAATGGGGAGGAGATGAACGTGCATCCCACTGGTCATAGAGTGCAAATCCGTCTTTTTCATGGTGATTTCGGCAAGGATGCTCCACGAATTGATCGGCGCCACAGTGTATGAGATCGCAAGCTCCTCGCCCCTCTGGTACCGTGGGAGGCCGAGCATTATCTCCAGCTCCTCCAGTAAGATGGTGGCCTCAAACGTGGGGAAGACAAATGTATGTGTCTACGGATGCCATAGTTCCGCGAGCGCCGTGACACTATCCCATACGTGCACGATTTTGTCATATTTCTTGGCGAGGACCAGCACCGTGGATAGTCCCCACTCCTTCAATTGCCGGATTGACGCGGGCGGCAGTAATTGAAGCATGGGCATTAATCAGGGCAACCTGGAAAACCTCCTCTGCCCAGGTAAGATCTGAGAAGAGATAGAAGAAGAAGGTTGAGAGGAAGAATGGAGTGAAGAAAGAAGGGAAAATAGGGGAAAACAGAGCAGAAATGCAGATTTTGGAAAAAAAGAGAAAGATGCTTACTTGAAGCTCCGGGCAAGTCCATATGTGCCCCAGGATGGAGGAGAGTTGCTGGATATCTGCGTGCGATTCACGGGCCGCCTTTGTCCGGCATATGGCGGGATGTCCTCTTGGAAAGCAGAAAAGTTTCTCTTCATGGCTGCAGGAGAGAGAAAGTTGAAGAACAGGTGAAGCAGGGGTTTAGCTGCGGGATTAGCCTCCCAATCCCTCCTTTTATAGAGCTTAGGTAGATGCAAACCCAGTCTAATCCCATCTCTAGGTGTTAGGATAAGATTAGAAGAGGTTTAGGAGTCCTAGTGGTAATCTAGAAGTCCTAGGATAGAGATAAACTTTAGTCTTATGCGTTTTCAGGGCTCGGGCCGAGTCGCGACGCCGCGATATGATGCGACCAAGTCGCGACATGGCGGGGCGCCGCGACTTTGTCGCGGTCACCTAGACCGTCACCTCTCTATCTGTTGTGTTATTCCCATGTCTGTGCTTTGTTTACTTACTTTGCTTGATTATGTTTGTGTATATATTGTCGTTTCGTGCTTATTATGTCTGTTTATTGTAAAAAAAAAACTAAAAAAAAATCAGAAAATCAGAAAAAGGAAAAGAGGTCGTCACAGGTAAGTCAGGTAAGTATTTCTTCCCTTACTCCCCTGCATTATTATATGATATTCTAGCTATTATATCATGTCAAGGACTGGCTGGTTCTCAATGTGCTCTGGGATTTGAGTTCCCCTTTACCAAAAACAGTGATAATCTAGGTGCGCATTGTTGATCGTTGGATAGGCCGTTAGGTCAAGTAAGCTAGGGGACGATGGATTCAGGCCTGCACTATGGTTGTGGGTAGTCTCTTGACCCGTTCTTATTTGGCTTAACATTATTATCCTTGATGAATTTTCTATTTTCTCCTTTTCTTTGCATTTGTTTTAACGATTTCTTTTAGTTTAGCCCAGCATGCATCATATAGGTCTTTGAGCTTTCATAACTCATTCCTGACTATTGATGAGCCCTTGTTGAGTGCCCAATCATCCTTCATATTCCAAACAAAGAAATCCAATTACATTTCGAATCGGAAGGTTTGCCTCCGAGATAGTTGTTTCCGTTAGTTTGACAAGAATTTCCCTGTTTGGATTCTCTATCCAATTTTCATCCTATTCCTTTGATCCGTTTTGGTTGCGAACCGCTTCTAGGACAGAGTCATGAGTTATCTGCCTGGCACGCACATGTCCCTCCAAAACAAAACCTGCAGGCCAATCGGCTAGGGTACCTCTCAATCGAGGGGTTGATCGTCCTCTTATTTTCTCCTTCTCGTCCAGACTTGTGCTTTTCTTTGCATTCTGCTCGAGCAGCTAACTCGGGGCTTTCACAAAGATTCCAATTGCTTGTTGGTTACATCGGGTGTCTCTTTACCTTGGCTCCCACTTTTCAGTCCACTCCGCATCATTTTCGTTCCGTCGTCACTTCGTGACACCTCCACTCCATTTCCGCTTCGTTTCCTTACAAAGTGGAAGCCAAGGAGGGGCAATCTGTAGACACCCGATTCTGACTAAAGAGTTGAACCATATTTCTTGTTATCTTAGTGAGCCCCTAGTTGGTCACTCACCTAGAGCCCATCATTAGCCTTGTTTTGAGCCCATTAACAACTCAAGTTGCCTTGAAATCCCGCCCATTATCACTTTGAGATAATCCTTAGGCTTAAAATAACCATTATTCCTTCACATGATTGGCTGATAATTCAGATAACTGACCTCATTGACGCGTCGTATTATAGCGCCGCGCCTCAGTGTCGCGTCGATGCAAGCTGCCGTGACAGTCCATGCATACTCATGCACGTGGGCATACTGTCGCGTCACCCTGCCCCGTCGCGTCGCCCCGCCCCGTCGCGTCTCCATGGTCACGGCCCTACGATACGTCGCGACAGTAGTTGCGCGTGCAGGCCTCCGCAACCACCTCCTATTTATCCTCCTATGGATTTATCTTTATCTCCAAGCAATATCTGAACCCCTTGGGCGAGGTTTGGGGCTAGGGGACTCTTTAGAAGGCCTGTAGGACTCTCTCACACGAATTTTAATTGGATTTATCTCTCATTTGGATTATTAATCATTTTAAGGGGATTTTCTCTCTCAAAAATCTATAAAAGCAAGGCCCTCCCCCTCATGGACGGGAGAGCCCCATTTTTCACCCCGAAGGGCTGCCGAAATCTCCACTCACCAACACTTAGCCTCGCAGCCACCTATCTCCACCATTTCCTACACATTCCCCTCCACCAAAACACCCTCATTTCACCATTTATGGAGCACGGAATGTGAGAAGGACGACTCCTGCTACTTCCTGAAGCTTTTGCACACTCATTGGGACTACATCCATGCCAGGGAGTCGCCCTAATGGGACTCATCTCCTCCCCTTCTCTTCCACCTTCATTTCTACATGCATTTTTATGTTGTTTCTAGTTAGATCATACTCACCACATACCCATGTTTTTCACACACCCAAAGGGGTTTAAAACCACCCCAGGTGTGTTCCTACCATGATTCCCAATTTCTTCTCATTTTTAGAATAGATACTACGCTTAATATGTTCTAATAGGGCTTTTTCTTGTTTCTTCTTTGTTTTGGCAGGCACCCAAGCTTTTCCACGAGGAGCTCTTGTTCTCCAGCCGGCTGGAGGATGGGAAGAAGGTCCACACACGACATCTCCCGCACACAGAGAACGCAACGGCGGAGGACGACGCGACAAGAGACGCGTCAGGCTGCAGCGACGCGTTACCAGGTCATCATGGCTGGTAAGACTGCCGTGATGCCAGGTCCGCCTTCTTTCTCTTTCCATTTCCTAGTTAAGTTAGCCCATGTCATTTTCTACTCGTTAGGCAACTTACTAGGTGGCAATCACATTCCTACTTCCCATACTACTAGTTTTAGTACATGTTTGTGTTGAGGGGGGGCACAATCCCCGTGATTACAGGTACGTCTGGTTGATCCCCCAATACTGCGACCATGTCAACCAAGAGCCAGGACACGCAGCTCACTTCGACGTGTGAACTCAGCTAAGGAGTTAGGGGACTGATCATAGTTTCTTCTCTTGGTTTCTTAGGCCATTACATCACGCATATTTGACCCCTCTGCGCAGGGTGTCCTTAGTTTTGGGCCCATGTTGCTTATGTATTTTTTCCTTCCTTTCATGATTTTATATATATATAATCTTTCTAGCTGATTGCGACATCGGAGGCTCACTCCTTTGCTGTATCAGTCTAGATATTGCCTTAATTAAAAAAAATAGAGATTTTGTATATTTGTATATACTTAATTTGTTGTTTGCTACATAATGGATATGAATGCTCAGGAACAGCTAGTGTCTGCAATGGAATTACTCCAACAGGATGTGGAGTTATATGTTCAGGCCTAGCGGGAAGCACATGTGCAAATAAAGGAGGAAGTATTGAAGCTAACTGCTAGCGCATTCCTGGCGGGAAATCCCCGTGCTTTCTTGAAGACTATGACCTAAATAATGTGCAATCTGGAAAGTCTGAAGTTAGGACAAGATATGATGCTCCATCAGGTTGAAGGGTACTGGGAGGTACTGTATGAAGCAGCAAGAGAGCTGTACCATAGGCTTGGGGGTGAGCAACAGTCGTCCGTGGAATCTTCCACACAAGCCTGAAGCAAGCTAGGAAATTAGAAACTTACTTATGTTAACCTCTCTTTTTGTTAGTAGTGGGTTGTATATATAACTATATTTGTACATGTGTAATGTGAGGTTAAGGGTGGTGATAATGTTGTAAATATTTTTGGCTTACTAAGGATGATGTAAATATTTTCGGCTTATTAGGATAAGAATGATGGTGATGTAAATATTTTTGGCTTGTTAATGAAACGTTTGTATGTTATGTGATGACAGAAAATTTGTATGTGATGAATGTGTGTATTGGTTTGGGTGATGATATTAATGTATGAATTGTTGGATGTCTCAGATATTTTCTTAAATTAATTATGGAGGGAGGAGATTCAAATTGGAAAAAGATGGAAAGCTCAATGTATGATCTGACCCGAGTGATGAGGACAGTGGCTAAGAACAACACTCATAATGGAACAAATTTATTTAAGGATTTCCGAAGTCTAGATCCTCCAAGGTTTGTAGGTAGCACGGATCCGGATGAGGTTGAAAATTGGTTAAAAGATATTGAGAGAATTTTTAAGGTGATCCGATGTGCAGAAGAGGATAAGATATGTCTAGCAACATTCCAGTTGGACCGTGATGCCCGAGCATGGTGGCAAACTGTAGAATCTACTATAGAGGATCCAACTCAAGTAGGTTGGGAGGAATTTGTGGAGTTGTTCAATGATCAGTATTTTTCTGAGGTGGTTCAATAAAGGAAGGCTAGTGAGTTTACTAATCTAAAGCAACTTAGAATGACCGTGTCGGAATATGAAGCGCAGTTTGCTCGACTGTCTAAGTATGCTCCTCATCTAGTAGCTATAGAAAAATTGAAAGCAAAAAGATTTATGAACGGTCTACAACCAAACTTCATTACTTAGTTAACGCCTCATTTAATTACCACATATTCTGAAATGGTTAAAAGAGCCTTGGCTTTAGAAGCTGCCAATGAAACATTGGAAGAGATTAGAGGAAAGTTCGGTGAAAGTTCTTCTGACCGTAAAAGGAAGTTTGAGACAGGAAATGCCCCGAAAGTACAGCACTCCACCAAGAAAGCTGGAAAAGCTCCAGGTGGGAATAAGGATGTCTGTCGTCATTGCCATCTTAGTGGACACAAGACTGAGAATTGTTGGCGTAGGTCTTGCCTCTGATGTGGAAGTAATCAACATCGGATTCCTAAATGTCCTATGATGAAGAATGCACCAACAACCCATAATCCCCGAGCCAAACAAGGACGTCTACAAGCTATTCTGGAAGTGGAACTTGAATCTCCGCAAGAGGGCAGACTTATTGAAGGTACACTTTTAGTAAACTCTAAACCTGCATATGTTTTATTTGATTCAGGAGCTACACATTCCTTTATTAGTCAAGAATTTGCTAGATCCTTAGGAGTACAATCAATTCCATTACCTGTACAACTAGAAGTAGCTACTCCTCTAAGTGAGGGTAACAAACTTAAGAAATATTACCCTGCTAGTCAAATTCTGGTTAAAGAACATAATTTTTCGAGTGATTTGATATGCCTTGAGATGTGGGATTATAATGTGATTCTTGGGGTAGATTGGCTATCTAAACACCATGAAAATTTAGATTGTCAATTAAGGCAAGTAACTTGTCTAGGTAAGGAGGTTTACTCCATGAATTTTGATAAACCTTGTGTAAAAAGTATACCCATAATCTCGACAGTTAAAGCATGCAAGTTGGTACAAAAAGGATGTCAAGGATATTTGGCTTCTGTGACATTAATAAATCAGAATACTACAAGATTGAAGGATATCTCGGTAGTAAAAGATTTTTCCGATGTATTTCCTGAGGAATTACCTAGATTACCATCTAGTAGAGAAGTAAAATTTTCCATTGAATTGGTTCGAGGAGCCACACCAATTTCAAGAACACCTTATCGAATGTTAATGGAAGAATTGAAAGAATTAAAAAGGCAATTGATGGAACTAATGAAGAAAGGATTCATTAGACTCAGTACATCTCCCTAGGGTGCTCCAGTATTGTTTGTTAAAAAGAAGGATGGGACTATGCGACTATGCATAGACTATAGACAAGTGAACCAGTTAACAATCAAAAATAAATACCCACTTCCTAGAATTGATGATCTATTTGATCAATTGTCTGGAGCCTAGTATTTCTCAAAGATTGATCTTAGATTCGGGTATCATCAATTGAGAATTCAGGAAGGAGATATTCACAAGACAGCTTTTCGAAGTAGATATGGGCATTATGAATTTGTAGTGATGCCGTTTGGATTAACCAATGCATCTGTAGCTTTCGTGCGATTGATGAATGATGTATTCAGGTCATATTTGGATCAGTTTGTGGTTGTATTCATTGATGACATGTTGATTTATTCTAAGAGTATGGAAGAATATGAAACACATTTACAGGTTACTTTACAATTGCTACGAGACCATAAGTTGTATGCAAAGTTTAGTAAATGTGAATTCTGGTTGGAACAAGTAACGTTCTTAGGACATGTCATTTCTAGAGAGGGATTGTCTGTGGACTCCTCTAAAGTTGAAGCTATTCAGAAGTGGGAACAACCTAAGAACATTACTGAAATTAGGAGTTTTCTGGGTATGGCTCGTTATTACTGGCGGTTTGTCAAAGATTTCTCTAGATTGCTTCACCTCTTACACAATTGACCCGAAAGGGAACTACATTTGAATTGAATGAGAATTGTGAATATGCATTTCAAAGGTTGAAGGAATGTTTATCATCCGCACCAGTTTTAGCCTTACCAGTAGAAGGAAAAACATTTGAAGTTTACACTGATGCATCAAATATCGAACTAGGATGTGTTTTAATGCAAGATGGAAAAGTTATTGCTTATGCATCGAGGCAATTAAAGAATCATGAGAAAAATTACCCAGTACATGATTTGGAATTAGCAGCGGTAATTTTTGCTCTAAAGCTTTGGAGACATTACTTATATGATACTCAATTCATAGGGTACTCCGATCATAAAAGTTTGAAATATCTATTTTCACAAAAGGAATTGAACATGAGACAAAGAAGATGGATGGAATATATCAAAGATTATGATTTTAAGATTGAGTGCCATCCTGGAAAAGGCAATACGGTAGCTGATGCTCTCAGTAGGAATCTCATGGCTAAAATATTTCATTTGCAAGTCAAAGAATGGAAACTGTTGGAAGAATTATCTGCATTGAGTCTGAAAGCTGAACCACAAGAAGATAGGGTTATGATTGATAACCTGTCAGTACAATCTGATCAATTAAGGCAAATTGGATAACAACAAGACACTGACCCCACATTGAAAGAAATCAAAGAAAAACTAAATTCTAGACCTAATTTTAATGAAGATGCTCATAGAAATCTTCGGTTCCGAAATAGATTGTGCATACCAGATAATTCAGAGATCAAGAAACATATATTAGAGGAAGCTCATCGGGCACATTATACCATCCATCTGGGAGCTGTCAAAATGTACCAAGATTTAAAGAAAAATTTCTGGTGGTGTAACATGAAGAAAGAGATTGTAGATTTTATTGCTAGATATTTAACATGTCAGAAAATCAAGGCTAAACAGCAGAAACCAGCAGGGAAATTAAACCCCATGAGATACTAGAGTGGAAATGGGACAGTGTCAGTATGGACTTTATTGTGGGATTACCCAGAACACGTAATGGATATGATGCGATATGGGTAATAGTTGATCGACTCACAAAGTCAGCTCATTTCTTGGCTATCAAGACAAAATGGTCTGTCAATGTATTAGCAGCTTTATACTTACAGGAAATTGTTCGACTGAATGGAATTCCAAAGGATATCATTTCCGACAGAGATGCAAGATTCACTTCACACTTTTGGAGAGAACTACAAGATGCACTGGGAACTAAACTGAAGTTTAGTACGACATTTCATCCTCAAACTGATGGACAAATAGAACGGGTAAATCAAATTATTGAGGATATGTGTCGTGCCTGTGTTTTAGAATTTGGAAATGACTGGAGTAACCACTTAGCAATCATGGAATTTGCTTATAATAACAGCTATCAGTCTACAATTCAAATGGCACCATTTGAAGCTTTATATGGCCGACAATATAGATCACTGTTATGTTGGATTGAATTGAAGGAATCACACATTCTTGGACCTGAGATGATACAAGAAACTACAGAAATTATAAAGTTAGTACAAGATCGAATGAAAGCTGCCCAAGACCGACAGAAGAGTTATGCTGATCAGCAAAGAAGAGAGCTGGAATTTCAACAAGGTGATCATGTTTTTCTCAAAGTGTCACCACGAAGAGGAATCAAGAGATTTGGGATTAAAGGAAAACTTAGTCCAAGATACATTGGACTATTTGAGATATTAAGAAGAGTTGGGGAAATGATGTATCAACTAGCATTACTACCCCAATTATCCAATGTTCATGACATCTTCCATGTGTCAATGTTGCGAAAATATGTTTATGATCCAGAACATGTTATTGAATACCAGAATTTGGAAGTACAAGAAACATGGCATATGAAGAGAGACCGGTACAAATCCTTGACCGAAAGATCAAGCAACTTAGGAATAAGGAAGTTCTGCTACTAAAAATCCAATGGAATAAGCGAGGACAAGAAGAAGCAACATGGGAATTGGAAGATGCTATCAAAACCAAGTATCCAGAATTGTTTACAGGTTAGTAGCACTTGTCAATAAATTCTTATCTATTAAATTTGGAGGACCAAATTTTCTTTAGTGGGGGAGAGTTGTAACACCCCAAAATTTTTATTTAGTGAAAATTTAGATAAAATGTGATGATTTTAATTGTTAAACAAAACTACTTTCATGAGATGTAATTATCTTTAATTTAAGATTAATTTATATTAAAAAAATATAATTTCAGTGTTGTTTTCAGAGGTGCGCACTCCAACATGGCATCACGAGAATTCTGTAACGAAATTGAAATCCGAAAACACCATAATTTCCAAAAAAAAATGTACTGATATTAGAAATGTAAATATCTAGAATTATTGATGCACGGATATCAAGATTAAGTCGACACAATCATTTTTCGGGTAATTTTTGTTGGGTGAAAAATTAATTCTAAAAATTAAACTAAAATCACCATAATTTGTAAAACCGTCCAATTAGCTTATGTTTGAAATTTCAACTTGATTGAATATCATTTGAGCATAAAAATATAGGGATAATTAGACAAGCTGAATTTTACCTATTTAGGTAATCCAATTTCTTGTATTATTTTGCTACGTAACATGGGTTACGTAAGACTCCTTGCACCTTGGGTAAGTGGCTTACACGTAGTTTACTACGTATGAGTGGGGTAAAACCCCATGGTTAACGTGGCCTTGTGATGGTAAGAGGGGTTTTTACAGTTCCACATGTATGGCTATGTGCGATACATGCATGGAACCCGGGAGTTTATAAAAACTCTCCCTTAGTCATCCATGAGGGCTTTTACCCACTTGCTCAAACCTCCATCCTGCTATTTCCGTTTCTTTGCTGAAGCTGCTCTTCGCCGTAGTGGCTGCTGCTGCTTCTACTGTAGCTGCTGTTACTATCCCTCCTGTTGCAGCTACCCTTGTTGCTACTCTATCTACTGCACTTGTCGTGGCTGCCACTTCCACAGGACTTCTTCTTCCTCTTGTTGTTGGTTCCTTCGTTGGGGAGAGGAGAAGAACTTTCATCCTTCCCCAGTCAAGTAGGATTCTCTCCTTCTTCTCTCCTTCTTGTCTCCTTTTGATAAAGAGCTGGTGTTTAAATGTTTACCTCGTTCACACACGACTTTGGTTCTATAAACACCCTTAGAAATGCTTCTCTTATTCGTTATAATCAAGCTTTGACTTATACTCATGTCATATCTAAGCATATTTGCGGAGAACTTCCTCCTAGATGCAAGGAAAAATTTCTTAGAAGTGTTGTATATACAGTAAACATCTTTTCATGAGTTGTCATACCCATTCCATGTGTATAGATTGTACTCTTATTGTTCTATTTTTTCCTTCATGTAAGTGGTGTTTAGAAATGTAAATAAGACCCTATAGATGTTGTTAACCATGTTTGGAATCATAGGAACACTTAGAAGAGTCTTCTAAGATGTTGTAAAACCATTTCTGGAAGTTTAACCTACGACTGTCGATAGTTAGTGTAACGACCCTCCTTATACCGGTACGGTTATACCAACCCACGTCGATATAATTAATGTCTTCATAGTGGGACATTGACCCAACACTAACACTAAGCTAAGATGTACACAAATATAAATATAGAACAGTGGAAATAAAAGAATTAACTTCATTCTTATTCCATCATCCACATTAATTATCCACAGTCCATATAGCAATTAAAGAAACTAAAGTCCACATAATTGAAATTCTAAATCAATTTACATAGTTCATCTACAATCTCATAAGTCTCCAATTACATACTATGAAAATGAAAATACAATGTCGATCTCCACAACCCAACAATCTCCTCCAAGGAAGTAAAGTCGCCTGGTACACCAGTACGCCGATGCAAGAGTGAGTCTAAAAGACTCAGCAAGCATACCATATACAACATCCATACACATATCTTATACACATATTGCATGCTTTTATCCAATTCAAGTATAACACATGGAAACCTATATCAATTTAAGCACGTGGATTATGGTTAAGACATTAAACAATGTAATATGATCACCTACAAATGCTTTCTACGTGAAACATGTAAGATGATTTATAACCAAACATTATTCATGTCATGATAACATTCTACTAATCTAGAGCATGGAATCTAGCACAAAGTAATAGTAATCTAACATGTATTCTAATCATTTCGACATGCTCATTTCACATTCATTTACACAATTAACTTGTTGTTTTAATGCAATAAATTCACAATCATACATGATACCACATTTTATCAAGCATGGATTGAATGTTAAAACAACTCAAGTTGATTGACAATACTATACAAATTTTGCATGAAACTAGGTACTAATTGAGTAACATATTTAACATGGAATCTAGTCATTCTTTCATGCATTTACCACAATTGTAATCACACTTAGCTTGCTGTTTTAACATGCATTACACATTATTCACATGGATTACACTTATTCACATGCTAGCACATTCACTTTATATCTTCACATACTCAATTACACATTTCACATTTCACAAGTTTACATGCACATATATTCACATTTCACATTTAGTTGCCATGACACATTGTAGCAACCTGGATTTTTTGAAAAATAAAAAATTAATAATAAAAAAATAAAAGCAATTAGAAAATTAAATAAAAAAGAATTAAATAAAACCCATTAAATGAAAAGAAGTAATGGGCTTTGTTAAATGGACCCATTAGAAATTTGTGGGCCAAAATAGGGATTTTGAAAAGGGAAATAATAGGAAAATATCTTAAATTCGTAACTTAAATATTGCTTAAATAGAAAAGAGGCATTTAAGCATTAAAATATCTAAGTTAAGATGGAATTGGATTCCTAAACCTACCCTAATTGGTTGGCCATGAATTTGGATCTCAACCTAACCCAAATTGGACATGGCAAGCTTGGAAGGTGGAATTAAATAGGAGATCTCAGAATTAAATAGGAGTTAGAGTCGTATTAGGAAATAGAAACATAGGAAGCATAAATACTCTCCTAAATCCCTCATGGCCGGCCCTAGCTCGTGGCCAAGGGTTGCTGGACTAGGTGGAGAGGCCAAGGAGGAGGAGATCTCATGGGGAGAAGACTCTCTCAAGCTCTCTCTCTCTCGTTCTTCAAGTTCTAGCCCTAGAAGAGGAAAATGACTAAAGGTAGGCATTCTCACAAGCAAAACTAAATCAAGTTCGTCTGTAGGTTGATCTAAATCTCAGGATTCAAAGTCCTCTTGTCTCATATTTTTCCATCGAGCAAATCTTTTGTTCTTAATTTTTGAAGTTTGTAAACTCCATGACCCCGAACCCTCTTTTTAATTCTTGATCTCCATGTATACTAAACCCAATGCTACGAAATTTTTATGGGAAATACTGATGATAGTTAGGCTTATTTTGCCTCTGAAAGCCCTAATTTTCATTCATCCTATCTTGCGAATTAATTCGTTGATCTCATCTGTGTGCTGTTCCATGTTCTTCATGAATACACATGACCAAAGCATGTCGAAACCCTGTTTGTTTTCAAATTCCAAATTACTGTAAGAACCCATGTGAGTCTAGATCAATTCGCAACTACTTTCATGATTTTTCATCGCTTGTACAATTAGTTACGATTTTATGAATCACCCTGCGTCAAAATAGGGTAAGTCTGGTCCCCAATCCAATGCATTGTCCTCTCCCTATCGAACTCAGGAGCAGACCCATTGAACGTGACGGCCTGATCGGCTGCATTCTCAGGGCCATCACGACAGTGCCTTCCGTCATGATCTAATTACGACAAGGCCTGTCGTCGCGATCTATCTACCCGATCTGACGAGCCCGTCGCGACCCTCAAGCGACCCCGTCGCGATCTGCCTGCCCGAACTGACAAGGCCGTCACGATCTGTACAAGGCCATGTCGCGTTCTCAGTTGACCCATCGCGACCCTTACTGGGGTGCGTCGTGATCTCAGATTTTGCATGGAAATCCCCAATTTTTAATGCTCTGGCTCTCTACAGTGCTTGTACTCTTGATTAACAGTGATACACATAGAAAATACACTTGTCATAAATTAAACATTTATGTGTGATTAAAATACACGCACATGATCTTTTTCTATCTACAATTTCATGACACATGCACACTCTTGAACCATCCAATTTGGCTTAATTCGGCATGAAAATATTTCATAATGTATCTGGTAAATTGTTTCAATAATATATATTAATTGCCCTATTTTAAATGAACTTGTCTACGATTCTCGCGATGTTTTGGAAATACCGTTATCGACGCTCCATTGTTCTAGAATTCCTCTAGAACGTCGGGCACTTGTTTCTATATACACACTCTCTTGACTTGGACGAACTCTCCGTCGAATATTCCTTCTGCCGAACTAGTGAATCCTTGTTCAAGGCCTCCGTAAGTCTCCTCTGTCCATGGATTCCCACATGGTCGACGAGCTGGTTGTACCTAACGCTTATGATACCCTTTAGGGATCAACATGATCCAAACGACTATTAGAAGTTCGCTCTTATCTTGAATCATGTCGGACCTCTGGACCTATGTGTAACATGGCCAACGGAAAGGTAGTGAGTTCCACCTGACTGCCAGCACCAATAGCGCGTATTGTGCAACTGTTACTATCGCCTGCTACTCGAAGTGTTACGTGCATTATCCCTTAGCTCTCATCTATACTCTACTCGCTCATCTATTCACGTTCACTCTACTATCTTGTCTATTCATCTAGTACTCTCATCTATTTCTTGGTACTCTTTTTGGCCATTAAATTGATTGTCTATGATAAAAACATGACTATGCTAGGCAACATTATAAGGGCCCGATCTGGTCCTTGGGAGGAGCACCTGAAAGGCTATAACTTGTGGGGGTCTAATGATCAGGGTGATTGGCCTCCACCTAACGCATGAACACGCAAGATTTGATCTATGGAAATCAATCAATCAGTCAATTATTGTTTACTTGAACTTGTGGTTGAAAGAATATCGACCAACACTTGCTATCGTGACCTGTGCACTGTTGTGCAACTTTACTTGTTATCTTGCTATACGGCCAATCCGTTATCATACTTGTTTTGCTATACTCTCATGAATTGTGCTATTGTTCCTCGTTATCGTGTATCATTACTTTCTATATGTTTCACATTATTCTCTCTAGTTGTCCCGCTTTATAAGACATTAATCACTTAAAGCATGCTTGATCCTGAGATTTAAGTCCTATTGGGCGTTATCGCTCACCCTGCGTTATTTGTCGTTGTGTTCTCAGGTGAGGCCGAGGATGACACTTACACTCAAGAGGACGGGAACAACTAGGAGTGAAGTCATGAGTACCCTAGCGTCTTAGTACTATGGTAGAGAGTTAGTTAGTCTTTTGCTTTCATTCAATGTAATTGGGCCCTATAGAATGGCTCTGACATTAGTGGTTGTAACTAGACATTTGAAAAGTTATTAATGAGATGCAATTGCTTTAGTATTTATTCTTGTTCACTGGTTTGATGTCTAGTTCTCGCTTTGTACCTGTTTACTTGCAACTGCCTCGCATTCCAATATTCCGCTTCAGGGCGTGACAGTTTTGTGGTATCAGAGCCTAGGTTGTTCTGAGTATAGGATGATCTAGGTTGACCAGCCTTGTCTATAGAGTCAATTATCCTACCTATGTGAGTTGTGGGTAGAACCTTGGGTAATAAGTTAAAATAAACTCACACACGCACAACTTAGTGCAATCATGATATCTTACATTAAAATTTCTCTTTTTGAAGGAACTTAAAACATAGCAATGGCAGCAGAGCGTGCACAACTATGTGACATGCGACAAACTATCCAGCATCTCACTCAAGGACTACTTCAGGCTGCTGGAGCTCGTGGAAACCAAGGAGCCGGAGATCTGCATAGGAATTTCCGCAACTTGAACCCGCCAAGTTTTAGTGGGACTACTGATCCCGACGAGGCAGAAAACTGGATGAAGGAGATTGAACGCATCTTCCGCGTCATGCAATGCGCGGATGGTGATAAGTTACTACTGGCAACTTTTCAATTAGAAAGAGACGCCCATGCATGGTGGGAGTCTGTGGAGGCCACCATGGCCGATGCACAGTTCACCTGGGCAGAATTCAAGGAGCACTGTAACTCTAAATACTTCTCTGAAAGGATCCAGGAGCGGAAGGCCTCCGAATTTGCTGCACTGAAGCAGAGGCACCTTATGATCGCTGAGTATGAGGCACAATCATCTGGTCAAGACAAATAAGATAAAGGCGAGGCAATTTCTTAATGGACTCAAGCCTTCATATATTACACAACTTGCACTACTCGACATCCAGACTTATGTCGAGATGGTAAAGAAGGCACAGCTGCTGGAGGATGCGATCGACCTTATCGATCGTATTAAGGGTAGACTAGTCAAGAAGGAACCAGCATCGAGTTCCTCAAGCAAGCCCACAAGTGACAAGAAGTGGCCGTTCAACATCACAGGAGGGACGAATCAAGAAAGGAAGCCCAAGATAGCTACTACCCCAAACACCGACAAGACCAAGTGCGAGCATTGTGACAAACCTGGTCATACTGCTGTTGAGTGCTGGAGGAAAGTAGGCGCTTGCCTACGCTGCGGGAATCGCAATCATCGCATTTCCGAGTGCCCTGTGCTCAAGGAGCAGGAGAAAGAGAAACGCCCTAATGGGCAAAAGAAGCCTGGCCGACCGCAAGCTGTCTAGGAAGTGGAGCCCACCGAGGAGGGTGGAGTCGTAGAAGGTACCCTTCAAGTTTTCTCTCTATCAGCATTCGTTTTATTTGATACTGGAGCAACCCATTCATTTATATCTCAAAATTTACTAATACTTTGAATGTAAAACCTATATCTATGGGTTGTGAATTCTCTGTCACAACACCACTGGGAGAAAAGGGGAAACTGAACAAATATTTTTCGTCTGCCGATGTAATGATCAGAGACCATAACCTCACAGCCGACCTGGTGTGTATGCCCATGGAAGGCTATGATGTGATTTTTGGAGTCGACTGGTTGTTCACTTATGGGGAAAGTGTCGACTGTAAGAAAGGGAAGGTTACTTTTAGTGATTTCCCTAAGCTGTCATTCTCAGGATTAGACATAAGAGATGGATGTCTCTAATCGCCGCCATAAAGGCCCATAACATGATAAGGAAAGGTTGCATCGATTTCCTCACAGCCGTAATAGTTGAAAAGAAGGGTTCTAAGATAGAAGACATACACATAGTCCAGGACTACCCAGATGTGTTCCCCGAAGATCTGCCAGGGATTCCCCCGGAACGAGATGTCAACTTCACCATAGAGTTGATCCCTGGAGCTGCCCCCATATCACGACAACCGTACCGGATGTCACTTGCCGAGCTAAAGGAATTGAAGGCGCAACTGATGGAGCTGCTAGAGAAAGGGTTCATCAGACCCAGTACTTCCCCATGTGGAGCACCTGTGCTATTCGTTAAGAAGAAGGACGGATCGATGAGGCTATGCATCGACTATCGTCAGCTCAATCAGCTAACCATCAAGAACAAGTATCCATTGCCTAGAGTCGATGAACTTTTCGACCAAATATCTGGAGCTCAATATTTCTCCAAGATCGACCTTCGATCTGGCTATCACCAAATGAGGATCAAGGATGACGATATTTTCAAAATGGCTTTCAGGAGCAGGTATAGACACTATGAATTCATCGTTATGCCTTTTGGTCTAACCAATGCTCCTGCAGCCTTTATGCAACTTATGAACAGCATATATCGACCATACCTTGACAAGTTCATGGTTGTCTTTATCGATGACATCCTCATATATTCAAAGACCAAAGAAGAGCATGAAGAACATCTAAAGATAGCACTGCAAGTCTTGCAAGACAACAAGCTGTACGCAAAGCTGAGCAAGTGTGAATTCTGGCTCGAAGAAGTGTCCTTCTTGGGTCATGTCATCTCAAAGGACGGCATCTCTGTTGATCCTTCCAAAGTCGAAGTTGTACTCAATTAGGAGAGACCAACCAATGTCACAGAAATCAGAAGCTTCTTAGGACTGGCTGGCTACTATAGGCGTTTCATCAAAAACTTCTCCAAGATCACCGTTCCCCTCACGCGTCTGACACGAAAGGAGAACCCCTACTCCTGGAGTAATGAGTGTGAGAAAAGTTTCCAAACTCTTAAAGATTGTCTTACCTCAGCACCTGTTCTCACTCTGCCCATAGAGGGAGAAGGTTTCTCTGTCTACACCAATGCCTCAGAATTGGGCTAGGGTGTGTATTGATGCAAAAGGAGAAAGTCATCGCCTACTCTTACCGACAACTGAAGACTCATGAAGTCAACTACCCTGTGCATGATCTTGAGTTGGATTCCGTGGTCTTCTCTTTGAAAATCTGGAGACATTACTTGTATGGTGAACAATTCACTATCAATTCAGACCACAAAAGCTTAAAGTACTTATTTTCCCAGAAGGAACTCAACATGAGACAGAGAAGATGGCTAGAATACCTGAAGGATTTCGACTTCAACATCCAATACCATCTAGGCAAGGGTAATGTTGTGGCTGATGCTCTTAGCAGAAAGCCGATGGCGTCTGTTTCGAGTCTAGTCCTTGGCGAGATGCAACTACTAGAACAATTCGCAAGGATAGACTTAAATATTGAACATAGGGATGATCGAGTCTTGGTTTCCAATATCAAGATTCAATCCGACTTGCTGGAAGAGATTAAAGTTCAACAAGATAATGATCCATTCTTAGTTTGCATCAAGAAAACCTTAGCCGAAAGACCGGACTTTGCTATGACTGAGGATGGAAGACTGGTGTTCCAAGGGAGGACATGCATTCTCGACAATGAAGAATTGAAGAGGAAGCTAATGGATGAAGCTCACAAGACAAAGTACACTATCCACCCTAGAGGTACCAAAATGTATCAAGACATGAAAAGAATATTTTGGTGGCCGAACATGAAGAGAGAGGTAGCCGAACATGCCGCTCATTGCCTTACTTGCCAACAGGTAAAGGCGGAACACATGCGCCCTGCTGGCATACTAAGACCACTAGACATTCCAGAATGGAAGTGGAAAAGCATTGGCATGGACTTCATCATGGGTTTACCCAAGACTCGTGGTGGACTCGATGCCATATGGGTCATTGTCGACTGACTAACCAAATCTGCCCACTTTCTAGCCATGAAGAGTAAGTGGTCGGTAGAAGTACTAGTTGCCTTATATGTCAAAGAGATTGTAAGACTACCTGGTGTTCCATCATCTAAAGTCTCAGATCGAGATCCGAGATTCACATCTCATTTTTGGAAAGGACTGCAAGGTGCACTGGGTACTAAACTCAACTTTAGTACTGCATTCCACCCACAAACTGATGGGCAAACTGAAAGAACCAACCAAATAGTGGAAGACATGTTGAGAGCTTGCACTATAGACTTCCAAGGATATTGGAACGAGCACCTATCCCTTATTGAGTTCGCCTATAACAACAGTTATCAGGCGAGTATTAAGATGGCACTGTTTGAAGCACTCTATGGAAGGAATTGTAGATCTCCTGCATGCTGGAATGAGGTGGGACAAAAGCAATGGCTAGGCCCGGATATGGTACAACGAACAACAAAGGACATTCAGGTGATTAGAGACCGGCTCAAGATTGTTCAGTCCAGACAAAAGAGCTATGCCTACAGAAGAAGGCGAGATTTAGAATTTTAGGTCAGTGATCATGTACTTTTAAAGGTGTCACCTACTCGTGGCATCCAAAGATTTGGAGTAAAAGGAAAGCTCAGTCCTAGATTCATCGGTCCTTTTGAAGTGCTCGAAAGGATTGGTGAGGTCGCATACCGACTGGCATTGCCGCCAGACCTGGCATGTGTACATAATGTGTTCCATGTTTCCATGCTTAGGAAATATGTCTATGATCCTACGCACATCATTCGCCACGAGAAGTTGGTGTTAAACAAGGACATGACCTATGAAGAGAAGCCGGTCAAGATACTGGAACGGAAAGTGCAACAGCTCAGGAACCGTCCCATTCATGTGGTTAAAGTCTTATGGAATAATCGCTGAGTGGAAGAAGCTACATGGGAACTGGAAGGAACCATCAAACGAACTATCCCGATCTTTTCAGTAAGACATTCTCTCCGTTATGATCATATGAATTTGGGGACCAAATTCTTTTAAGAGGGGGAGGATGTAGCAACCTGGATTTTTCGAAAAATAAAAAATTAATAATAAAAAAAATAAAAGTAATTAAAAAATCAAATAAAAGATAATTAAATAAAACCCATTAAATGAAAAGAAGTAATGAGCTTTGTTAAATGGACCCATTAGAAATTTATGGGCCAAAATAGGGATTTTTAAAAGGGGAATAATAAGAAAATACCCTAAATTCGTAACTTAAATATTGCTTAAATAGAAAAGAGGTATTTAAGCATTAAAATAGCTAAGGTAAGATGGAATTGGATTCCTAAACCTACCTAATTGGTTGGCCATGAATTTGGATCCCAACCTAACCCAAATTGGACATGGCAAGTTTGGAAGGTGGAATTAAATAGGAGATCTCGGAATTAAATAGGAGTTAGAGTCCTATTAGGAAATAGAAACATAGGAAGCATAAATACTCTCCTAAATCCCCCATGGCCGGCCCTAGCTTGTGGCCAAGGGTTGCTGGACCAAGAGGAGAGGCCAAGGAGGAGGAGATCTGGTGGGGAGAAGACTCTCTCAAGCTCTCTCTCTCTCGTTCTTCAAGTTCTAGCCCTAGAAGAGGAAAACGACTAAAGGTAGGCATTCTCACGAGCCAAACTAAATCAAGTTCATATGTAGGTTGATCTAAACCTCAGGATTCAAAGCCCTCTTGTCTCATATTTTTCCATCGAACAAATCTTTTGTTCTTAATTTTTGAAGTTCTGTAAACTTCATGACCCCGAACCCTCTTTTTAATTCTTGATCTCCATGTATACTAAACCTCATACTACAAAATTTTTATGGGAAATACTGATGATATTTAGGTTTCTTTTGTCCCTGAAAGCCCTAATTTTCTTTCATCCTATCTTGTGAATTAATTCGTTGATCTCATCTGTGTGCTATTCCATGTTCTTCATGAATACACATGACCAAAGCATGTCGAAACCATGTTTGTTTTCAAATTCCAAATTACTGTAAGAACCATTGTGAGTCTAGATCAATTCGCAACTAGTTTCATGATTTTTCATCACTCGTACAATTAGTTACGATTTTCTGAATCACCCTGTGTCAAAATAGGGTAAGTCTGGTCCGCAATCCAATGCACTGTCCTCTCCCTGTCGGACTCGGGCGCAGACCCTATGAACACGACAGCTCGATAGGATGTGTTCTCAGGGCCATCGCGGTAGTGCCTTCCGTCATGATCTGATCGCGACAGGGCTTGTCGTCGCGATCTGCCTGCCCGATCTGACGAGCCCATCGCGACCCCATCGCGATCTGCCTGCCCGAACTGACAAGGTCGTCGCGATCTATACAAGGCCATGTCGCGTTCTCAGTTGACCCCATCGCGACCCTTACTGGGGTGCGTCGCGATCTCAGATTTTGCATGGAAACCCCGAATTTTTAATGCTTTGACTCTCTACAGTGCTTGTACTCTTGATTAACAGTCATACACACAGAAAATACACTTGTCATAAATTAAACATTTATGTGTGATCAAAATACATGCACATGATCTTTTTCTATCTACAATTTCATGACACATGCACACACTTAAACCATCCAATTTGGCTTAATTCGGCATGAAAATATTTCATAATGTATCTGGTAAATTGTTTCAATAATGTATATTAATTGCCCTAATTTAAATGAACTTGTCTACGATTCTCGCGATGTTTTGGGAATACCGTTATCGACTCTCCACTGTTCTAGAATTCCTCTAGAACGTCGGGCACTTGTTTCTATATACACACTCTCTTGACTTGGACGAACTCTCCATCGGATATTCCTTCTGCGGACTAGTGAATCCTTGTTCAAGGCCTCCGTAAGTCTCCTCTGTCCATGGATTCCCACATGGTCGACGAGCTAGTTGTACCGTAACGCCTATGATACCCTTTAGGGATCAACATGATCCAAACGGCTATTAGAAGCTCGCTCTTATCTTGAATCACGCCAGACCTATGGACCTATGTGTAACATGGCTAGTGGAAAGGTAGTGAATTCCACCTGACTGCCAACACCAATAGCACGTGTTGTGCAATTGTTACTATCACCTGCTACTCAAAGTGTTATGTGCAATGTTCCTTAGCTCTCATCTATACTCTACTCGCTCATCTATTCAAGTTCACTCTACTATCTCGTCTATTCATCTAGTACTCTCATCTATTTCTTGGTACTCTATTTGGCCATTAAATTGATTGTCTATAATAAAAACATGACTATGCTAGGCAACATTATAACGGCCCAATCTGGTCCTTGGGAGGAGCACCTGAAAGGCTATAACTCGCGGGGGTCTAATGATAAGGATGATTGGCATCCACCTAACGCATGAACACGCAAGATTTGATCTATGGCAATCAATCAATCAGTCAATTATTGTTTACTTGAACTCGTGGTTGAAAGAATATCGACCAACACTTGTTATCGTGACTTGTGCACTGTTGTGCAACTTTACTTGTTATCTTGTTATATGGCCAATCCGTTATCATACTTGTTGTGCTATACTCTCGTGCATTGTGCTATTGTTCCTCGTTATCGTCTATCATTACTTTCTATACGTTTCTCGTTATTCTCTCTAGTTGTCCCACTTTATAAGACGTTAATCACTTAAAGCATGCTTGATCTTGAGATTTAAATCCTACTGGGTGTTATCGCTCACCCTGCGTTATTTGTCGTTGTGGTCTCAGGTGAGGTCGAGGATTACACTTACACTCAAGAGGACGGGAACAACCAGAGTGAAGTCATGAGTACCCTAGCGTCTTAGTACTATGTTAGAGAGTTAGTTAGTCTTTTGCTTTCATTCAATGTAATTGGGCTCTATAGAATGGCTCTGACATTAGTGGTTGTAACTAGACATTTGAAAAGTTATTAATGAGATGCAATTGCTTTAGTATTTATTCTTGTTCAATGGTTTGATGTCTAGTTCTCACTTTGTACCCGTTTACTTGCAACTGCCTTGCGTTCCGATATTCCGCGTCAGGGCGTGACACACATAGTCCAAACCACCACTAGAAGGACACACATAACACATTCACATACCTATCACCTAGGCAACACAGTGATAGATCTTTGTTAACTGAGCAGAACCGGGAGAAGCACTCTCCACCCTAACCAGTGGTACTTTTCCACCTCCAGGATTTCACGGTAGGGTCCCACAGCCCTATATGGTAGCAGTGCCACACACAGCATAGTTTATACACTTTACATTAATCACATTGTTCATGATGTTCACATGCACTAAATTATACCATTCCACTCACCTGTATACAATCACATAGTTTTCAGTTTATCTAATAATATGCTTCTATTTACAGTGTTAAACAGGTCATAACTTAATTCTATTCATGCTGCAATTTACTGAAATACATACAATTAGCATGGGCATGATCAACATAGTTATTTTCTATCATATAACCCATAAGAGTGTCTACTGTTAAAAAATGCCATGAAATTTTTATCATAAATCCCCACCAGTAAACCTATCATATATTGAATTTCTCATACTTTTCAGATCTCCAACACAATTATACTAATTAAAACATAATTCATTCATATTTATTGTTAATTACATCTACACATGGTACACAATAGGAAAGTCAGTTGTAATAATTTCAGAACTTGCTAATAGTCATCACACAACCATAGAAATTCTTGGGAAAGTCTACATAACATGAATCTATTTAAACAGGAATTAACGATGCTAAAATATGCTTGTAATCTTATTTCAGAATTCTTGATAATTAACACAGTACATATAAATTCGCCCTAAAATCATGATAAATCCTACTGCAAGTACTGAATCACATATAAAATGTACAGCATGTACATACCATCAAAAATCCAAAAAATAATTTACAAAGGTCAAACATGCCTTCTGCAGAAAATTGAAGAACTCGGCGGCACACATGTGGCCGCCAACATGGTTAATGACACCATCGGTAGCTACTAACTTGGGATCTTAACAGCACCAAAAACTGCCATTAAGTTCTTGTCTGTGCAAAACACAGACTGAACTCAAAAACGATGGTGAAAGGGGGGTTCCAAGACACGATAAAAATATGGAAAATTACCTAGGACCTACTAGAGATGTGTATGGACGATGTCCAATGGATACTTGCCTTTATGAAATTAATACAATGCGATTAGATGCCGGAGAATCTCTCCTCGGCCTGTGCCAAGAAGCCCTCCTAACCTCCCCGATCTGGCTTCTGTGTTGATGGAAGAAGTATGTCGGGGTCGGGGAAGTCTTCTTCGATGTTCCAAGTGTCCTCCCGTCGATGCAGATCGCCAAGAACCGCACCAACAAGAGAGATCCACGGCCTCCAAGTTCGATTTTCGCACAACAAAACTAGGGTTTTTGACAAAATGCCAAAAGGGCCTATTTCGGCCAGGAATTGGGTGTTTTATAGAGTCAAGGGCTCGGGGACACAATTAGGTAGGGTTTCTAGCAGTTGGGAGTCGGTTTCCAAAATAGAAGCCGAAGAATTCGCGAGCGTTTCCGGATCATAAGCCGTAACAAATCTGGGAGGTAGGCGTCCACATAGGTGACAACTACCCAAATCGAGTCATTGCCCCTCCTTGATCTGGGCAAACCCGTTACAAAATCCATAGTGACAGCCCCCCACTTCCATACTGGGATGTCCATCTTTTGCATAAGGTCAAATGGTCGTTGCCGCTCGGCCTTCACTTGCTATCATACTAAACATCTAGATACAAACTCTGCTACATCCTTCTTCATGCCAGACCACCAAAATGATATCTTCACATCCTGGTACATCTTAGTGGTACCTGGATGAATAGAGAATCTCGACCTATGAGCTTCCGCCAAAACATGCTCACGGACATCCACTATATCGGGAACACAGACACGGTGATGAAATCTAATCACACCATCCTCATCACGAGCAATGTATGCCTTGCCCACTAACTCTTGGAGTCTAAGATCAGCCTTTTGCTGCTCGATTACCTCATCCAACACCGAAGACCTAATGGACAACTGAGCCATGAAAGCCTGACATAATGGCTCTAACTCAGTCATCGCACAAGCCGCATCCTCCAACATCTTCCAATCCTACTGGAGTGATGATCTCTTCCTACTAAGAGCATCCGCTACGACATTCGCCTTTCCAGGATGATACTAAAGGTCGAAGTCATAGTCCTTTAGGAACTCAATCCATCTCCTCTGCCGCAAGTTTAACTCCTTTTGGGAGAAAAGATACCTCAAGCTCTTGTGGTCAGTGAACACCTCAAATCTGACACCATAAAGATAGTGCCTCCAGATCTTTAGTGCATGCACCACTGCCACAAGCTCCAAATCATGAGTCGGATAGTTACGCTCATGCTCCTTCAATTGGCGAGAAGCATACGCCACTACCCTTCCCTGTTGCATCAACACACAGCCTAAACCAATCCGAGATGCATCCGTATAAATGGCAAAGCCCTCATCACCACTCGGCAATACCAATATCGGTGCAGAAGTAAGCTTAGCCTTCAATAATTGAAAGCTACTCTCACACTTCTCGGACCAAACAAACTTCATGCCCTTCCTGGTTAGCTTAGTCAAAGGGGCGGCAATAGATGTAAATCCCTCAATAACTCCACATCTCCGATGGGGTCCTGGGGATCTCTCATTCTAACACAGTCTGGACCTTTGCTGGATCCACTGCTACACCAGCACCGGAGATAACATGCCCAAGGAAATGAACCTCGCGCATCCAAAAATCGCACTTGCTGAATTTTGCATACAGTTTGTGCTCTCGGAGAACTTCTAACACTACCCTCAAATGATGACGGTGTGTGGCCTCATCCGGAGAATAGGCCAACACATCATCGATAAACACTACAACAAAACTATCTAAATAAGGCCTAAACACCTTGTTCATGAGATCCATGAATGTTGCAGGGGCATTGGTTAGACCAAACGGAAGAACCAAAAACTCATAATGTCCATAACGGGTCCTAAAGGCCGTCTTGGACACATCCTCACTCCTAATTCTCAATTGATGATATCCAGACTGCAAATCAATCTTTGAAAAGACCGATGCATTTTGCAACTGGTCAAATAGATCATCGATCAGCGGTAAGGGATACCTGTTCTTCACAGTCACTTGGTTTAGCTTTCTATAATCAATGCAGAACCTAAGTGAACCATCCTTCTTCTTTACAAATAAGATAGGTGTGCCCCAAGGAGAAACATTAGGGCGAATAAATCCCTTGTCTAGCAAATCTTGCAATTGCTTCCTTAGCTCGGCTAACTCCGCAGGTGCCATCCGATATGGAGCCTTTGAGATAGGAGAGGTGCCCGGAAGCAACTCTAGAGTAAACTCTATCTCTCTAACCGGTGGCAGTCTAGACAAATCATCAGGAAAAACGTCTAGAAATGTAAGGCCCTGAATTCTCTTTTTCCCACTTATATTTTATGTATATGATGTTTGCTCGTTCTTGCATAAATGGCGTGCATGAAGATTGTGCATATTATAATTATAAATTGCGCATGTGTATATGCGGGGACGTATATTATTATTATGAATACAAGTAATTGGCCAATTTTGTATAAGGTATCTATTTAAATATTATACATGTACAATCTAAATATTGAAGAATATCCTATTTCATGGACATTGTGTGAGAGTGTATGAAGTGCATATGTGTATGTACATATGTATGTTACCTTATGCGTGTAATAATTGTATACCTAATTCTACATACATAACACCTTGGTATACCTATGTATGTATGGGTATGGCTAGTTGTAAATATTGGATGTTTGCATGGTATAGTGGTGTATACTCTATACTGCATAGGTTTCATGTACATATATGTATGGATTGAGCTTGGACCTGCATGTTTTATGTTCTGGCCGAATAGTGTATTGGCGTCAACATGGATGGACGTCCATGATATGTAGGCGTCCATATCGATTGACGCCAACCCTAATGTAGCCGTCCATGGAAGTGGACGTCTATCTCCCTGAAACTCAGTGCTCTGCAGACCCGAAATTCCGGGGGCAAGCAACCCCAGCCATTGGGGAGATGTCCCAACGGCCCTCAAGCCTTCACATCAACCCTTTCGTGGGATGAGAGGTCTCTCTCCTATAAACCAACCCCTCCTTGCAACCCCAAGAGCTCTCTTTGCCTCTTTGCAAAGAGGAGAGAAAAACCCTACCTTCTGGGAGAAAAACCTGACTTTGCATGCCTTGATCCGGTGGATTGGAGCTTCATCCGGCCATCTACAGCAACCAGGAGCTAGCTGAAGCATAGAGGAAGGCTTTCCCGACCCCAACCTGCTGAGGAGATCGACCAAGAACCAGGAGGAGTGGTGTTTTGAAGGCTTCTTGGGACTGCCCAAGGAGAGCTTCAACAGAAATTTAGATCCATTTGGAGGTTTTTTTTGAAAGGCAAGTAACCTATAGATCTCAATCCTATATATGTGCCCTAGGTCCCAACATTTTTCTGGATTTTTCCTCGGGTCCTGGATCCCCCCCTTCTCCTTGTGTTGGGAGCTCGGGTCTGTGTTTTGCACAGACCTGAACTTGACGGCAAAAGCCATTGCCGTCGAGATCTTAGCTTGGCGGCCAACGATATTGCCGTTAAAGTGCTATTAGCGTCCAGACTATGCCGTTAAGCTCTTCAGGGCAGAACAGTGAACTGTTCTCCCTTCTATATGATTAATTTCTGAAGTGTTTTCGAATGAGGATATAATGTAATCATATATGTTATGTAAAATAGACCATGGGATGCATGTGATATTTTCTGTGCTTTTTGGTGAATGGCATGGATTGTTAAACTTATTGAAATACATGTTGGAAAATGGATTTTTGCATGTTCTCCCATTGTTTACATGATCCCTGAGGAATGGAATGCCCTAGATTTTTCTAAATCATGTGTATACGTATCAGTCCATGCCCTGAAATTTTGGGAATTTTTCCATGACTGTGGGATTTACTGAAATTTTTGTTTTAGAAATAGAAGACATGCGTAGGATTTGTAAAATTTACAGTAAATTGCGTGTTGTGCAATAAATCCGGGGAAAATTCCTGTGATGATGAGTATGTTAGGTTCAGGGTCGTGAACTATCGAATTGGATATTCATGTTATGTTCCATGTTAAATTGAATTATGAACGGCATGAGATTACATGTTTTAATTCCTGTAAATGTAATATGATTCAGAAAATTATGAAAATTTGCCTGTGTGATTATAAACCTGAAATTTGTCCGTGGTTAAAATCTCATGTTATTTTGATAGCAGTAAGTATTGTTATGGATTTTTAATGAGAAAAACGACTATGTGAGCATGTTAATTGTGATTTGATGTGATTCAGTAAATTTCAGTATGATTAAATCTATATTACGATTATTTGGAAGTTGCAATAGTAAGGTTAAAATCAGTAAATGAAAGCTTATGTGTGTATGAATTATGTAGGAGTGTGTGCAGGCATGAGAAGTGCGAGAACAAGTGATATATGTGTATAAAATGGTTAAATGTGACAAGAGAAACAATGGTGCCCATAAGACACTGCCACCGTAGATGCTTGGACCTGTACTGTAGTAGTTCCCCTACGGGAAAGCTCAAATTGATATGTGATACCCTAGGGAAGGGTCTTGATAAAGTGTTATACCCTGGCAAAGGGTCTTGTGAAATCCTGGAGGTGGACAAGTTCCACTGGCAATGGTGGGAAGGGCTTTCCCCTGTTTCTGCAGGGACTAAGACTTATCACTGTGCCGGTGATTAAGTAAGTGAATGCGAATGTGTGTGTTATGTGACCGTCTAATGGTGGTTTGGGCTGTGTCTTGGCATTATGTGAAAATAAGCATAAGTGTGATGTGAAAAGTGATATGTGTTCATAGCACAAGGTATGTGCGAGATATGTGTAAATGTGGCACATGTTATGTGCAAAAGTGAAATGATAAGAAGTATGTGAATGTGAAAGAGGAAATAATGGGAAAGGTGTATAAGTATTGTGTGATAGAACCAAAGTGAGTATGTGTGAAAGCCAAGGTTAATCATATGGTTGTATGTAACAAGAGAATAGTATAAGTGTAAATGACAATAGTGTTAATTGATATTTTGTTTATTGATGTGTATAAATGTGTGTGTATGTGTTGATGTATTAATTGTCAAATGCTAAAAGTGATGTTACTATTAGTACCAAAATGTAAGTATATGCTTTCATATTCATGGAATTGAATTATTGGATGTACATGTGTTTAGTACTATGTTGTGTAGTTAAAAGTGACCCCTATGCAAAGGTAATATAATGTGATAAAATTTGTATAAATCAGCAAGCTAAATGTGGAGTAAATTATTATGATTGCATGCAAAGTGAGTTAGAAATCATGCTAGGAGTTCTACCTATCTTGAATATGTTTCAATGGTTTAGTTGTGCAAACTTACAATGACTTGACTTGGGTAAAGTATAAAACGTGTGAGTGTACATTTTACTCGTGTTAATGACACCATGATATTAGTGATTTGGATAGATTTTAGATTTATATGTGTAAGGATAATCGTTTAATGACATTCCCTGTGCAATTGTTTAGGTTAGAGCGTGATCATGTATGATGTTAACTGCTGAAATTTTATTGTGATAATTGATAAAAAGCATGTATGTATTGAATCTTAAGTTACTTGCTGAGTCTATTGTGTAGACTCACTCTTGCTAAACATTTCAGGAAATTCGCAGCGGAGGAGCTAGCAAGACTTGAAGTGGAGTTGGACTAAGTGATTGAAGATTTGTAATTTATCTTTCATAGTATGTAATGCTACAATTGAAATTTGAATTTTGATCAAATGTACTTGGAGTCAGCTATGTAATTGGGAATATTGCGCTTATGTTATCTCTTGTTGAACTATATAGACTGTGGTATGTGGATTGAAAAGTTGATGGAATAAGATTCATTTAAATTCCGTTGCATTATGCGATTCTATTTGTGTATATCTCAGCTCACTTGTTACTTGTTGGGGTATTCTCCCCTGTAGCGGCTTGCTCTCATCCGACGTGGGTTGGTATAACTGTACAGGGTGGAAGTGGGTCGTTTCAGGAAATTCCTGCACTACATCAATCTCCTCAAGGGTAGGTGACTGATCAGCTTTTGGTACTAATACCACGCTGGCGAGAAAAGCGTCACAACCCTTGCTGACCATTCTCATCGCCTTCATGGCGGAGATGACAAACTTTCCCGCAAGGTTCCTTAGCAATGGATGTGAAAACTCATCCTCACCAGGAATACGGAAAACAATCTTTGTAGCCACCTGGAAAAAAAATCAGAATTTTAAAATTTGAAATAATAAATTTCTATAAAAAATAGAATAATAGAAACATACATACTATTATCGTATGTTCAAGAACACATCTAAAAATTTCGTAAAAAATATAAATCAACCCCAAATATTATCTCTAAGTGTTCCATGAAGAAATTCGTGCAACAAAAAATCTGATTGGCCAAGTATGCGTCACAATGTGACTAATGATCCAAATTTGGAAACTAAGTCAGAAAACTATTAACACAGAAATATAACGGGCTCATAAATTAAATGAACATGTCAGAGAGAGACCTCCAACATCGGGTATTGATGACCCATTATCGAAATTGGACCAATGGACCTCTCATAGGCCATAAATAAATTCAAGTAAGAAAATTATAATAAAATCCAAAATTTCCTAATTAAAAGGGAAATTTCCATAAGATAAATTCCATTAAGTAATGGGTTTTGTTAAATGGACCCATTATAAATTAGTGGGCTAAAATAGGGATTTTTAAAAAGGGAATAATAGAAAAATACCCTAAATTTGTAACTTAGTTATTACTTAAATAGAAAAGAGGTAATTAATGCATTAAATAGGAAGTTTGTGTTGGAATTGGATTCCTAAACTTACACTAATAGCTTGGCCACGAATTTAGATCCCATCCTAACTCAAATAGGAAGTGGAAAGCTGGGAAGGAGGTTTCGAAATAGGAAATTCAGAATTTAATGGCGGTTAGAGTCCTATTAGGAAATAACAACCCAACAAGCATAAATACTCTCCAATCGCTCCATGACCGGACCTAACACGTTGTTGGGGCTTGCTGGACCTCGAGGAGAGGCCATGGAGGAGGACTTGCTGGACCTAAAAACATGACTATGCTAGGCAACATTATAAGGGCCCGATCTGGTCCTTGGGAGGAGCACCTGAAAGGCTATAACTCACGGGGGTCTAAAGATCAGGGTGATTGGCATCCACCTAATGCATGAACACTCAAGATTTGATCTATGGCAATCAATCAATCAATCAATTATTGTTTACTTGAACTCGTGGTTGAAAGAATATCGACCAACACTTGCTATCGTGACTTGTGTACTGTTGTGCAACTTGTTATCTTGTTATACGGCCAATCCGTTATCATACTTGTTGTGCTATACTCTCGTGCATTGTGCTATTGTTCCTCGTTATTGTGCATCATTACTTTCTATACGTTTCTCGTTATTCTCTCTAGTTGACCCACTTTATAAGACATTAATCACTTAAAGCATGCTTGATCTTGAGATTTAAGTCCTACTGGGCGTTATCGCTCACCCTGCGTTATTTGCCGTTGTGGTCTCAGGTGAGGCCGAGGATGACTGTAACGCCCCTCTTAGACCCAATACAGTTACACCAACTCACATTGGATCTAACAGAGGTATTACAGTGGAATAAATCCAACATTTGACAGTAGAGGTTGAGATATACACAAATGACAATTCAATTCCAATGAAAAATGACATAATATGGAATTAAACACTTGTAATCAACATTTATTCAAATGCAATGTTTAGTGCATAAAAATAACAATAGTTCCAAACTTAATACAGTTCATAGTCCAATGCATAAGGAAATACATATGATCCTCACATACAAGAGTCACTCTCAAATCTCTCGACAATCTAAGTCTCCACGTCCTCTCGCTCCGAGTCAGTGTGAACTAACTCCTGAGTGTCCTCTGGTTCTCATGAAATGTTAAGCAAGTATGAGTCTACAAGACTCAGCAAATCACATGAAAGACAGTTCACGATATTATAAATATAATAGATTTAAATCATGGTAACATATTATCACTCATATCATTGATATCATATACTCTTCTATTAACATGGTTCTAAGTCAATTGGCAATCATTCATTTCATAGCAATTTCAGTTATTATGGAAATAAAACATATTATGTAATGCATAACTCTACATCTTATCTACTAACCATTAAATCAACATGTTCTTACATATAGTATGTAATCTCTCTTATCATGGAATCTACTTTTTGTCATGTAACATATAAACCTGTTAATGAAGCCTTACGATACACTATGCAACATGCAGCAGTTATCATATAACAATTGATCATTTAAACATGAAACAATTCTTTTACGTAACAATTTACATGTAATTCATGTAACATTTAACACATTAACATATAGCATGTAATCATGTAGACAATGTTCATGTAGGCATGTAGCATGTTGGTCATGTAGACATGTAGATATATAGACATGTAGCAAGTAGCATGTAGTCATTTTCATTTATTTGCCAAGACATAGCCCGCACTATAATAGAGATCAGTAGTCATTTAACATTCACTTATCACCTAGGCAATGCAGTGATGAAGTCATGGTATTTGCGCAAAACTGGGGATTCCCACCTTAACCAGTAGAACTTGTCTACCTCAAGGATTTCAATCTGTTGCCCACGGATTCCGTAGGTCATTTACATGTAGGTGAATCATTACCATAGGGGCGTCTATGGTGTAGCTCCTTGTAGGAATCTCTAATATAACAATGTCTTATTGGCATTTCATTTCAATGCATGCACTAACATGTATAATATCATTTAATTTACATTTCATGCACTTGAATTAACCTATAGCATGTTCTTTCAGTTCTGAAACTCTATTTTCTGCATGATAGACCCCTATCATGATACTAAATGCAACACATTCAATCATGTACATACTTGCATTTTTATTTAAATTCTACATGCAATTCATTATTCAGAAATTCATAACACAATGTGCAATTGTATAAAAATTCTGAAATTTTACCAGAAATTCAGAATCAGGATATACTATGCACATATCAATTTTCATATTTTTCTGATCTCTGTAACTATTTCTCATAAATTAATTCTTCATAAATCTGAATTATTTAACATGGTAAGACAGCAATAAAACCCATGTAGATTTACACACCAGTAATACACATAATAAATTTACAGTCCCAATTATCTGTCGCACAGTTCTTAACTTTATGGTACAACAGAAGTCATATTTGCATCCTTTTTACAATTCTATTGCTAAATAAATTAAAATTTCAAGGAAATAACCATGCATAAGATACATATGGTTTATCCGTTCATGATAACCTCTTGTTCATAATGTAACAGTACTGAAATACACAAAACACCACCTGGCCGAAATCTCATACAATCATGGACCACAGATAATCAATTATCATCAATTTCTGTAAATACATAGTACTGATAATATTGACGGCAAGGTATGTGACGTTTACAGATGTCGACGTCCACATACACTGTCGCTAAGCCTCACTAGACGGCGGCACATAGCACCGTTTACAAATAGTAAGGTTCGGAAAATGAATACTGTTCACATGAAGTAGACGGCCGTCATTTCCGCCGTTAGTAAGAAATAGACGGCAAGTGATCTGGACGTCTAGTTCTTATGCGCAGAAAACACAGAAAATCCTACATGGAATAACAGGTCTTCTCCCCTTTCCCGTAGGTTATTTGCATGCTTTAAAAATACAGAAAAATGGTAAATCTATAATATATCATATCCTAAACCGAACCCCCATGTAACTTGCCTCTATCCCTCCAATCGGAGTGACGAATTGAAGTCCGAAGAAGCCCGCCATGTCAGTGAGGCAGTTTCTCTCTCCGTCTTCAAGTGCTCCAACTCCACCTCCAATGTAGTTCCTCCGCCTGGATGAGCTTCTGGTCGCATTACCGGATGCACCTTCTTGGTTCAGAAGCCTCCAAACTACACGATCTAGCAGTGCAATCACCCTTCTCGGCCCTCTTTTCTCTCCCTCAATACTAGAGCGAAAATCTCCCTATTTGCAATGCGACGACCCTCCTTATACCGATACGATTATACCAATCCACGTCGGTATAGTGAGTCTCGTCACAGTGGGACATTTACCCAAGCACTAACACATGATTGAGATGTGCACAAATATGAATACAGAGTAGAGGAAGTAAAAGAACCACTGTCTTTTCATTTCATCATCCACATTAAACATACATGATCCATATAGCAATTTAACGAACTAAGTCCACATAATGAAATACAAAATTCAAATTACATTGTTCGTCCACAAATTTACATAAGCTTCAATTTCATAAGTCTCAATTACATACTATGAAAGTAAGATACAATGATGGTGACTCCACAACACTCTACTCTCCTCGCTCGGAGTCGCTCTCAACGGTCTCCTCCAAGGAAGTAGGGTCACCTGCTAAATCTGTACGCCGAAGCAAGAGTGAGTCTAAAGACTCAGCAAGTAATTCCATACACATCATACGTGCATACATCACAAGTAAGTCCTACATTCAATTTCATTAAGTCAAAACATATAGCATGGTTGAAACAATGATAAGAAACAACCTATCATGATATTTCTACATAATTCACAACACATGATACATAGTTTATGTCATTCCAAATTGAAATACCTACCACATGCTTTCTACTTATCTATCCACATGAGAGCTACATTCACCATTTAAGCTACAACATGATAGCAATTTAGCATGGGATTTTCACACACCTAAAAGGAAAATACTCCCAACATGGATTCTACATACTTTTGCACATGTAAAACATTGTTATAAACACATTAAGGTTGCTGTTTTGACATGAATCCCACATTTTCATAACATGAATCACACTTTCACATTCTAACACATTTGTTTCACATGTTTACACATTTGCACATTCACATTGTTTACTTTTACACATTACATATATACACCTGTTCACACTACACAATTTGTACATATACACATTCACATTTTCACATTTAGATGCCGTGACACATAGTTCAAACCACCACTAGAAGGACGCATTCACATCACATAACACATAACACATAGACGCCACCTAGGCAACACAGTGACAGCTCTTGGTACTGCGCAGACCGGGAGAAGAACTCTCCACCCTAACCAGTGGTACTTGTCCACCTCCAGGATTTCATCCTAATGCCCATAGGATTTTAACACATTGAACCTTCCCGTAGGGACTTTTCCACGGTACGATTCCACAGCCCTCTATGGAAGCAGTGTCACACACGGTACAATTTACACATTTCGATTTTTAACACACACACATTTCACCCAATTTACGCATTACTTACGTTGTCGCTATTAAGCACATGGTTCAGTTTTTCCTAATTCATGGTGCTACTGTTTGACAGAGTTTAACCACTCAATAATTTACACTAATCAGGTTGAAAACATATAATCAAACCATAATCATGATAGCATGTATTAATAGCTCATTTTCACATGGAAATTTCACAATATAACCTACTGTTACCCAAATATCATGAAAATTTAACCACACTCTGGTTGCAGGGTTTAGACCACTCATGCAAATTTTCACTTTTTTCTGAATTACACAAAATTTACAGAAAATGAAACACTCATTCACATGCCATTAATAATTCAGTTATCATGGAAGCACAACATAAATGTCAGATTTGGCAGTTCTTAGACCTGTACCTAACATGCACATTATCACCAAATTTTTCTTCGAATTTACCTCACATCATACTATTTACTGTGATTTTTACATGACCCTACACATGCTTTCTCATTTCATTACCGAAATTGTAATAAATCACATGATCATGGGAAAATTTCCAATTTTTCAGAGCATGGACTGACATACATACACATGGTCTAGAAAATTTATGGCATTCAAATTCCTCACGAATCATGTGAACAGTAGACTAACACAACCAAGGTCTCATCTAACATGCATTTTTCATAAGTGTAACCATTCACACTATTTACAGAAATTCACAAAATCTCACAACGCATTCCACCATTCATAATACATAGCATATAACGTTTACAATATATCCTTATGTGAAAAACTTCAGAAATTAATCATATATAAGGAAGAACAGCTCACTGTTCTGTCTTGAAGAACTAAACGGCAAAGGCTAGCCGCTCCAAGGGGTTAACGGCAACATCGTCTGCCGCCAACTGAAGAGCTTAACGGCAAGGGATCCTGCCGTTATGTTCCTTTCTATGCAAAAACACAGACCGAGATCCAAAGAAAGGGTGAATGTGGGGGATCCAGGACACGAGTAAAATCCTATAAAATATCTAAGACTTACTGGACATATACATGCATCACGGGGATGGGTTACTTGCCTTCAGAAAATCTCCAAGGGGATCTAAATGGCTGTTGAAGCTCTCCTTGGGCAGTGCCAAGAAGCCTCCAAAACACCTCCACTCCGTCTTCCGTGATGATCCTCGCAGCACACCAGAGCCGGGATGTGTAGCCTGATGTCAAGGGTTCCTCCTTGTCGAAGTAGATCGCCGGAAGAAGCCACCAATCTTCATATCTCAAGGCTCAAAGTTCTGTTTTCGCACAGGGACTTAGGGTTTCTAGGGTTTTCTTTGCCAAGAGACAAAGGGGTCTCTTCCAGCTGCTAAGGGGTGTTTTTATATAAGTCTAGGCTTGGGGCATGCGTGGGCAAGGTCTGATGGGAGTTGAGAGCCATTGGGAGACATCTCCACAATCAGTGAGCAAGCCCAACCTGGAATCTCGGGGTCTGTTGCGCACAGAAAATTAGAGAAGTAGACGTCCACATCCATGGCCGTTTACCTCATAGTTGGCGTCCATCGACATGGACGTTTACTCAACATGGACGTCCATCCATGTTGACGCCAATTTGCTCTTTGGCCAGAGCATTAAACCATGCAGAAAACCATATATATACGCTATATATATATATACATGCAATATATATAGTATAGTGTACACACTACTACACTATGCAAACAAACAATAATTACATCTAACTTACACATGCATACATAAGTACACCTAGCTAATATGTACGTAGATATCTACATATGCATACATAATATTTACACACAAACACGAATCTACACACACAGCAAAATAAAAGGACAAAATTTGAGGGCCTTACATGCAAAATCTAGGTCTTATAAAGACCTCTCCCTGTGTTGGTCAGCCTAGATCCTAACCCTAGGATGCGAAATGGACCGATCTGGCCTCATAAAGACAATTAAAACGACCGATCTCTCTTTCCCAAGTCAGCTTAACGTCAACATAAGATACCGTCAGCCTCCACGTAAACGTCCATCCATGATGTCGTTTACAGGCTTGCCCACAAATTTAAGAAATACAGAAAATAATAAACGACACAAGATTATGTCGTTAACAGGAAATAAACAGCAGGAGATCTTTCAGCTAACATGACTTAACGCCAAGAGATGTTGACGCCAAGTTTAACATAGAACAACACTCAAACACATGCAGAAATAAACGTAAAATTTACAATATAAATTTGAGAAAATTCTAGGGCACTACATCCTCTCCCCCTTAAAATAATCTTCGTCCTCGAAGATTGAGTTAGATTACTCACCAAACAAGGACGGATAAAGCTTCTTCATCCTCTCTTCAAGCTCCCATGTCGCTTCTTCACGTGAGAAGTTCCTCCATAAGATCTTCACGATTGGAATAGACTTCGATCTTAATTCTTGCACCTTCCGATCCAGAATCTCCACAGGCTGCTCCGCATAAGACAAGTCTGGCTGAAACTGCACTGGCTCATAACTGATCACATGAGCCGGATCACTTACATACCTCCTCAACATGGATACATGGAAAACCGGGTGCACTGCTGCCAAAGATGGTGGCAAAGCCAACTGGTATGCCACATTCCTGATCTTCTTCAAGATTTCAAAGAGTCCAATGAACCTCGGGTTCAACTTGCCTCTCTTTTCAAACCTCACTACACCCCTAGTTGGCGAAACCTTGAGAAAAAATTGATCTCCAACCTCGAATGCCAAATCCTTCCTCCTCGTATCCGCATAACTCTTCTGACGATCTTGAGCCACCTTTATTCTCTGCACAATCATCTGGATCTTCGCTAAAGTCTCCTGCACCACTTCTGGTCCAACCAGATGCCCATCTCCTTCTTCTTCCCAACATAACGGGGATCTACAGGGTCTCCCGTACAAAGCCTCAAAAGGTGCCATACCCATACTCGAATGGAAACTGTTATTATAAGAAAATTCCACAAGAGATAGGTGACGCTCCCAATCACCTTTCCACTCTAAAACACAAGCCCAAAGCATATCCTCCAACGTCTGAATAGTCCTGTCGGACTGTCCATCCGTTTGTGGATGAAAAGTCGAACTCAGTTTCAACTGACTGCCAAAAGCTTGATACAAATTCTGCCAAAACCTAGAAATGAATCTCGGATCACGATCTGAGATAATCGACTTTGGAATCCCATGTAGCTTTACAATGCCATCAATATACAGTATGGCCAAGCTCTCTACGGACTGCTTCTTCTTCATGGCAAGGAAATGAGCACTCTTCGAAAATCTATCAACAATCACCCAAATGGAATCATTGCCTCTAGCCAACCTAGGCAAACCAGACATAAAATCCATAGTAACTTGCTCCCATTCCCACTGAGGAATATCCAGCCTCTGCATCAAACCTGAAGGTCGCTGACGCTCTGCCTTCACTTGCTGACAAATCAGACACTTTGCCACAACATCAGCCACATCTCGCTTCATTCTGGACCACCAGAAAGAACGCTTTAGATCCTTGTACATCTTCCCACTGCCTGGGTGAATAGAGAACTGAGATCTATGCGCTTCCTCCAAAATTTCCTTCCTCAGATCAGCATCATTAGGAACACACACCCTAAGATTCAGGCGAATCACATCATCCTCATCTCTGGTAATACCAGCCTTTCCAACCAACTCATGCAATAACGGGTCATCCTTTTGCAAAGCAATAACCCGATCAAGAATAGATGATCTCAACGACAACTGAGCCACGAATATAGTGCACAATTGAGGTTACAAAATAGCCAAAGAACTTGAAACATCTTCTAGCATTTTCCAGTCTTGCCTCATCAGTTGCCTCTTCCTGCTCAAAGCATCGGCCACTACGTTGGCCTTTCCTGGATGGTATGAAAGCTCAAAATCATAGTCTTTCAAGAATTCTATCCACCTCCGCTGCCTCAGATTCAACTCCTTCTGCGAGAACAAATACTTGAGACTCTTGTGGTCTGAGAAGAGCTCAAATTTAACTCCATATAGATAGTGCCTCCAAATCTTCAAAGCATAGACCACTGCCGCTAACTCCAAGTCATGGGTTGGGTAGTTGCGCTCATGCTCCTTGAGTTGCCTGGAAACATACGCCACAACTCGACCTCTTTGCATAAGAACACAGCCAAGCCCAATCTTCGAAGCATCCATGTAGATAGAAAAAGAATCCACATCATTGGGCAAAATAAGCACTGGCGCTGAGGTCAGACGAGTCTTCAGCTCTTGGAACGCCTTCTCACAAGCCTCTGACCATTCAAACTTCACTCCTTTTCTTGTCAACCTCGTCAAGGTAGCTGCAATAGAAGAGAAACCTTTGATAAACCTCCTATAATAGCCAGCCAAACCGAGAAAACTCCTGATGTCTGCTGATGATCTCGGTGTTTCCCAGTCAAGGACAGCTTCTACCTTAGCCGAATCCAAAGACACTCCTTCACCAGATATCACATGACCCAAGAAGTGGACCTCCTTCATCCAGAAGTTGCACTTGCTGAACTTAGCATATAGCTTGTGCTCCCTCAGGATATCCAGCACAATCCTCAGATGCTCTTTATGAGTCTCTTCATCAGGTGAATAGATTAGCACATCATCTATGAAGACCACAACAAAGGAATCCAGATACTACCGAAAAACTCGGTTCATCAATTCCATAAAAAACTGCTAGAGCATTCGTCAAACCAAAGGGTAAGACTAGGAACTCATAATGGCCATATCTTGTCCTAAAAGCCATCTTAGCAGAATCCTCCGGCGTAATTCGGAGTTGATGATAGCCAGAACGAAGATCAATCTTAGAGAACACCGAAGCTCCTCGCAACTGATCAAATAAATCATCAATACGGGGTAAAGGGTACTTATTCTTGATAGTTACCTGGTTAAGCTTGCGGTAATCAATGCACAATCTCATCGATCCATCCTTCTTCTTCATAAAGAGAACAGGTGCTCCCCATGGCGAAACAATCGGCCGGATGAAGCCCTTATCAAGCAATTCTTGCAGCTGCTTCCTCAATTCTGCCAACTCCGCTGGTGCCATACGATAAGGGGCAATAGAAATAGGTGCTGAGCCGGGAACTAGCTCGATGCCAAACTCTAACTCCCTTGCAGGGGGCAAACCAGACAAATCTTCTGGAAAAACATCGCTGAAATCTCTGACTACCTCAATATCTTCCACAGATAAAACCTTCTTCGAATCCTCGGACACAACCACACTAGCCAGAAAACCACTACAACCCTTTCTCAACATCCGGGCTGCCTTCAAAGTAGAAATGACGAACTTTCCCGACATGCTCTTAGGCAAAGGATGAATAAACTCCTCCTTACCAGGAATCTGGAAAATAATAAGCTTCCGCCGACAATCCATCAGAGCATAATGCTCCTCGAGCCAATCTAAGCTCAAGATAGCATCATAATCCTTCATTTTCAGCAAATAGAAATTACCGGGCAAAACTTGCTCCTCAATGCGCACCGAAAGTGACGAAAAACACTGCTCAGTCAATATAGTTCCGGCTGGAGTATGCCAGACAGGGGAACCTCCAACTTTTCTGGAACTAGACCATTCTCCTTTATCAAGACCTTGGCAAATCCCACAGAAACAAAACTATGCATGGCACCGGTATCAAACAAGACTCTAGCATGCATTCCCATAATTAAAATTGTACCTTCGGTGACATGCTCTGCCAACTCTGCCACGTCTCTCGCCAAGGCGAACACTCAAGCCCTAGCCCTCGGTCTCCCTGCTGCTCTCGGTGCTAGTCTCGCTACTGCTGGTGCTACTGCCGCTGCAGTCTGCTGCACCATCTTCGGACAATCTCTAATGTTGTGGTTCTTATCACCACACCTCAAGCATCTCCTGGAAGTCACCCAACATACCTCACCTCCATGGCGCTTCCCACACTGGGTACACACTGGCTTCTCTGCAACTGTGCCTCCGCCTGGTGTCGGTGCGGCCACTCTAGCCGGTACAACTGCCCTCTGCTGAAAAGCTGGGGCCTTCTTCTTTCTGTCCTGCCTCTGGAAACCTGATGCTGGCCTTTTCAATGAAGCCCTCTTCTCCTCCAGGTAGACTTCCATCTCTGCCTCCTGCATGCATGCTGCTGAGAAAGCCTTTTCCATGGAACGATGTCCCAAAGCCACCAGTCTCGTCCTCAAGGATGGCTTTAACACCATAATGAATTTCTTTACCTTCCTCCGCTCATCTGCCACTATGTGGGGCGCATACTTGGACAGCTCCGCAAACCTCACCTCATACTCAAGCACGCTCATTGACCCCTGGGTCAAGGTCAAAAACTCCTGCTCCATACGATCCTGCACATGATCCAGAATATATTTCACCCTGAACAGACAAACGAACTCAGTCCAAGCAACCTCCATAGTCCTGTCTCCAAACTGTGTGCGTAGTACAGAGGACTACCACACATCGGCACGCTCCTGAGAAGAAAGATCAATACAACTAAGGGTACACTTCAAACAACATGCTTATAACCTTCAAAACCAACCTTTACCTGCAGCATATAAGTAGCCAAAGTCACCCTCTCCTCTTCCGCGCATCGGATGGCACGAAAGATCTTCTCCGTCTCCCGGAGCCAACTCTCCGCTAGAATAGGATCACTTTTCCCCCTTAAAGAAGGGTGGGGTCATCCTCCTGAACCTCTCCATCATCGGCACACCTCCAAAGACTGCCTCATGAGCAGGTGCCTGCACCTGAACCTGCACATGCGCCTGCAATGTCGTTGTAGTCTGAGCCTGAGTCTGCATCGCATGCACCAATCCTTGCATCAATGCTCCATAGTCCACAGGTGGCGGTGGGGGTGGCAATGGTACTCCAGTCTGGTCCTGAGTCTGCTGAGCTGGAGCCTGTGAATCTCTCGCTGACTCATCACCCCTAGACGGGCCAACTCCTCTACGACCACGAGTCGCCATAGTCTGCAAAACAAGCATCAATTATCATAACCTATTATTCTACATAATTGGACTAAAAAAATTTTTTTATGCAGACTTAGAACATGAATACAATGTTGATATTTCATTTATGTACATGCTCAACTTGGAATGGCTCTGATACCAATCTCTGTAACGCCCCTCTTAGACCTAGTACAGTTACACTAACTCACATTGGATCTAACAGAGGTATTACAATGGAATAAATCCAACATTTGACAGTACAGGTTGAGATATACACAAATGACAATTCAATTCCAATGATATACGACATAATATGGAATTAAACACTTGTAATCAACATTTATTCAAATGCAATGTTTAGTGCATAAAAATAACAATAGTTCCAAACTTAATACAGTTCATAGTCCAATGCATAAGGAAATACAAATGATCCTCACATACAAGAGTCACTCTCAAATCTCTCGACAATCTAAGTCTCCACGTCCTCTCGCTCCGAGTCAGTGTGAACTAACTCCTGAGTGTCCTCTGGTTCTCTTGAAATGTTAAGCAAGTATGAGTCTACAAGACTCAACAAATCACATGAAAGACAGTTCACGATATTATAAATATAATAGATTTAAATCATGGTAACATATTATCACTCATATCATTGATATCATATACTCTTCTATTAACATGGTTCTAAGTCAATTGGCAATCATTCATTTCATAGCAATTTCAATTATTATGGAAATAAAACATATTATGTAATGCATAACTCTACATCTTATCTACTAACCATTAAATCAACATGTTCTTACATATAGTATGTAATCTCTCTTATCATGGAATCTACTTTTTGTCATGTAACATATAAACCTTTTAATGAACCCTTACTTGATCGGGAGGAAGATATACTTGGTATAATGGGTAGCAAGCTAATGGGATCTGGGCCAGACTTGATCGGGTTCTTTTTAATGGTGAATGGACTATTAGATGCCCGGAAATTTCTGTGCGTCATTTGTCTAGAGCATGCAGTGATCATAGTCCTTTACTTATTGCAACTAATATGAATGCCTCTAGTGTTCCTTCCAGATTTTGTTTTCAGCAAATGTGGACCTCCCATAATAATTTTCTTGTTCATTCCCGTGCTGCTTAGGCTACTGCTCCTTGTTCCTCATTTCCCTTGCTCTCTATGGCTATGAAGTTGAAGCATATGAAGAGCTTTTATAAGGAGTGGAACAAAAAAAGTTTTCAAGAATATTTTTGATAATGTTCAAGAGGTCGAGGACAATTTCTCTATTACTGAAGGGGATTTTGATGGAGATCCTTCTCAAGTCAATAAAGATCGTCTTGAAGAAGCTAAGTCTTAGCCTCAAATGTGTTCAGCTTCAGGAAGAGATTTTTTGGAGACAAAAGTCCAGAATTAAATGGTTGAAGGAGGGTGATCGCAATACAAAATTTTTCCATGCCTGTCTAGTGTCCCAAAAAAGGAGATCGGCCATTACTGTTCTTTATGGTGAGGATGGTTCTGTGGTGGATGATAAGTCTGAAATGGCCTCTATGCTTGTGGCTCACTTTGAAAGTGCTTTCACTTCTTCAGCCCATACTCTTCATTCTGATATTTTGGATTCTATTCCTTGCCTTTTGTTACATGATCAAAATCAAATGCTTTGCGATATTCCTTCTGCTGCTAAAATCAAGGGAGTTGTCTTCAGTATGTGCCCGGACAGTGCCCCTGGTCCAGATGGATTTACTTGTCATTTCTTTCGTGAGTGCTGGGATTTTATTGACAGTGGCGTTTGCTTGGCTGTGAAGGCTTTTTTTTTGTGGTCATACTCTCCCCAGATCCTTCACTTCTTCCCTCATTGCGCTAGTGCCTAAGGTGGATATCCCCCGTTCCTGTGCGGACTTTAGGCCAATTAGCCTTTGCAATTTCTTCTATAAGATCATATCTCGTATCATAAGTGACAGGCTTGCGCGGGTTCTTCCTCTTCTTATTTCGGAAGAACAAGGAGCCTTTACTAAAGGTCGGTATATTTTTGAAAATATTTCTTTGGCTGGGGAGATGGTTCAGCATTTGGCGAGGAGATGTCGTGGTGGCAATGTCATTTTTAAGCTGGATATGGCGAAGGCTTATGATCGTACGGAATGGGATTTTTTGTTTGCTGTCCTCCAACGGTTTGGATTTACTTTGCAGTTCATTTCTCTGATTGAGCCTATGATCTCAAATTGTTGGTTTTTGGTTATTTTTAATGGCCAAATTAATGGATTCTTTAAGTTCAGTAGGGGTCTTCCTCAGGGAGATCCTATTGCTTCTGCGTTATTCATCCTTGCAGAGAAGGCTCTTAGCAGGGGGCTTACTATGTTGTTCCAGCGCAGTGTTGGTGGATCTTATTTCACGCTTCGGCGATGCCCAATGGTTTCTTACCTCTTGTTTGTTGATGACACTCTGATTTTCTCTAATGGTTCAGCCCGTCATATTAGAAGTCTCATGAGGTTTTTGAAAAAATATGAAGCTTCATCTAGCCAGCTCATTAATGTTTCCAAGAGTGCTTTTGTTATTTCAGATCGTGCACCCACTTCTCTTGGACGCTCTATTTCTCATCTGACTGGTTTTTCTAAGGCAACTCTTCCCTTTCGGTATCTGGGCGTGACTCTTTTTAGTGGTAGGCAAAAACCTATGCATTTCAGCCACATTATATCTAAAACAGTGGCTAGGCTTCAAGCTTGGAAATCCGGGTTCTTGTCTTCTGGAGGGCGGCTTGTGCTTGTGAGGCATGTTTTATCTGCTCTCCCTATCTACACTATGGCGTCTCAGACCATTCCTGGTTCAGTTATTAGAGCATTCAACAGGCTTCTGGCTAATTTCTTTTGGGATTCTTATGAGGGGTCCCCTAAAAAGCATTGGGTGTCCTGGAATGATTTGTCTTCTCCTGTGTCTTATGGTGGATTGGGGATTCTGGACATTTGGGGTATGCAGCTTGCTTTAAGGACTAAACTGCTTTGGAGGGTTATAGCATCATCTTCTCTGTGGGCCTCCTTTTTTAAAGCTAAATATTTACACAAGGTTCATTATTCTGAAGCTACTTTTGATGTTATGATTGCGGCGGAAAGAAGGTTATGGCAGCAAGCTGCCAGTATGATCTTATCCAATCATAGAGTTCTTATCTCTGGTCCTGGGTCGAAGATCAATTTTTGGTTGGATGTCTGGGCTGGGTCTGCTCCGCTTTGGACGTTTCTCCCAATGCATGTCTGGCTTAATATTTCTGATAAGTTCTCCTCTGTGCAAAATGTTTTTACAGATGGTGCTTGTGATCACCTTGTCATTGCCCGTCTTAACTGCCCTTCAGCGGTTTTGGATGGTGCTATTGCTAATGCTACTGGTGTGGACCGTTGCATCTGGTGTCCTGCTGCTGATGGGGTATTCACTTCTAAATTTGTGCGTTCTATGCTCCAAGGAGTATCCACGCAAGACTGCTGGTCGCAACTTTGGGGATCGTGTATTCCTCTTAAATGGTCTATCTTTGCTTGGCGTATGGTTCGAGGGTGTATTCCTACTGATGATAGAATTGCTGCCTGTGGTATTCCTTTGTGCTCCAAATGTTCTTGTTGTCCTCTCCCTCAAAGTGAGACCATTCAGCATCTTTTGTTCAAAGGAAAAGTCGCTAATGATGTGTGGGACCTTGTGCATGGTTTCCTCAACTTCAATAACCTCTAGGTTTCTTTGGTGCCAAGTGGTGTGTTTAACTTCCTTTCTAACCTTCGTCTTTCTACTGTTGGTGGCTCTCTATCTAGGTGTCTTTTCTTGGCTATTCTCTGGGAAATTTGGTGTAGCAGGAACCATTCTTGTTTTGATGCTCAGAAGATGTCTGCTCATTGTATCATATATAGAGTAATGACTGATGTTTGTGATATTGTTGTTGCTTATGTGTTTAAAGAATCTGATCTTACTTCTACTCAGTGCTCTTTCCTTAGTCGTTGGAGTGTTCATGTGTCAGCTAGGTCCCCTTTGCCTCCTAGGGTTGTTTGCTGGTTTCTGCCACCTTTTGGTCGGCTCAAGTTAAATGTTGATGGGGCGTTCCAGTCTGGCTCTGGTGTTGCGGCTGGTGGGGGTGTTTTGCGAGATTGTAATGGTAATATTCTGTTCACCTTTGCTGCTAAGTACCAGGATATTCACTCTACCCTTTAGTCAGAGGCGCTTGCTCTCAGGGACGGTCTTGCTCTTTGCTATCAAAAAGGCTTTACTTCTGTTCTGGTTGAGTCTGATTCTCAAGTGCTCGTGCTCATTCTGCAACGCCGTGCATCCTGTCCATGGCGGTTACTCTACATCCTTAATGATATTTTGCTCCAGTGTACAAGGGTTCAAGCCTCTATCTGCCATGTCTTTAGAGAGGCTAACCAGGTTGCTGATTCTTTGGCAGCTGTTGGGTGCACCATTTCTGATTTCCTTATTGTATGGTGTTTCTGGGCTGATCTTCCTTCTTCTGTAAGGGGTCCCTATCGTCTTGATAAGATAGGCTGCCCATCCATCAGGCCCTAGGACTCTATTGTACTATTTATTTCCTACTTAATAAAATCTCCCTGCGAGGTGATGGGTGGTGGAGCGACCTACTTTCCTCTTCCCTGAAGAGGGGAGCGCTCTCCTACCTTCCCTAACATGTATCTATCTGATTTTAAAAAAAATGAAGCCTTACGCTACACAATGCAACATGCAGCAGTTATCATATAACAATTGATCATTTAAACATGAAACAATTCTTTTACATAACAATTTACATGTAATTCATGTAACATTTAACACATTAACATATAGCATGTAATCATGTAGACAATGTTCATGTAGGCATGTAGCATGTAGGTCATGTAGACATGTAGATATATAGACATGTAGCAAGTGGCATGTAGTCATTTTCATTTATTTGCCAAGACATAGCCCGCACTATAATAGAGATCAGTAGTCATTTAACATTCACTTATCACCTAGGCAATGCAGTGGTGAAGTCATGGTATTTGAGCAAAACCGGGGAAAGTCCTTCCCACCTTAACCAGTAGAACTTGTCTACCTCAAGGATTTCAATCCGTTGCCCACAGATTCAGTAGGTCATTTACATGTAGGTGAACCACTACCATAGGGGCATCTATGGTGTAGCTCCTTGTAGGAATCTCTAATATAACAATGTCTTATTGGCATTTCATTTCAATGCATGCACTAACATGTATAATATCATTTAATTTACATTTCATGCACTTGAATTAACCTATAGCATGTTCTTTCAGTTCTGAAAATCTATTTTCTGCATGATAGACCCCTATCATGATACTAAATGCAACACATTCAATCATGTACATACTTGTATTTTTATTTAAATTCTACATGCAATTCATTATTCAGAAATTCATAACATAATGTGCAATTGTCTAAAATTCCAAAATTTTAATAAAATTTCAGAATCGGGATATACTATGCACATATCAATTTTCATATTTTTCTGATCTCTGTAACTATTTCTCATGAATTAATTCTTCATAAATGTGAATTATTTAACATGGTAAGACAGCAATAAAACCCATGTAGATTTACACACCAGTAATACACATAATAAATTTACAGTCCCAATTATCCGTCGCACAGTTCTTAACTTTATGGTACAACAGAAGTCATGTTTGCATCCTTTTTACAATTCTATTGCTAAATAAATTAAAATTTCAAGGAAATAACCATGCATAAGATACATATGGTGTATCCGTTCATCATAACCTCCTGTTCATAATGTAACAGTACTGAAATACCCAAAACACCACCTGGCCAAAATCTCATACAATCATGGACCACAGATAATCAATTATCTTCAATTTCTGTAAATACATAGTACTGATAATATTGACGGCAAGGTATGTGATGTTTACAGATGTCGACGTCCACATACACTGTCACTAAGCCTCACTAGACGGCGGCACATAGCGCCGTTTACATATAGTAAGGGTCGGAAAATGAATACTATTCACATGAATTAGACGGCCGTCATTGTCGCCGTTAATAAGAAATAGACAGCAAGTGATCTAGACGTCTAGTTCTTATGTGCAGAAAACACAGAAAATCCTACATGGAATAACAGGTCTTCTCCCCTTTCCCGTAGGTTATTTGCATGCTTTAAAAATACAAAAAAAATGGTAAATCTATAATATATCATATCCTAAACCGAACCCCCATGTAACTTGCCTCTATCCCTCCAATCGGAGTGACGAATCGAAGTCCGAAGAAGCCGCCACTCTAGTGAGGCAGTTTCTCTCTCCGTCTTCAAGTGCTCCAACTCCACCTCCAATGTAGTTCCTCCGCCTGGATGAGCTCCTGGTCGAGTTACCGAATGCACCTTCTTGGTTCAGAAGCCTCCAAACTGCACGATCTAGCACTGCAATCGCCCTTCCCGGCCCTCTTTTCTCTCCCTCAATTCCAGAGCAAAAATCTCCCTATTTGAAAATTCTAGGTTTTATAAAGACCTCTCCTTGCGTTGGTCAGCCTAGATCCTAACCCTAGGATGCGAAACGGACCGATCTGGCCTCATAAAGACACTTAAAACGACCGATCTCTATTTCCCCGAATGGAAATATCAAAAACAGGCAAGTCAGCTTAACCTCAACATAAGATGCCGTCAGCCTCCACGTAAACGTCCATCGATGATGTCGTTTACAGGCTTGCTCACAAATTTATGAAATTTAAAAAATAATAAACGACATAAGATTATGTCGTTAACAAGAAATAAACGGCAGGAGATCTTGCCGCTAACAGGACTTAACGCCAAGAGATGTTGACGCCAAGTTCAACACAGAACAACACTCAAACACATGCAGAAATAAACATAAAATTTGCAATATAAATTCGAGAAAATTCTAGGGCACTACATCCTCTCCCCCTTAAAATAATCTTCGTCCTCGAATATTGAGTTAGATTACTCACCAAACAAGGACGGATAAAGCTTCTTCATCCTCTCTTCAAGCTCCCACGTCGCTTCTTCACATGAGAAGTTCCTCCATAAGATCTTCACGATTGGAATAGACTTCGATCTTAATTCCTGCACCTTCCGATCCAGAATCTCCATAGGCTGCTCCGCATAAGACAAGTCTGGCTGAAACTGCACTGGCTCATAACTGATCACATGAGCCAAATCTCTTACATACCTCCTCAACATGGATACATGGAAAATCGGGTGCACTGCTGCCAAAGATGGTGACAAAGCAAACTGGTATGCCACATTCTCGATCTTCTTCAAGATTACAAAGGGTCCAATGAACCTCGGGTTCAACTTGCCTCTCTTTCCAAACCTCACTACACCCCTAGTTGGCGAAATCTTGAGAAAAACATGATCTCCAACTTCGAATGCCAAATCCTTCCTCCTTGTATCCGCATAACTCTTCTGACGATCTTGAGCCGCCTTTATTCTCTGCACAATCATCTGGATCTTCACTGGTCTCCTGCACCACTTCTGGTCCAACCAGATGTCGATCTCCTTCTTCTTCCCAACATAACGGGGATCTATAGGGTCTCCCGTACAAAGCCTCAAAAGGTGTCATACCTATACTCGAATGGAAACTGTTATTATAAGCAAATTCCACAAGAGATAGGTGACGCTCCCAATCACCTTTCCACTCTAAAACACAAGCCCAAAGCATATCCTCCAATGTCTGAATAGTCCTCTCGGACTGTCCATCCGTTTGTGGATGAAATGTCGAACTCAGTTTAAACTTACTGCAAAAAGCCTGCTGCAAACTCTACCAAAACCTAGAAGTGAATCTCAGATCACGATCTGAGATAATCGACTTTGGAATCCCATGCAGCTTTACAATGCCATCAATATACAGTATGGCCAAGCTCTCTACGGACTGCTTCTTCTTCATGGCAAGGAAATGAGCACTCTTCGAAAATCTATCAACAATCACCCAAATGGAATCATTGCCTCTAGCCGACCTAGGCAAACTAGACACAAAATCCATAGTAACTTGCCCCCATTTCCACTGAGGAATATCCAACCTCTGCATCAAACTTGAAGGTCCCTGACGCTCTGCCTTCACTTGCTGACAAATCAGACACTTTGCCACAACATCAGCCACATCTCACTTCATTCCGGACCACCAGAAAGAATGTTGTAGATCCTTGTACATCTTCCCACTGCCTGGGTGAATAGAGAACTGAGATCTATGCACTTCCTCCAAAATTCCCTTCCTCAGATCAGCATCATTAGGAACACACACCCTAAGATTCAGGCGAATCACATCATCCTCATCTCTGGTAATACCAGCCTTTCCAACCAACTCATGCAATAATGGGTCATCTTTTTGAAAAGCAATAACCCAATCAAGAATAGATGATCTCAACGACAACTGAGCCACAAACATACTGCACAATTGAGGTTCCAAAACAGCCAAAGAACTTGAAGCATCTTCTAGCATTTTCCAGTCTTGCCTCATCAGTTGCCTCTTCCTGCTCAAAGCATCGGCCACTACGTTGGCCTTTCCTGGATGGTATGAAAGCTCAAAATCATAGTCTTTCAAGAATTCTATCCACCTCCGTTGCCTCAGATTCAACTCCTTCTGCGAGAACAAGTACTTGAGACCCTTGTGGTCTGAGATGAGCTCAAATTTAACTCCATATAGATAGTGCCTCCAAATCTTCAAAGCATAGACCACTGTCGCTAACTCCAAGTCATGGGTCGGGTAGTTGCGCTCATGCTCCTTGAGTTGCCTATGTAGGATCGAGAAATGATGTGGACAAGATCTAGAAGGGGGGGTTGAATAGATCTAAGCCAACTATTGCGGAAGCTTAGCCAATTTTGAAAAACTCTTTGAATTAGAGACAATTTGAAAATGAATTTCACAGATCTGAAGAGAAATTGAGTGAGTTGTGCAAAAGGAGTGTGTGAACAAGTTAATTAGATGAATTCGAAAGATCCTATGCATGCATCTAACGCAAGGTAAATTCAAACCACAATCAGACCACTGCACAGAGACTTTTAGGTGGTTCGGAAATCACACCATGTGATTCCTACATCCACCCCTCACGCAGTGAGGATCCACTAAACAACCGGATACACCACACACACAGGAGCCTGACAACTCCAACACAGAGTTTTACAACTCACACAACCTCTAGAGCAAGACTACTCTAGAACCTGAGCACAATTGCTCAACCACAACTGAGTACGATGACTCAACACTGAGCACACAGGCACACAACTACTTGCTAGATCACAAACACAAAGATTCAGATCTTCTAGCAATGATCTGATCTAAGGAGGTTCATTCAAGAAGATTAATGCAACAGTTCATGCACAATCTCTAGAATGACCAAGAAGAGACAAGGGGAAATGAGGAATAGGGTGAAAAGTCCTTGTTCTTCATGAAGACTCCATTGTAGAGGCTGAATTGTGAAGAGGCTCGATCACTTGAAGTCCTAGGCCGATGCTCTGCAACTTGGTCTTTGCGATCTTCCTTGAATTCTTCACAATGGTCTGCTTCTACTCGATCTGCATCCTTAGAAGTTGATCACATGGCTTCATCTTAGATCAATCTTCACTTCTTGTGCTTGGAGATGTGGAGATTGGGTTGAAGAAGCACAAGAGGAGCAAGAACAGGGAGGAGAACTCTCACTGCCGCCAAAAAGATTTCTGGAAGGCTCTTGGAGGCTCTCTCTTGGTTGGATGGCCAATTAGGAGGGTATTTATACCTAAAATGTCCAAACGTACCCTTGGGGGTTGTGGGCACATGATCCAAGGCCGATCCACCCATTTCCTAGGGTGCCACATGTCCAGGAGGGACTTTAAGTCACATAGTTTCCGGACTGTGTCGACCTGACTTGATCTAGTGTCGACACACTATCCCAGACTGGCAGACTAACTTCCCTTGGAGAGGTCTCTAGTGTCGAAACCACTTCATCTCTTGTCGACACACTGGAGAGTGCTACAAAACAGGCCTTCTAGGAGAGGTCTCTAGTGTCGACACCATCTGGCTTAGTGTCGACACACTATCTAGGCCTGTTGAGAGGGCTCACTGGGAACTGGGTCTAGTGTCGACCTGACTTGATCTTGTGTCGACACTACTGGACCATTTCTTCATCTTTTGGCTTAGGGCTTGGAGCATTGTGTCGACACTAGTATGGGGTGTGTCGACACTACCCTTGAAGAAATTGTGTGTCCCTGAGAGATAACCATATAAATCATTAGTCCATTGATTTATCATGAATATAAATGATAAATATGTTTGGAAACATGCTTTTTAAAATGTGGTCATAACATGTGTGGTGCATCTAACATGTTCCAATTATTTTGCATCAAAATCACATCTTGTCATCATCAAAATATGAGGGGAAATGAATTGTCTTCACACTCAACCCAACAATCTCCCCCTTTTTGATGATGGCAACATTAAGTTCATATGAAAATTCAAAGTTTCAATGAAATGTGATTTTAAGCTTTTTAGTTAATAAATCACTCAATTTGAAAAACATTGTTAGACATGAGCTATGTTTCATTTCCTTTTTATTCACACTTGTCAAAGACCTTTGAAAATATTTTAGTAACATTTGAAATTTGCACACATTAGAGACACAATGTTACTAATGAACTATTTTCACAAAAGGCCAAGCAGCTTGACAAGCATCCATTCATTCATGACACTCATTCAAAATTCAATCACATTCAAGAAATAGATGTTTCTTTTCATTTCATCCAACAAAAGTCATTTCATTCAAAAAGATATGTGCATTACAATCTTTCAAAGGAGACATTTCAAAAAAGCTTCAGCTTTCATCCAAATAGAAAAACATCATTCCAAAAGAAACTTTCTACACCATTCCAAAAGAAACTTTCTTGCTTTCTATCTTTCTCCCCCTTTGACATCATCAAAATAAGATACATTAGGCAGAAGGAGGAGGAGGAATAGGAAGTAGAATGGCTTCAATAGACTTAAGTCTGGAGTCCATAGCATGAAGACTTGTATGAATTTGCTTCTGCATGGTCGATAGTCTAGTGTGAACAATTTCTTCTAGCCGTTGACTATTATCAGACATTGTGTACTGAAGTGTGGACAAGTCAACTGAAGAATGTTGTGCACTAGAAGATGAACTGCCAAGACCATATTTGTTGATGTTCTTTATCTCCTTCTTGAGGTCAGTCATTTCACTGTCAATGTGAGCTGACAGATTTTTCATGCTTTCCAAGTCATCAACCAAATGAGCAAATGATAATCTTGTCTTGGAAATCTGGGTCAGTGTTTCCTTCGTGTTGAATACATTAGCCTGGGAATTTGCCAAAATTCCCTGAAGGACTATTTCCAACTTATCTTGATGTTCTTTCAGCTCAATAGAAGCATCTGCCAGGGTTCCAATCAACCTATTAAACCTTTGTACTGCATGGTCTGAAGCTGCTTTTTGCTCAATGAATTTTGCAGACATTGTATTCTCCAACCTCTGTACCTTCAATTCAAAATTCTCTGTCATGTGCTGAATTGAGGTGTTGAAGGCATCAAATTTTTCATTCAGAAATGAGTATAATTCTGGTGGTACAGAAGGTCCACCAAAAGCATAGGAGGTTTGAACTTGAGGTTGGGGAGTGAAAGTAGGAGTATCCTTGGCAAGATGTGTGGGTGAAGAGTTGTGAAATGGAGGAGTGAGAGGTGCATCCTGGGGTAGTTGAAGTTCAGGTTCAATGTGAGGCTGATCCTCAGGAGCTAGAGGTTGTTCCTCTGGAATGTGAGGCTGGTCCTCATGAGCTTGAGGCTGGTCCTCATTAGCTGGAGGCTGGTCCTCAGGAGGTGGCATCACTGCCTCTGGAGCCTCAGGAACTTGGGCCTCAACAACTACTGGCCCTCTCCTCACTTGGTCACCCTCAAGCCTGAATCCCATAAACTTTTGAACATGCTTGAAGCAATAGATGTTGGATTTGGGAATCGACTGAGATTTCTCATTAACTAGAGACACACCAAAATGCTTAAAGACTGGAGTCAAGTGGGCAGCATAGGGAAGAGACCTATGGAGGTCTTTCCTGGTTGTCTCAGAAATAATTTGATACATTATGACATGGAGATTGACCTTGATGTTCTTTTTCATGCAATAGATGACAAACCGCTGAATATCCGTGAGTCTATCCCTTCCACCACCTTGAGGTGTGATGATAGTGGTGAGAATGTGATGGATAAGTCTCAACACAGGTGGAAAGGTGTTTGTGTTGAACTTGGTGACATGTGTCTGCTTGGGATCAGACTCATCAGCTTGCAATCCAGTCAAGATATTGTAAGCTTCATGAAGATCAAACTCAAAACTGTGGTAATCGGCTCCTTCATCTGGAATTTTAAATAGGGTGGCTGCTAATGCTGTGGGCATATCAATCACAACACCTTTGACCTCAGACTTATAACCGTCATCAGTGCATTCCAAATTCATGTAGAATTCTTGTATAAGACGAGGATAAATGATCCGAAATTCAGAGATAAAAGGTAACTAAGTCTGGAATGAGAAGAAACTGTGAATTTATGGAAATGCAGCTGCTAACTGAGTATCCGCCAAATCAACTGCCCTAGGTTTCAAAATCATCTTCCCTTCACTAACCGACTTGGAAGGGGTGGCCTCAGAAGATGAAAAGGATGATCCCTCAGAAGCGTCAGGAGAAGAAACCAAAATCCTTCGTCTAGGGTTTACGGACCTCGAACAGAGGATGTCCTACTCTCTTGGAAGAGGAAGGAGATGCAGAGGAAGGCCCTGGCTACTCTGCACGGTCATGGCACCTCTTGCTTCTCCTCTCAGTAGGAGGTGCTTCTTCCGTCGGAATGGGCCTAGTTGTGGCCCTGGACTTTGCTCCACGGCGAGGGGCTTGCTTGGTGCCATGGAAGCAAGAGAGAGTGGAAGAGCAGAGGATGGAGAGGAAGGAATGAAAGGAAGAAGACAAGGATGGGTTGGAGGAGGGAAGAAGGTGGAATGGTTGCCGTATTCAAAGGTGGAAGGCGGCCATGGGGTCGACCTTGCATAGAAAAAGGGTTTCGAAGGTGCAATGTCCCGCAGGAACAAGAATACCCTTAACCGGCGCCCATGCCTTGAATCACCCTGGGAGGGGTATGTGTCGACACTAGAAGAGGTTAGTGTCGACCTGGCTGAAGAGTGTGTCGACACTAGATGGGGTAGTGTCGACCTGGCCTGATGAGAAATTGAGATGTGAGAATGGAAAATTTTGGTGAGCTTGGGGACACCTTTAAAATGATAAACAATGGGTGGAATTAACATTTCAAGGATTTTTAAGAGGCTAAAAAATTCATTTGTCATATTTTGCAGAAATTCAACATAATTCAAATTTTACACAACATCCAATAGGATATGATCATTCAGAGACTTGAGCCATTAAAATGATAGATTGAGGGATATAATATATCCAACAATCAACTACAAACTACTATATTCTTCAAATCCAAAGAAATAAAAAATCTTTTAGAGTGAAATCAAGTGTGTTGAAAGTAAACAAGTATTTGTAAAAACAACTTGATGATGGATAGGGATGATTCTTTTAAGCAATTCTCCTTTGATAGACATTTTTGTTTTTGATTCAAACTATCAAATGTGATAAATCTTGTTCACTCAAGAACTAATGCTTTTTACACACTATAGTCCCTAGATACTAAAGATTTACCTATTATCAAGTCTCAAGGGGTAAATGATGACCTTTTGACATGAAAATATACATTTATCAAACGCCAATATTTCCAGTTACTCAGTCATCATCAAAAATCAATTTTTTTTTGAAGTATTTTGATTGAACCCCTTTGAACAGAGATAGCAATAATGCCTCATGACATACATGGCACTTCATTCATTGTGAAGGTGTGTAGTTTCTCAGCATATGTGCCATTACTCTGTTGAATTATGAGTTTTTGGAGAGTTTTGTAAGATTGAAATCATTTATATCCAACATCAGTTGCAAACAAAGAAATGTTTAAATTCAAGGTACACATTATCTTTCAGTCTTTGAAAGAATTTGAATTTCTGTAATTTTGAAGAATATATGTGAGAGTTGACAAAAAAATATAGTAGATCACTCAAAGAATCATTTTGAGTCTCTAGACACCTAAATGAGGACATCATGCAAGGAAATTGATGTAATTTAAGAAGAGTGTTGAATTTTTTTAAAAAGAAATGACTTGTGAATTCTCTAGCTCCCCTGAGATGAGGATTCCAACCACTTTTCATCAAACTTAAGATATGCAAGTATTTTGAAATCAGTAATGATTCTCTTTGAACAACAAAAACTCCCCCTCAACAATTGCATATTCATTTCTTGGTACTTGGCGGAGACACATACTCTCGCATAGTGAAAGTGTCCAGACAAGCATAACTTGTCCTTCTCCAAGTCACCATTTGATATACCAAGAAATTCAACACAATGTGAGTTGAAGAATCCATTGTCAAAAAGAAATGGAAGTGAAATGGAGAGAGATATGAGCAATATGAATCAAGGAAGTAAAGGATAATGATGATACAAAGAACTCCCCCTCAGAAAATGCCTAACACTCAACCCAAACCCAATGAGAGAGATCAAGAAAATGGACATTTACAAAGGCCAAGCTCTCTCCTCAAAGATGAGAATCTACTGTCAGGAAGAGGTTTGGTGAAGATGTCAGCAATTTGTTTTTCAGTTTCTATGAAGTGGAGTTCAAAGGATTTCTTTGCTACTTCATCTCTCAAGAAATGATGTCTAATTTCAATATGTTTTGTTCTTGAATGCTGAATTGGGTTTTTAGACAGATTTATGGCACTTGTGTTATCACATAGAATGGGAACACAACCTAACTCTTGGTTATAATCAAGAAGTTGATGTTTCACCCAAAGAATTTGAGTTCCACATCTACCTGCTGCAACATACTCAGCCTCTGCAGTTGATAGAGCAACTGAGTGTTGCTTCTTAGAAGCCCAAGAGATTAGGCACCCACCTAAGTATAAACACAAGCCACTTGTGCTTTTTCTATCTAATTTACATCCAGCATAATCAGCATCACAATAGGCAATCAAATCTAACTTGCAGCCAGCAGGATACCAAATTCCAATATCACATGTTCCAACAAGATACTTGAAAATTCTTTTAACAACTAACATGTGACTTTCCTTAGGGTTTGATTGAAATCTAGCACACAAACACACAATAAACTGAATATCAGGTCTAGAAGTTGTAAGATAGAGTAGAGAGCCAATCATACCTCTGTATGTCTTTGGGTCTACTGACTTACCAAGTGAGTCTTCTTCTAGCTTAGCATTAATTGCAATGGGTGTGCTTGAATGCTTGAGGTTCAGGAAGTCAAACCTTTTCAGAAGTTCTTTGACATACTTGGTTTGACTTATGAAGATCCCCTCATTTGTTTGGTTAACCTACAATCCCAAAAAAAATTGTAAGTCTCCCATTAAGCTCATTTCAAATTCAGTTTTCATTTGATTTGAAAATTCAGTACACATGCTTTTATTGGTTGATCCAAATATTATGTCATCAACATAAATTTGGACTGCAATTATTTGTTTATTAACTATTTTTGTGAACAATGTTTGATCAACATTTCCTCTAGAATATCCTTTTCAAGCAAAGAGGAACTCAAACGGTCATACCAAGCTCTTGGAGCTTGTTTAAGACCATAGAGAGCCTATGAAGCTTGAAAACATGATTAGGATGTTTTTCATTTTCAAATCCTGGAGGTTGTTCAACAAAAACTTTTTCCTTTATGTATCCATTTAGAAAAGCACTTTTGACATCCATTTGATAAACTTTAAATTTCATGGAGGATGCAAAAGCAAGAAAAATTCTAACAGCTTCTAGTCTAGCTACAGGGGCATATGATTCTTTAAAGTCAATTCCAAATTCTTGATTGTACCCATTTGCAACTAGTCTAGCTTTATTTCTAATGACTTGACCATTTTCATTCAATTTATTTCTGAAAACCCATCTAGTGCCAATGACTGTTTGGTCACTAGGTCTAGGTACTAATTCCCATACTTGATTTCTTTCAAATTGATGAAGTTCATCATGCATTGCATTGATCCAATCAGAACTTAATAAAGCTTCATCAATTGACTTTGGTTCAATTTGGGAAATTAGAGCTAGTGGGTCTTCATCAATAACATGCAGGAATGATGATCTAGTCCTAACTCTATCATGCAAATTGCCAACGACACATTTTCCAATGGGTGGTCTCTCAAAATCTATGCTCAGAAATTACCTGTTGAGGGGTACTTAATTCTGGAACAACATTACCTGATCCACTTGAAGATGGTGACTAGGATGTTCAAGTTCTCACCAATGTCTTCAAGTTCCTCAACAGTTGGTGAAGAGTCCACAATGAAATCATCATCTTCACTGTCTTGACTTTCCCTGCAAGATTTAGAATTATTAGTTGAAAGGAATTTCCATCAAAGATAACATGTGGAGACTCTTCAACAGTTTTGTTTTTGAGGATGTACACTCTGAAAGCTCTTGACACTTCTGAATAGCCAAGAAAAATTACTTCCTGACTTTTAGCATCAAACTTGTCAAGATTTTCTTTATTATTGTTGTGTACAAAACATTTACACCCAAAGATTTTGAAGTAAGACACAATTGGCTTTTTATCTTTCAACAATTCATAAGGGGTTTTCCTGATTTTTGTCTGACCAATGCTCTATTGAGAATGTAGTTTGTTGTATTTACAGCTTCAGCCAGAAGGATTTGGGCAAATTACTTTCAAGGAGCATGGTTCTAGCCATTTCCACAAGAGTTCTATTCTTTCTTTCCACAACTCCATTTTGTTCTGGAGTTCTTGGTGAAAAAAACTTGTGAAATATGTGAAGTTCAGCACATAAATCAGAAAAGAATTTATTTTCAAACTCACCCCCATGATCAGTCAAAATGTTTTTGATTTTATATGGATAATTTGTTAAGGCAGTGGTACAGAAATTCCTGAACTCAAGGCAAGTATCACTTTTGTGGGACAAGAAGATAACCCATGTAAATCTGGTAAAATCATCAATGATCACAAACCCATATCTCTTGCCACTTAGACTTAGAATTCTTGTTGGGCCAAAGAGGTCCATGTGAAGTAATTCTAGTGGCCTAGATGTGAGTACCTCATTGAAGGTTTTAAAATTTCTTGGTTTGTTTTCCTTGGGCACAAATCCCACAAACTTGATTTTCAATATTAGAAAAAGATTCAGGAAGACCCTTAACCAATTCAGCCTTAACAATTTATTCATTGTTCTGAAACTTGCATGGCCAAGTCTTTTGTGCCAAGTCCATGCAATTTCATCTTTATTGGCAACAAAGCAAAGATTTTCAGAAAAGTTTTTATTGAGGTTGATCATGTAAACATTGTTTTCCCTTTTTCCAAAAAAATTTATTTTATCAGTTGATGATCAATTATCTTACAGAAATCAGATTCAAACACAACTTTGTGACCTTTGTCACATAGTTGGCTAGCTCAGCAAATTGTAATTTAACCCATCAACTAACAAAACATTATCAACAGAGTTTGAGGAAGATTGACCAACCTTTCCAGATCCAATGATCTTTCCTTTATTTTTACCTCCAAAAGTTACTGAACCTCCCTCCTTCTCAATCAGGAATGAAAATTTGGCTTTGTCCAGTCATGTGTCGTGAACACCCGCTATCAAGAAACCATACATTTGAATTGGGTGCACGACCTTCCTGCAAATCAATCAGTGGAGAGAAGATTTTGGTACCCAAACAGTGTTGGGACCATCAGAATGTTTGAACATAGTCATCAAATCTTTTCTCACCCAAATCTGATTTGTTTTTATTTTTGAGTTGTTTCAGTGGTGTTCTTTGTCTTTTTCAATTTATTCTTTCCCTTAGGAATGAAAACACCAGTGTTCTTGTTTTCAGTAGGAGGGGAGTTTTTCATTTGAACATGAGAGTTTAGATGAGGAGGTGGAATCCAGGGTTTTGTTGGTACATCAAAAATTTGGATAGAAGAATTGGGGATGATACCAACATGGGTTGTGATACCATTGGTTCCAAGAATTGGTCCATTCAGCTTGATATGCTGTCTTGGAGGTCCAAGGTTTTTTATGAATGACTTCCTTTGAATTTTTCTTATTTTTCAATTTTTATTTGAATTTTTGTTTTTGGGTTTGTGTTTGTTGATGTTGAGCAGGTCGACCTTTCCTTGACTGGTGTCGACACAGCAGTCACAGAATCCTTCTTCTTGTGGACTGGTGTCGACCTGTCAGGTATTGTGTCGACCTGGTTGACTTCTTTTGTTTCTGAGTTTTTGAAATTTTTGTTGTTTTGCTTGATGTTTGCTTGATTTCAGTGTTCTCAAGACTAGGACCTTTGACAAATTTAATCAATGGTGTTTATCCCTTTTCTCACCAGATTTCTTTCTTAGGTTTTTGTTTATTGAATCCTAGTCCATGAGAAATTGATTTCATTTTAGCTCCCAGCAAGGCCTCCAAATTGTCTTTACCTTTTGTGAAGGTTTCAATGACTTCATCTTTTCTTTTAGCTGGTTTTCTAAGGTTTTGATTTCTTCAATCTTTTGTGTTTATCTTTGTTTTCCATTTCCAGCTTTTCAGACAGTTCTTTAAATTCATGGGTGGCCTTTTGAGAGGCAAGCTTAAGCTCATCAATTAAGTTCAGGAAATTTTCCTTTTCTTCATTAAGTTCAGCTACCTCATTTTCTAATTCACAAATTCTTTTGTTGAGGAATAGTTATTCATGATGTTTTCCATTTTCTTTTTGAGATGCTTGTTTTCTTTCCTTAATACAGAGTATTTTCAACAAGCTCAGCATATGCATCTTGCCAGTCCTCAATTGAATAGTCTTCGAAGGATGTACTTACCTTTCCATCTGAACTATTCGCCATGAAGCAAATTTCCTCACTTTCAGAACTTGAGGATTTTTCTTCTTCTTCCTTTTCACTTGAGTCTTCATCAGACCAAGTGGCTACCATGGCCTTTGGCTTCTTGAACTTGTGAATCTTTTTGTGTTTTCCTTCTTGTTTTCAGGACATTCTCCCTTCATATGTCCTGGCTTGTTGCACCTGTAACAAATGACAGTTTCATCAGATTTCTGATTCCTATTGAATTGGCATTAGAAAAGGAAGTGTTTCTTTTTCCTGATGGGAATTTCTTTTTCCCAGAAAATTTTCCTTTCCTATATTTTAAGAATTTTTTGAATTGCCTGGTCATGAGGGCAAGCTCATCCTCATTGGACTCAGACTCATCAGAACTTGTTTTCTCCTATTTTTTGTCTTTGTTACTGAAGAGGCCTTTAGTGCTACTGGCTTGGTCTTAATTATTATCTTCATTTTTTTTTTAGATTATTTCATAAGTCATCAAGGATCCTATCAATTCATCCAAAGAGATTTTGGACAAATCTTTAGAATCTTCAATGACTGTGGCCTTTGTGTGCCAAATTGAAGAGAGAGAGCGTAGAATTTTCCTTACTAAGTCAGCATCTATATAATCCTTACCTAAGGCCTTCAGTCCATTGACAATGATCATAAACCTGGCAAACATTTCAGAAATTGTCTCATTAGATTTCATCATAAACAATTCATACTCAGAGACAAGAATGTTAGCTTTGGTTTCTTTCACTTGGGATGTTCCCTCATAGAGTAACTCAAGTTTATCCCACATCTCTTTGGCAGATTTGCACATTGAGATTCTTGAGTACTCCTTAGGGTGGACTGCACATTGGATCATGTTCATGGCACTATAATTCAAAGTGGCCCTCCTAATCTGTTCCCTAGTCCAGGTCTCTTCCTCCCCCTGATTCTCATAGGGACCTACTTCGACTACCTTCCATATTTCATAGTTTTGGGCTCTTAGGAAGACCTGCATTCTATTCTTCCAATAAGTGTAGTCAGTCCCATTGAAAAAGGGTGGCCTATTAATAGAGTGACCCTCAGCCATGAACCCTCTTGAATCCATTGAAGCAATTAAATGGTGCAAAGAAGAGATACTCAGCAAACAAACAAGCAAACAATCAAGACACACAGAACAATCAGAAAAGCACTCAGATCAGATCAGATCAAGTGTAAACCCGCTCTGATACCAATTGTAGGATCGAGAAATGATGGACAAGATCTAGAAGGGGGGGGGTTGAATAGATCTAGGCCAACTATTGCGAAGCTTAGCCATTTGAAAACTCTTTGAATCAGAGACAATTTTTACAACTCACACAACCTCTAGAGCAAGACTACTCTAGAACCTGAGCACAATTGCTCAACCACAACTGAGTACGATGACTCAACACTGAGCACACAGGCTCACAACCACTTGCTAGATCACAAACACAAAGATTCAGATCTTTAGCAATGATCTGATCTAAGGAGGTTCATTCAAGAAGATTAATGCAACAGTTCAGGCACAATCTCTAGAATGACCAAGAAGAGACAAGGGGAAATGAGGAATAGGGAAAAGTCCTTGTTCTTCACGAAGACTCCCTTGTAGAGGCTGAATTGTGAAGAGGCTCGATCACTTGAAGTCCCAGACCGATGCTCTGCAACTGGTCTTTGGGATCTTCCTTGAATTCTTCACAATGGTCTGCTTCTACTCGATCTGCATCCTTGGAAGTTGATCACATGGCTTCATCTTAGATCAATCTTCACTTCTTGTGCTTGGAGATGTGGAGATTGGGTTGAAGAAGCACAAGAGGAGCAAGAACAGGGAGGAGAACTCTCACTGCCGCCAAAAAGATTTCTGGAAGGCTCTTGGAGGATCTCTCTTGGTTGGATGGCCAATTAGGAGGGTATTTATACCTAAAATGTCCAAACGTACCCTTGGGGGTCGTGGGCACATGATCCAAGGCCAATCCACCCATTTCCTAGGGTGCCACGTGTCCAGGAGAGACTTTAAGTCACATAGTTTCCAGAGTGTGTCGACCTGACTTGATCTAGTGTCGACACACTATCCGAGACGGCAGACTGACTTCCCTGGGAGAGGTCTCTAGTGTCGACACCACTTCATCTCGTGTCGACACACTGGAGAGTGCTGCAAAACAGGCCTTCTGGGAGAGTCTCTAGTGTCGACACCATGGCTTAGTGTCGACACACTATCCAGGCCTTTGAGAGGGCTCACTGGGAACTGGGTTCAGTGTCGACCTGACTTGATCTTGTGTCGACACTACTGGACCATTTCTTCATTTTTGGCTTAGGGCTTGGAGCATTGTGTCAACACCAGTATGGGGTGTGTCGACACTACCCTTGAAGAAATTGTGTGTCACTGAGAGATAAACATATAAATTAGTCCATTGATTTATGATGAATATAAATGATAAATAGTTGGAAACAGTCTTTTTAAAATGTGGTCATAACATGTGTGGTGCATCTAACATGTTCCAATTATTTTGCATCAAAATCACATCTTGTCATCATCAAAATATGAGGGGAAATGAATTGACTTCACACTCAACCCAACAGCCTGGAAGTATACGCCACAACTCGACCTCCTTGCATAAGAACACAGCCAAGCCCAATCTTCGAAGCATCGTGTAGATAGAAAAAGAATCTACATCATTGGGCAAAATAAGCACTGGCGCTGAGGTCAGACGAGTCTTCAGCTCCTGGAATGCCTTCTCACAAGCCTCTGACCATTCAAACTTCACTCCTTTCCTTGTCAACCTCGTCAAGGTAGCTGCAATAGAAGAGAAACCTTCGATAAACCTCCTATAATAGCCAGCCAAGCCGAGAAAACTCCTGATGTCTGTTGATGATCTCGGTGTTTCCCATTCAAGGATAGCTTCTACCTTAGCCGGATCCACAGACACTCCTTCACCAGATATCACATGACCCAAGAAATGGACCTCCTTCATCCAGAAGTTGCACTTGCGGAACTTAGCATACAGCTTGTGCTCCCTTAGGATATCCAGCACAATCCTTAGATGCTCTTTATAAGTCTCTTCATCAGATGAATAGATTAGCACATCATCCATGAAGACCACAACAAAGGAATCCAGATACTACCGAAAAACTCGGTTCATCAAATCCATCAAAAATTGCTGGAGCATTCGTCAAACCAAAGGGTAAGACAAGGAACTCATAATGGCCATATCTTGTCTTAAAAGACGTCTTAGCAGAATCCTCCAGCCTAATTCGGAGTTGATGATAGCCAGAACGAAGATCAATCTTAGAGAACACTGAAGCTCCTCGCAACTGATCAAACAAATCATCAATACGAGGTAAAGGGTACATATTCTTGATAGTTACCCGGTTAAGCTTGTGGTAATCAATGCACAATCTCATCGATCCATCCTTCTTCTTCACAAAGAGAACAGGTGCTCCCCATGGCGAAACACTCGGCCGGATGAAGCCCTTATCAAGCAATTCTTGCAGCTGCTTCCTCAATTCTGCCAACTCTGCTGGTGCCATACGATAAGGGGCAATAGAAATAGGTGCTGAGCCAGGAACTAGCTCGATGCCAAACTCTAACTCCCTTGCAGGGGGCAAACCAGACAAATCTTCTGAAAAAACATCGCTGAAATCTCTGACTACCTCAATATCTTCCACAGATAAAACCTTCTTCGAATCCTCGGACACAACCACACTAGCCAGAAAACCACTACAACCCTTTCTCAACATCCGGGCTGCCTTCAAAGCAGAAATGATGAACTTTCCCGACATGCTCTTAGGCAAAGGATGAATAAACTCCTCCTTACCAGGAATCAAGAAAATAATAAGCTTCCGCCGACAATCCATCAGAGCATAATGCTCCTCGAGCCAATCTAAGCTCAAGATAGCATCATAATCCTTCATTTTCAGCAAATAGAAATTACCAAGAAAAACTTGCTCCTCAATGCACACAGAAAGTGACGAAAAACACTGCTCGGTCAATATAGTTCCGGCTGGAGTATGCACAGATAGGGGAACCTCCAACTTTTCCGGAACTAGACCATTCTCCTTTATCAAGACCTTGGCAAATCCCTCGGAAACAAAACTATGTGTGGCACCGGTATCAAACAAGACTCTAGCATGCATTCCCATAATTAAAATTGTACCTTCGGTGACATGCTCTGCCAACTCTGCCTCGTCTCTTGCCAAGGCGATCACTCGAGCCTGAGCCCTCGGTCTCCCTGCTGCTCTCGGTGCTAGTCTCGCTGCTGCTGGTGCTGCTGCTGCTACAGTATGCTGCGCCATCTTCGGACAATCTCTAATCTTGTGGTTCTTATCACCACACCTAAAGCATCTCCCGGAAGTCACCCAACATACCTCGCCTCCATGGAGCTTCCCACACTGGGTACACACTGGCTTCTCTGCAACTGTGCCTCCGCCTGATGTCGGTGCAGCCACTCTAGCTGGTACAACTGCTCTCTGCTGAAAAGCTGGGGCCTTCTTCTTTCTGTCCTGCCTCTGGAAAGCTGATGTTGGCCTCTTCAATGATGCCCTCTTCTCCTCCAAGTAGACTTCCATCTCTGCCTCCTGCATGCATGCTGCTGACAAAGCCTCTTCCATGGAACAATGTCCCAAAGCCACCAGTCTCATCCTCAAGGACGGCTTCAACCCCATAATGAATTTCTTTACCTTCCTCCGCTCATCTGCCACTATGTGGGGTGCATACTTGGACAGCTCGGCAAACCTCACCTCATACTCAAGCACGCTCATTGACCCCTGGGTCAAGGTCAAAAACTCCTGCTCCATACGATCCTGCACATGCTCCGAAATATATTTCGCCCTGAACAGACGGACGAACTCAGTCCAAGCAACCTCCATAGTCCTGTCTCCGAACTGTGTGCGTAGTACAGAGGACCACCACACATCGGCACGCTCCTGAGAAGAAAGATCAATACAACTAAGGGTACACTTCAAACAACATGCTTATAACCTTCAAAACCAACCTTTACCTGCAGCATATAAGTAGCCAAAGTCACCCTTTCCTCTTCCGCGCATCGGATGGCACGAAAGATCTTCTCCGTCTCCCGGAGCCAACTCTCCGCTAGAATAGGATCACTTTCCCCCTTAAAGAACGGTGGGGTCATCCTCCTTAACCTCTCCATCATCGGCACACCTCCAAAGACTGCCTCATGAGCAGGTGCCTGCGCATGAACCTGCACCTACACCTGCATGCCGCTGTAGTCTGAGCCTGAGTCTACATCGCATGCACCAATCCTTGCATCAATGGTCCATAGTTAGGTCCGGTGGCGTGGGGGGGTGGCAAGGGTACTCCAGTCTGGTCCTAAGTCTGCTGAGCTGGAGCCTGTGAATCCCGCTGACTCATCACCATAGAGGGGCCAACTCCTCTACGACCACGAGTCGCCATAGTCTGCAAAACAGCATCAATTATCATAACCTATTATTCTACATAATTGGACTAACTTTTTTTTTATGCAGACTTAGAGCATGAATACAATGTTGATATTTCATTTATGTACATGCTTCAACCTGGATGGCTCTGATACCAACCTCTGAACGCCCCTCTTAGACCCAGACAGTTACACCAACTCACATTGGATCTAACAGATGTATTACAGTGGAATAAATCCAACATTTGATAGTACATGTTGAGATATACACAAATGACAATTCAATTCCAATGATAAACGACATAATATGGAATTAAACACTTCTAATCAATATTTATTCAAATGCAATGTTTAGTGCATAAAAATAACAATAGTTCCAAATTTAATACAGTTCATAGTCCAATGCATAAGGAAATACATATGATCCTCACATACAAGAGTCACTCTCAAATCTCTCGACAATCTAAGTCTCACGTCCTCTCGCTCCGAGTCAGTGTGAACTAACTCATGAGTGTCCTCTGATTCTCCTGAATGTTAAGCAAGTAGAGTCTACAAGACTCAACAAATCACATGAAAGACAGTTCACGATATTATAAATATAATAGTTAAATCATGGTACATATTAACACTCATATCATTGATATCATATGCTCTTCTATAAACATGGTTCTAAGTCAATTGGCAATCATTCATTTCATAGCATTTCAATTATTATGGAAATAAAACATATTATGTAATGCATAACTCTACATCTTATCTACTAACCATAAATCAACATGTTCTTACATATAGTATGTAATCTCTCTTATCATGGAATCTACTTTTTGTCATGTAACATATAAACCTTTAATGAAGCCTACGCTACACTATGCAACATGCAGCAGTTATCATACAACAATTGATCATTTAAACATGAAACAATTCTTTTACGTAATAATTTACATGTAATTCATGTAACATTTAACACATTAACATATAGCATGTAATCATGTAGACAATGTTCATGTAGGCATGTAGCATGTAGGTCATGTAGAAATGTAGATATATAGACATGTAGCAGTAGCGTGTAGTCGTTTTCATTTATTTGCCAAGACATAGCCCGCACTATAATAGAGATTAGTAGTCATTTACATTCACTTATCACTAGGCAATGCAGTGATGAAGTTATTGTATTGAGCGCAAAATCGGGGAAAGTCCTCCCACCTTAACCAGTAGAACTTGTCTACCTCAAGGATTTCAATCCGTTGCCCATAGATTCAGTAGGTCATTTACATGTAGGTGAACCATTACCATAGGGGCGTCTATGGTGTAGCTCCTTGTAGGAATCTCTAATATAACAATGTCTTATTGGCATTTCATTTCAATGCATGCACTAACATGTATAATATCATTTAATTTACATTTCATGCACTTGAATTAACCTATAGCATGTTCTTTTAGTTCTGAAACTCTATTTTCTGCATGATAGACCCCTATCATGATACTAAATGCAAACAATTCAATCATGTACATACTTGCATTTTTATTAAAATCTACATGCAATTCATTATTCATAAATTAACATGTATAATATCATTTAATTTACATTTCATGCACTTGAATTAACCTATAGCATGTTCTTTTAGTTCTGAAACTCTATTTTCTGCATGATAGACCCCTATCATGATACTAAATGCAACACATTCAATCATGTACTACTTGCATTTTATTTAAAATCTACATGCAATTCATTATCAAAATTCATAACAGAATGTGCAATCGTCTAAAAATTCTGAAATTTTAACAGAAATTCAATGAATCAAGATATACTATGTACATGTCAATTTTCATATTTTTCTAATCTCTGTAATTATTTCTCATGAATTAATTCTCATAAATCTGAATTATTTAACATGGTAAGAGAGCAATAAAACCCATGTAGATTTACCCACTAGTAATACACATAATAAATTACAGTCCCATTATCCGTCGCACTAGTAATACACATAATAAATTTACAGTCCCAATTATACGTCGCATAGTTCTTAACTTTATGGTACAACAGAAGTCATGTGTGCATGCTTTTTTACAATTCTATGCTAAATAAATTAAATTTCAAGGAAATAACCATGCATAAGATACATATGGTTTACCTGTTCATAATGTAACAGTACTGAAATACACAAAACACCACCTGGACGAAATCTCATACAATCATTGACCACAGATAATCAATTATCATCAATTTCTGTAAATACATAGTACTAATAATATTGACGGCAAGGTATGTGACATTTACAGATGTCGACGTCCACATACACTGTCGCTTAGCCTCACTAGACGGCGACACATAGCGTCGTTTACATATAGTAAGGGTCAAAAAATGAATACTGTTCACATGAAGTAGACGGCCATCGTTGCCGCCGTTAATAAGAAATAGACGGCAAGTGAACTGGACGTCTAGTTCATATGCGTAGAAAACACAGAAAATCCTACATGGAATAACAGGTCTTCTCCCCTTTCCCGTAGGTTATTTGCATGCTTTAAAAATATAGAAAAATGGTAAATCTATAATATATCATATCCTAAACCGAACCCCCATATAACTTGACTCTATCCCTCCAATCGGAGTGACGAATCGAAGTCCGAAGAAGCCCACCTCGCCAGTAAGGCAGTTTCTCTCTCCGTCTTCAAGTGCTCCAACTCCACCTCCAATGTAGTTCCTCCGCCTGGATGAGCTCCTGGTCGCATTGCTGGATGCACCTTCTTGGTTCAGAAGCCTCCAAACTGCACGATCTAGCACTACAATCGCCCTTCTCGGCCCTCTTTTCTCTCCCTCAATAGAAGAGCGAAAATATCCTTATTTGCAAAATCTAGGTCTTATAAAGACCTCTCCCTGCGTTGGTCAGCCTAGATCCTAACCCTAGGATGTGAAACGGACCGATCTGGCCTCATAAAGACACTTAAAACGACCGATCTCTCTTTCCCCGAACAGAATATCAAAAAACAGGCAAGTCAGCTTAACGTCAACATAAGATGCCATCAGCCTCCACGTAAATGTCCATCGATGATGTCGTTTACAGGCTTGCCCACAAATTTCAGAAATTCAGAAAATAATAAACGACACATGATTATGTCCTTAACAGGAAATAAACGGTAGGAGATCTTGCTGCTAACAGGACTTAACGCCAAGTGATGTTGACGCCAAGTTCAACACAGAACAACACTCAAACACATGTAGAAATAAACATACAATTTGCAATATAAATTCGAGAAAATTCTAGGGCCTACAATGACACTTACACTCAAGAGGACCGGAACAACCAGGAGTGAATTCATGAGTACCCTAGGAAGTCTTCTTTGATGTTCCAAGTGTCCTCCCGGCGATACAGATTGCCAAGAACCGCACCAGCAAGAGAGATCCACGGCCTCCAAGTTCAGTTTTCGGACAGCAAAACTAGGGTTTTTGACAAAATGCAAAAAGGCTCTATTTCGGCCGGGAATTCGGTGTTTTATAGAGTCAAAGGCTCGGGGACACGATTAGGTAGGGTTTCTAGCCGTTGGGAGTCGGTTTCCAAAACAGAAGCCGAAGAATTCGTGGGCGTTTCCGGATCATAAGCCGTAACAAATCTGGGAGGTAGGCGTCCACATAGGTGGCCGCCTACAATGGGTTAACGTCCATCGATCTAGACGCTGGCTCAGACCTAGCCATCCACTCATGTTGACGCCAAACTTGACTTTCAGCCAGAACACAAAATTGCAGTATTTTATGCATACTCTATGTACATACATATATATATTGTATAATGCATTACATATACACCATATGTACATAATTAAACAATCATATATATATACATGCACAACTTTACTTAATTATAATATGTGTAAAAATACACACACATATTTGTTTACATAACTATGCACACTGCATCCAAACACTATACAACCAAACAACTAAAGAAGTGGCAAAATTCGAGGGCCTTACATCCTCTCCCCCTTAAAGAAACTTCATCCTCGAAGTTTGATCGACTCTATTCAAACAATTGCATACTTCTTCTTCATCGCATCCTCCAGCTCCCAAGTAACCTCCTCTCGCGAGAAGTTCCGCCATAGCACCTTCACGAATGCAATACTCCTGTTCCGGAGATGCTGAACCTTCCGGTCAAGAATAGCTACTGGTTGCTCAACATAAGATAGATCTGGTTGGATCTCCACTGGCTCATGACTAATAACATGAGATGGATCTCGGACATATCTCCTGAGCATAGATACGTGGAAAACAGGATGAACACTAGCTAATTCCGGGGGTAAAGCTAGCTCATATGCCATGTTGCCCAATCGTCTGAGAATCTCATACGGGCCAATGAATCTAGGACTTAGCTTACTATGCCTGCCAAATCTAACAACACCTCGAGTAGGTGAAATCTTCCAAAAGACATGCTCACCCACCTCAAACTCTAAATTCTTCCTTCTGTTGTCGGCGTAACTCTTCTGCCTATTCTGCGCCGCAACAAGCCTCTTTCTGATAAGCTGGACCTTATCCGAAGTCTCCTGAACTAACTCCGGACCGATCAACTGCCTATTACCAGTCTCCTCCCAACATAAAGGATATCTACAAGGCCTTCCATACAACGCCTCAAATGGAGCCATACCAATACTCGCATGAAAACTGTTGTTATATGCGAACTCCACAAGAGGTAAATGATGCTCCCGATCATCATCCAATCCAGCACACACGCTCTCAACATATCTTCGAGCATCTGGATAGTCCTCTCGGATGGTCCATCGGTCTGGGGATGGAATGCCGAACTAAGCTTCAATTCAGAGCCTAAAGCATCCTGAAGACCCTTCCACAACCTCGAAGTGAATCTCGGATCTCGATCCGAAATGATCGACTTCGGCACACCATGCAATCTAATAATGCTACTAACATACAATCTAGCTAAACTCTCAACTGACTGCTTCTTCTTCATGGGCAAGAAATGCGCAGTCTTAGAGAATCTATCTACAACTACCCAAATTGAGTCATTGCCCCTCCTTGATCTGGGCAAACCCGTTAAAAAATCCATAGTGACAGCCCCCCACTTCCATACTGGGATTTCCATCTTTTGCATAAGGTCAGATGGTCGCTGCCGCTCGGCCTTCACTTGCTAGCATACTAAACATCTAGATACAAACTCCGCTACATCCTTCTTCATGCCAGACCACCAAAATGATATCTTCAAATCCTGGTACATCTTAGTGTTATTCGGATGAATAGAGAATCTCGACCTACGAGCTTCCGCTAAAACATGCTCACGGACATCCACTATATCGGGAACACAGACACGGTGATGAAATCTAATCACAACATCCTCATCACGAGCAATGTCTACCTTGCCCACTAACTCTTGGAGTCTAGGATCGGCCTTTTGCTGCTCGATCACCTCATCCAACACCGAAGACTTAATGGACAACTGAGCGATGAAAGCCTGACATAATGGCTCTAACTCAGTCATCGCACAAGCCGCATCCTCCAACATCTTCCAATCCTACTGGAGTGATGATCTCATCCTACTAAGAGCATCCGCTATGACATTCGCCTTTCCAGGATGATACTGAAGGTCGAAGTCATAGTCCTTTAGGAACTCAATCCATCTCCTCTGCCGCAGGTTTAACACCTTTTGGGAGAAAAGATACCTCAAGCTCTTGTGGTCAGTGAGCACCTCAAATCTGACACCATAAAAATAGTGCCTCCACATCTTTAGTGCATGCACTACTGCCGCATGCTCCAAATCATGAGTCAGATAGTTACGCTCATGCTCCTTCAATTGGCGAGAAGCATACGCCACTACCCTTCCCTGCTGCATCAACACACAGCCTAAACCAATCCGAGATGCATTCGTATAAATGGCAAAGCACTCATCACTCGGCAATACCAATACCGGTGGAGAAGTAAGCTTAGCCTTCAATAATTGAAAGCTACTCTCACACTCCTCGGACCAAACAAACTTCACGCCCTTCCTGGTTAGCTTAGTCAAAGGGGCGGCAATAGAAGCAAATCCCTCAATAACTCCGCATCTCCGATGGGGTCCTGGGGATCTCCCATTCTAACACAGTCTGGACCTTTGCTGGATCCACTGCTACACCAGCACCGGAGATAACATGCCCAAGGAAATGAACCTTGCGCATCCAAAAATCGCACTTGCTGAATTTTGCATACAGTTTGTGCTCTCGGAGAACTTCTAACACTACCCTCAAATGATGACGGTGTGTGGCCTCATCCGGAGAATAGGCCAACACATCCTCGATAAACACTACAACAAAACTATCTAAATAAGGCCTAAACACCCTATTCATGAGATCCATGAATGCTGCAGAGGCATTGGTTAGACCAAACGGAAGAACCAAAAACTCATAATGTCCATAACGGGTCCTAAAGGTCGACTTGGACACATCCTCGCTCCTAATTCTCGACTGATGATAGCTAGACTGCAAATCAATCCTAGAAAAGACCGATGCATTTTGCAACTGGTCAAATAGATCATTGATCCGCGCTAAGGGATACATGTTCTTCACAATCACTTGGTTTAGCTTTCTATAATCAATGCATAACCTAAGTGAACTGTCATTCTTCTTTACAAATAAGACAGGTGCTCCCCAAGGAGAAACACTAGGGCGAATAAATCCCTTGTCTAGCAAATCTTGCAACTGCTTCCTTAGCTCGGCTAACTCCGCAGGTGCCATCCGATATGGAGCCTTTGAGATAGGAGAGGTGCCCGGAAGCAACTCTAGAGTAAACTCTATCTCTCTAACTGGTGGCAATCTAGACAAATCATCGAGAAAAACGTCTGGAAATTCTTGCACTACATCAATCTCCTCAAGGGTAGGTGACTGATCAGCTTTTGGTACTAATACCATGCTGGGGAGAAAAGCGTTACAACCCTTGCTGACCATTCTCATCGCTGTAATCACAGGGATTGTGCTCCCCTCGACACGCAAACGTGTGCTAAAACTAGTAGCATGAAATATGGATGTGATCGCCACCTAGCAAGTCGCCTAAGAATAGGAATAAGATAATGGCTGACTTAAACTAGGAAAAGGAAAGAGAACAAAACGGACCGGGTGTCGCGGTCGCCATGGCCGTCGCGATAGCTGGTATCGCGTCGGCTTATGTTGACGCATCTAAGGTCGCGTCACCCTCCGCCGTCGCGTTCTCTGAATGCGGGAGAATTTGGATATGGACCTTCTTCTCGTCCTCCAGCCGGCTAGAGAACCAGAGCTTCTCGTAGATTTCACTTGTTTGCCTGCCAATCAAAGAAAATCACAAAGAAAACACCCTATTAGAATATGTTAAGCATAGTATCTATCCTAAAAATGGAGGGAAATGGGGAATCATGGTGGGAATGCACCTGCGGTGGTTTTGAACCCCAATGGGTGTGGGAAAACGTGGGTGGATAGTAAGTATGCTCTATCTAGGAATAACACAAAAATGCATGTAGAATTAGGAGGAAGGAAGGAGGAAGAAGATGAGCCCCATTGGGGCGACTCCCTGGCGTGGGTACAGCTCCAAAGATGTGCAACTGCTCCAGGAGATCGTTGGGGTCACCCTCTTCACGCTCCGCACACCATTGATGGTAGAAGAGTAGCTTTGCGGAGTGGAATGTGAAGGGAAATGGTAAAAATGAGTGGCTGCGATGCTAAGTATGGGTGAGAGGGAATTTCGGCAGCCCTTCGGGGTGGTAATGAGGCTCTCCCTCGTCCATGAGGAGGGGCCTTGTTTATATAGAGCTTGGGGTGAGAATAAATGACATTATCTCCTTAAAATGGCTTCGAAATTAACCAGAACTGGGTGTCTATAGATTGCCCCTCCTTGGTTTCCTCTTTGCAGGGTAGCGAAGCGGAAGTGGAGTGGAGGTGTCACGAAGTGACGGCGGAATGGAGATGACGCGGAGTGGACTGAAAAGTGGGAGCCAAGGTAAAGAGACACCCGGTCTAACTAACAGGCAATTGGAATCTTCGTGAAAGCCCCAAGTCAGCTGCTCGAGCAGGATGCCAAGAAGAATACAAGTCTAGACGAGAAGAAGAAAAGAGGAGGACGATCAACCCCTCGATTGAGAGGTACCCTAGCCGATTGGCCTGCAAGTTTCATTTTGGAGGGACATGTGCGTGCCAGGCAGGTAACTCATGACTCTATCCTGGGAGCAGTTCGCAACCAAAATGGATCAAAGGAGTAGGACGAATAATTAGATAGAGAATCCAGACAGGGAAATTCTTGTCAATCTGACGGGAACAACTCACTCGGAGGCAACCCTTTCGATTCGGAGTGGAATTGGGATTTCTTGTTTTGAAGCTGGAGAATGATTGGGCACTCAACAAGGGCTCATCAAAAAGTCTTGAATGAGTCAGGGAATCTCAAAGTCCTACATGATGCATGTTGGGCTAAATAAAAGAAATCGTCAAAACGAATGCAAATAAAGGGAGAAAATTAAAAAAAATATCAAGGATAAAATTGTCAAGTCAAAATAAGGACGGGTCAAGAGACTACCCACAACCGTAGTGCAGGCCTGAATCTATCGACCCCGAATTTAAACAACTTAACAGTCTATCCAACGATTAGCAATGCGCACCTAGATTATCACTATTTTTGGTAGAGGGGAACTCAAATCCCAGAACACATTGAGAACCAGATGGTCCTTGAAATGATATAATAAGTAGGATATCATATAGTAATGCGAGGAGTAGGGATAGAGCTACAATACCTGACTTACCTGTGACGAAGTCCCCTTTTTTTGATTTTCCTAAATTTTTTATTTTGTTTTTTTTTTGACAAGAAATAAACACAATGAGATAACAAATACAACAATCATAAATAATCAAACAACATATATACACAGTACAGATGTAACACCCCGAAAATTCGGTAATTGGAAAATTAGAAATAAATCGAAAACGATAAAATCAATATTTGTGAAATAGCAAAAATGCACGTGTCATTATCATACATACAAAAACTATTAGAAAATTTTCATAAAAATCATAGTTCAACTCTAAATAATACTCCCTAATGAACCACAGAGAAATTCGTGCAAAGGAAAATCGGATGGTCCAAGTTTAAGGTGTTTTGCGACTGAGTATCGTAATTAGGGGATAAGTCAGGAAATTATTATCACACATACGTAGATGATTCAGGAAATTAAATAAAAATCACAGATGGACTTCAAATAATATCCTCTAATGATCCATCAAGAATTATGGGTCAATAAAAGTCATTTGGGATATATTTAAGAGTTAGTGTGACTTCTTATCGTAATTAGGAAATAAGTTGGACAACCCATTATTAGGTGTATAAATGAGATCATAAACTAAATGAGAAATTTATGGTGGACTCCAAACAATATGAGGGGATAGTCCATAAAGGAAATTGGATCAATGAACAACTTATGTCACATGAACAAATTCAAGTATGAAATTAGTAAATAAATAGCTTCTGTATTATCGGAATGATAGAACTTACGTACCACTATTGTACGTGAGAAAACACATTGGAAAATTTCGTAAAAATTATAAATCAACCCCAAATATTGTCCCTAAGTGTTCCACGAAGGAATTCGTAGAACGAAAAATCTGATTGGTCGAGTGTACGTCACACGTGACCAAGTTACCTGAATTAGGAAACTAAGTCGGGAAATTGTTAACACGGAAAAATAACCCAACTATAAACTAAATAAACATATTGGAGAGACTTCCAATATCATGTATTAATAACCCATTAACAATATTGGGCTAATGGAGCACATTTGGCCCAAGGATAAAAATTGGGACAAGAAAATACCTAGAAATTCGTGTATGTAATTATGCAATAATTAGAGAGGGCAAGTTAGGGTTAAAATTACGGTAAGTAGTCATGTAAGGTAAGCCAAAACCGGACCCAACTCTAAGAGGTGGTTTCCTAAACCTTTGCTACCTCTTTTGGGTGAGAGAATCCCAGATTTTGTGGAAAGTGGGAAACAGAACTCGCAGCCCCTTTCCTAGTCCCGTTAGGACTCATAACTACACCCTAAAACTATAAGAACTTGTCCCTAAACTCTTGGGGAAGGGTTAACAACAATTTTGGGTCGTGAGCAACAAGTTTGGAGCGCTGGAGGAGTGGAGAACGGCTGGGGAAAACGTGGTCTTCCTCAACCTCGCTCTGCATCAACCCAGAAATCTGCAGAGAGTTCTTAGCATTTAAAGGTAGGTGTTCTCGGGCCAAGATTAAAGAAAACCAACACCTTCATGTAGTTCTTTGAGTCTAGGTTCATTTGCACTTGGTTTGACTAGTTTTCATGGAGTACACATTGTGTATTCGTGGTTTTCCCGAAGTCTCGCATAGTTAGGGCTTTTCCCGTTCTTCTTATTATGCACGTGATTCGAGACCGAATTTGACTAAACTTTCTTCATCAAAGTTCTTCCACCTGAAGTCTTGCTCATCTTCTATGTTGGACGTTTTGTCCAAAAGGCTTTCGTTAGAGAGTTAGGAGTATGATAAGAGACTCTCTACATGATACTGCGATTTTGGGTTACACTTGACTTTTGTTCTTCATAGGTTTTCTCCGGATTTGAACCGACTTTGATCAAACCTCCAACATCAAAGTTCTTATACTAGTTATCCTCGTCATCTTTCATGTTGAACGTTTTGTCTAAATGTCATTTGTTAGAGAGTTATAAGAGGTGAAAGTGAATCGCTGCATGAGACGTGTTTTCCGGTTACACTGGAGTCATATGTTTTTGTCTGTGAGGACCACTAGTGTCGACACTACTTGAGGTAGTGTCGACACACTGTCCCAAAATAGCCCAAAAAGTGTTCTGGGAAGCTCTCTAGTGTCGACACTACTTGAGCTAGTGTCGACACACTGTCCCAGTTTGACCCAGAAAGTTTCTGGGAGCTGATCTAGTGTCGACACTACCTAAGCTAGTGTCGACACACTGTCCCATATTGGCCAGAAGGTTTTCTGGAAGCTGTCTCTAGTGTCGACACTACCTGGTCTAGTGTCGACACTACTTGACCTTTTTGCCTTGTATTTGAAGCACTGTGTCGACACTACTTGATCTCGTGTCGACACTACTTGACCAGTTTGGCATTATTTTATCTTGTGTTTGAGGCATTGTGTCGACACCACTTGATCTAGTGTCGACACTACCCTTACAAGATTTTGCATATTTTGGGTCTGATCATTCCATGATGTCTACAAGCATGAGCATGATGTTATATAGTATGCATGGACCTAAAATAAATCAACCCATTGAAGAAAATGGTAATGATACAAATATGATTCTAATGTGTAATCCTGATTGTCCTTATGTTCATTGGATTATCTTGTGATCTTGCTTATTGTCAATTGATAAGATAAGAATATGATATGAATGTGGGGATGAATACATGTTAGTATGGACATGTTAGTGGTGTTAATGTTATGATTTGCATATGAGTTTCATGGTTACATGTTTCCCGGTGTTCAATTAATTATTTGTCATATGCATACATGTTAGGAAAGCACATGTTCTACATACGATCTGTCTTTAGAAACATCCTCATGTCAAGACATTAATGACCTATGAAACATAAGATACGTCGTTATCCTGCCTTGTTCTTTTGAGCTGTTTGTCATTCCTTGACTCTATGAATGATCATGTTCCTTTTACTACGAGCTTGTTATTGAAACTCTGTGGCCATAATATGAATCTGTTTGTTCGGCACAACGTGGGACTCCGGTCCAAAACATGATCCAATGCCTGTGCAATAGGGGCCCTATCCGGTCCTGGGGAGGAGCGCCCCAACGTACTTATTAACCGCGGGAGTATGGACTCTTGGTGCTTGGCATAGCACAAACAAACAAGCAAGATTGTGAAAATGTGCCTCCTATTTGACATGATAAGTTTGACTTGACATGATATGATACGTTTGTTCATGTGAACACATGAGATCTGTTTGAATATGGCCAATCTCTTCTGATATGATTCTATTCTTGAAATATCTGTCCATTGTATATGAAACTCGACATTTGATCTGATATGATATCCGTGCTACTTTGCTATTCAATCTGTTAGTATTGCATACATTGTCATCATATTCATGTGCATATCTGCCTATTTAAAATGTTAATCATGTATACTAGTGCCCGCGCGTTATTGAGATGTAAATCCTACTGATCTAGTTCGCTCACCCCTATCATCCTGCCCTTTTTCAGGTATTGATGAAGAACCAGTGGAGTCAGATGGGACAGGGCAAGAGTGACGAGCACCTATCATATGAATACTTGTCAGTTTAGGAATAGAAATTTAAGTAGTTGATGTATTAGAGAAACGTTGTTATTTGATTAATAAACCTTTTCAGTTGATTCTTCTTATGTGAGGTTGTATCTAGTTGAATGGAATGAAATAAGGTATACTTTTGGTGACCATGTTATAGTCTCGAATGTGTTATTCTATTCAATTGTGACTCTGCACTATTCAACTGTGATACGCCGGTTTGTATCGTTCACGTCCTTCGGTATTTATTCCGCTACTAAATATCGGGGCGTGACAACAGAGATGAAAACAACCCCTCGGGTAGAGAAGTGCCGTCCTGGATGACCGCGACAATGTCGCATCGCAGCGCCCTGTCGCGACCTGGTCGCGTCAGGTCGCGGTGTCGCGACTCGGACAGAGCTCGGAAACACCAGGAAACCGGAGCTCACCCTTATCCTAAGACATCTAGACTAACACTAGGACTCCTAAACCTCTTCTAATCTTATCCTAACACCTAGTTTTGGGATTAGAGTGGGTTTCTAACTCTTAAGACTCTATAAATAGAGGGTTTGGGAGTGCTAATCCCACAGCTAATCTTCTCTCTCCTCTTTTCTTCTAGATTCAAGTTTTTCCCCTCTCTTTTGTAGACATGAAGAGGAAGCTTTCTGCATTCTAGGAGAATATTCCTCCCTACTCTGGCCCAAAAGCTGCTAGGGACTCCTATGCTGATCTGAAGCAACTCTCCGCCATCTCGGGGCACATCTACATGCGCCCGGAGCTCCAAGTAAGTGTTCTTTCTTCTCAAGTTCTGAACTTTCTGCACTATACTCTATTTTCCCCTGTTTTGCTCTTCCTTTCTCTTCTTTTCTCCTCCATTCTTCATGTTTCTTCTTCTATTTCAGATCCTCCCCGGCCAAAGGCGGTTCTCAAAAGTGCCATGGCTAGTGCCTATGCTCGAGCTATTGCCGCCTATGTCTATTGGCCACTTGAAGGAGTGGGGGCTGTCCACCGTCTTTGTGCTGGCCAAGAATTACAACAAGATGGTGCACGTGTGGGAAAGTGTCACAACAATGATGGAGCTGTGGCATCCGCAAACAAATACGTTCGTCTTCCCCGGGTTTGAAGCGACGATTCTTTTCGAGGAATTGGAGATCATGCTTGGCCTCCCACGTTATCAAAGGGGCAAAGAACCGACAATTTCCTACACAGTGGAGCAAATCAACTCTTGGAGCATCTTGGCGTACATCACCACAAGGAAAATTGACCTCTACTCCATGACGAGCGGTATGCACATCCACCTTCTTCCAATCGCACAGTGGATTACCTCCCAGTGCAAACCAAAGACTACGAACTATGCCGCCCTCGCCAAGGCAGCCGCCATATGCATTTGCGGCATCATACTCTTCCCGGAATCTGACGGCGCCATCTCTTTCGGCAACCTTAGCATTATTGACTCCATTTCTAAAGGTATGAAAATTGGGAAAGCTGTCTTGGGTTTCCTGTATGCCGGCCTGACTTCTGCAGCGCTCGGGGGTCCTTTCTATGGATCGGTCATCGCCCTCGAGTTATGGATGGGAATGCACATCCAATTCCGATCGGCGGGGGACCTAACTACGGAGTGCAAAACGATGCTGAACCACCCGTTGGCGTACGTGGGAGGGCGACTTCATATGAGCACTCGAGCTTGGTGTAAAATGGCTCAAGTGAAATGGATACAAGCATGGCGCAAGTACCTCCGCAAGTTGACCGTCGCTGAGTTTGACATGCGCCCCCGATTCATGCATGGTCGGATAATTCATCTCCCCAACGCACCGGGCTTGCCTTGAGGCCGCTGGGCAACGAAGGATTAGTTTCCTACAATCCGGACCGTTGCTATCTTCAATGCGGTGCGGCTCGCACGGTGGTCCCAATCCTCTCACACTTCTCGCCCATCCAAGAGAGGAAAAGAGGTGATGCACAGGACGAGCGCGATATACGTAGCGCCGTCGTCCACTGGGAGGGATGCGCGATGAGCGTAGTTCAAGCCGAGGTGGAGGAGGACAATGACGGGATCAGAGAATATATCGAAGCTTTGAAGGAAATTCAGCCAGTGGAGAGAACCAATTGATTTGATTTGATTTGATTTGTAGGCAAGATGGTACTAGGAAAGGACTTGTAGCATTTATTTTGATTGCATAGAAATAATTAGAGCATGTAATGACTTGCATTTGAATGAATAGAATTGAATTTTTCTGTAAACGCATTGGACTCTGTTGATGACGCGACGGGAAGGGGTGTCGCCTTTATGTCGCGCACAAGCGGAGCGTCGCGACTATGTCGCGACGGCCTTAAGCGTCGCGACATGAACCGACTCATTCAAAACCCAAACGGCTCCTTTCTTCCCCTTTTCGGTTTTCAAACACTCAAATCTCCTCATCTCCGAACCTTCCCCCCATCCCACGATCTTGCATTGATCTAACCTGCTTGCTAGCTCACAAACTCACCCAAATCAACCCCCATTGTGATGGAAGGAGGAAAGGAAGTCGGCGAGGGTTCATCGTGGAGGAAGCGCCAAGCGGGGCGTCGGAGCTCTCAGCGATGGGCGGAGGAGCCTTCGGTCGAGGAGGAGGTGCTCGAGGTCGAAATGGAAGAGGAGGAGGAGGAGACGGCTCCGGTTGTGAACGTGGAGGAGGAGAGGAAGAAACGGGCCAAGGCGATGAAATCGGTAAGTATCTCGACCCCAAAACCTTGTATGGATGCATGAGTGTGTAGGACGGAGCCCCCAGAGGGTGCAATGTAGGGCGAAAAGCCCAAGAAAGGAGGATCAAACAAAGAGGGCTCCAGCCGATTTGATCCTGACATCGCGTCAGCCCGATCCGTCACGACAGGATGTCGCGTTAGAGCGGGGCGTCGCGACCAGGTCGCGACGTCTAGGACGGACGTGACCTTATCGCGGCCTAAGAAGAGGACGCGATAAGGTCGCGGCGCCCCGTGCTGCCGCGACTAGGTCGCGACGGCTAACGCTGTCGCGACACAAATCGAACACAGAAACTTGACTTTAATTTAACCTGAATGGATCTGTAGGGTGAGATGAGGGCCCGAGTGTCTTGGACGCTAGTACTGGCTGTCTTCCTGGCCTTCCCCCCTTTTTAGAGAGAGAGGGTAGAGGAGATGGGATTTGGAGAGATCCTTAGGATGGGGAGGATGAGGGTGGATCTGGCCCTTACCCAGGCTCTGCAGAGGAGATGGGATACGGAGGCGACTGCCTTTGTATTCCCATGGGGGCACATGATCCCCAGTCTGGAGGATGTGAGCCGGATCACAGGGCTCAGAATTTATGGGCAACCGGTGAGTGGCTATACCTATACCTATTATCATGAGTTAGCTGAGCGACTCCTAGACCTCCCGGTAGAGCGTAGGTCCTCCCTAGTGCCGAGGGTAGCATTACAGAAGAGTCTAGGATTGTACAATGCAGGAAAAAACGCCAGAGAGAGTGAGGATGAGTACCTAGAGAGGCTAGCCAGGGTCAGCCGGAGAGAGTTAGCGAGTGAGCCCGGGCCGCAGGCGGACTTGGATTTGCGCCGCTTTCTTGTTCTCTTTCTTGGTAGACTTTTGTTTGCCACGAGAGGTGACGCAGTCCACTGTCGCTTTCTGCCCTTGATGGAGGACTTAGGTGAGGTAGGGGGGTATGCTTGGGGGGCAGCCTTTCTAGTGCACCAGTACGACGGCTTGAGCGCTTCGGAGCAGCAGACTTCTACCAGCGGATTCTACCCTTTCCTTCAGATACACTTGCTTCTCTATCCCTTCCTAGAATTAAATTGCATTTCCTTAAACTGCCATCTGACTTATTTTTCATCTTGTAGGTCTGGGCCTATCTACACTTCCCAGCCCTAGGGAGAGGGAATCTCGCACGGCCGGGCCTCGTGCCCATTGCACGCCACTGGGACTCTCGCCGAGACACCCGCCATCTCGTGGATCAGTTGGAGCGTTTGCAGGAGGCCATCGATAGCTACCCCTATCTGGATGTAAGTACCCTTAGTCTTTCCCTTTGCATAAATTATCTGCTTGATTCAATTGCCTAATGACTGATCAGATTTGCCCTTTTTTTGCAGGTGGTTTGGCAGCCATATCTGGGGGAGGGTGATGAGGGACAGCCCTGGTTAGTGCAGGCCCGCCCCTACTTCGGTAGGTCGGTGTGGTTGCATGCACTAAACCTTGTGCTACCTCTTCACTTGCACCTTTGCCAACGCTCATTGGGACTCAGACAGAGTGTAATGGAGTTCCCTGTCTAGGACCGGTTCCGTCGACCGGATCGGAGCTTCCGAGGGCTCCATGACACTACTGACTGGCGTGAGCGGGCGTGAGAGCAGATCGAGAACTGGGAGCGCAAGGGCAAGGCAGTCAAGTCAGACGCGACCACTGACGATGCCTACCTCTAGGTAAAATTCCTAAACCATGGTTCAATGAATTTAGGAACTATGGAATTGAACTGATGATTTGAAAATGTATTGCAGGTGGACGTAGCTGGTGAGATTGCGTCGCTCCGAGCACTATTGTATTCGGCGATGCAGGATCGGGAGGTAGCACAGAGGCAGGCAGCGGAGCTGGTAAGTGTCTCGCCCAACTCGAGCCTTTACTTGAATTTAAGCAGATTTTAGAAACTGACATGCTTTTGTGTGCAGCGGAGTGAGCTGGAGAAAGTGAGGTGTGCCAGGGCAAGTGGTGCCTCCTCTTCACGGACGGGTGAGGGTACCCGTCGCTTCTGGAGGCCCGACTAGCGGGGGTGGTGCTGAGGGCTGAGGAGGCTCAGCGGCACCTGGAGGAGCGAGTAAGTATATTTGAAGGTTTTGAGTTTGATCATTTTAATTGATACTGATTGATTGCTTGATGTGCAGGAGAGAGATTTTCAGCTCACTACGGAGCACGCCATGGAGTTACAGGGTGAGAGGGACCGGTTCCGGGGGGAGGTCCAGGCTACCCGGAGCGAGAGGGACCAGCTGCGCATCCGGGTGGAGGCTGCTGAGGCACGGGTAGCGGAGATGACGAGGGAGCTGGCGACGCTGCGGGTGCAGAGGCCGCCCAGAGACCAGGAGGAGGTCACCCAACTGTGCGCGGAGCTGTAGGCACAGCAGACGGTGGCGCGGAGCCTTCAGCAGATCGTGACGGACATAGGCCGTTCACGCAGCCGGAGCTGGAGCGGGGCGAGCGTTAGTAGGGCGACCGGCGCCTCCGTAGGACAGTATTTAGCAGGTTCCTCCAGCCGGCGGAGGAACGAGGAGGAGGAGAGGCGCCGCCAGGGTGAGGGTAGTGCCCAGGATGGCAGAGGTGGTGGCGAGATGCTACCACCTCCAGATAGGCAGGAGGGATCCGGGGAGAGTGGTGGTGGACAGTGAGGAGATATGTGAGCCACCTCCCCTTTATCTTTGTACATGCTGCTCATATTCTAGTGAAACTTTTTGTTCTTATGTCAATTGTTTGTGAAAAGGAATGGTTTGTTCATTGACACGAGTGTGAGATGAGTTTCAAACACGGGAGAGAGATAGGGAGTTCTGAGTGCGACGCTGTACTCCCTTTTGAAATGCATGTTCCTGCACACACTTAGAAGAACACGTTAGATCTGTTCTTAGGCTCAGCCCCTTGAGCTGAAATGATAAAATCTAACTTCATAATTGTCAAGGGACTGAGCCTTATTAAGCAGGCGAAAAGGCAATGAAAATAATGCATGCTAAAGAAAAGCGATACGTACACACATTTTTTTTAGTTTTGAAATATTTCTGAATTTTTTTAGATTCTTGAAGGATCTTTTGAATTTTTTTTGGTTTTGGGGATCATTTGATTTTTTGGATTTTGAAATTTGGTTTTTTTTTTGGGTTTTGAGGATCTTTTGATTTTTTTTGGATTTTTGAAATTTTGATTTTTTTTTTTTTTGAGGATCTTTGAGTTTTTTCGATTTTTGAAATTTCGATTTTTTGGGTTTTGAGGATCTTTTGATTTTTTGGATTTTTTAAATTTTGATTTTTTTGGGTTTTGAGGATTTTTTGATTTTTGAAATTTTGATTTTTTTTTTTTTTTTTGGTTTTGAGGATGGATTTTTGACATTTTGATTTTGATAACAACACTTCTTGATCTTAAGTGATTAGCCCTGAGCCTTACCTCCATCTCATTTTGGCGAATAAGGTTTATGTGCAACGTGCATTCATCTTTGGTTTGCTAAGATTTCTTGCCCCTTGGATATTAATGTTCCAACACAGACCAAGCGTAGGGATTCTTTGGTCATTTTAGGGAGGACAGGAAGAATATAAATGTGATAAGACTTAATCTCGGGGTCGGGGTTAATGGCTTGTAAAAACTTGCAACGAGTATGTCACATGTGAGATTCATCTGTTGTCCAGGGACTTTAGGGCCACAGTATTTTCTTCTTCGATTGGGGCATGCGTGCGACCGGGCTCAAGGGTGTCCCACGGGGAACTGTACTGCCACTCTTTAACATGCCTCTACATTTTATCATTTCATCCCTTTGTTTTTTGTGCTATATATTTTTTTCTCTTAGAACTGCTCGTCCCTCTTTGAGACTTCAAACACATGGTTTACACTGTTGCACATCTACAGGCTAGCCTCCCCCTTGCCCCTAGACCTTGTCCGAGTAAGGAAAGAATTGACCCTTGCTTCCCTGAACGAGGGCTAAGCGGGAACAACATACATGAAGGGGAAATGACCTCAGGTCACCGTGTTGAGTGCGTGGTTGAGCATAAATGTTATTCTGCCAGTAGGAGGGGGAGTGAGACACTTGGCAAATGGCTACCTGCCAATTGGTGTTGTTATCAAAAGACTATTTATTAGGGGTAGAATCTTTTAAGATATAATCCATTCCACGGGTGAGAGAGTTCATCTCCATCGGCATTAACTAGCCTATACGCGTTCCCCGGGTACACTTCCTTAACGACGTACGGCCCTTCCTAGTTTGCTGACAATTTGGACCTTGGACCTCCAGGTTTTATGAAAATACGCTTCAAAACCATGTCTCCTTCTTGAAATTTACGCTCAATCACTTTCTTTTGAAAAGATATTGAAAGTCTATTTTGATATGAAAGCACATGATCGGCTGCAGCTAGGGATGTTGTGTAAGCAACGCCTCCCGATGTTCATCGGGATTAAGTTCTTTGTCTAACTGAATTCTCAGTGAAGGGATGAGGATTTCATGTGGACATACCGCTTCCATTCCATATGTAAGTGGGAAAGGAGTTTGCCTGGTGGGCGTGCGGATGGAGGTGCGGTAGGCCCACATAGCCTCAATTAGCTTTTCTGGCCAATCAGCGAATTTATTAGACTCACAAGTTTTCTTTAGAATTTTCAAAAGTGTTTTGTTTGTGGCTTCGGCCTGGCGTTGCCCTGTGGATAATACGGAGATGAATGATGCAAGGAAATATTGAATCTCTTACATAGGTCTTGGAGCTCTTGGGATATGAACTGGGGTCCATTGTCGGTGACGAGGCTGCCTGGTACTCCAAATCGCGCAATGATGTTCTTCATGATGAATCTGCATACGGTCGAACCTTTGATTTCTACAAATGCTTCTGCTTCGGCCCACTTGGTGAAATACTCAGTAGCAGTGAGGATGAAGGATTTTTGTTTTATCTGAGCATTAGGATCACCAAGGGGCCCGATGATATCAAAGGCCCACATGGAGAAAGGCCAAGGAGAAGATAGTGGATGCAAAGAGGAAGACGGAGCATGGATTTTATCGGCGTGGATTTGGCATTTGACACACCTACGAACGTAGGCAGCACAGTCTTCTTCTAAGGTTGGCCAGTAGTAGCCCTGCCTAAGAATCTTTTTAGCCAACATCTGACCATTCACATGCCCTCCACATTCACTGGAGTGGGATCCTTCCACCACCTTCCAAGCCTCTTTATTTGTCACACATCTAAGGAGCATTCCATTTAGAGCGCGTCTGTAAAGCACATCACCAATGAGGGTGTATTTTAGCTCCGCTCTACGAATAGCTCGCCTATCCTCTGCTTCAGCTTCTTCTGGGAGGGTACCGTCTCTACAATATTGCTCAATCTCACGGTACCACGGCATTTCTTCTTCTATCAATTCTCCTAATTCAACCAGCAATAACTCCTTTGCCTCCTTTTTCTCTGCCTTCAGAACTAGAGAACTCCTAAGGTTCAAGAACCAAGGATCCTGAGTGGAAGGAGCTTCTAACCTTTGAATAGTGATAGTCTCAGCACTACGGCTGAGAGGGAAGGAGAGAGACGAAGCTAACGATGCCAGAGCATCGGCCAAAATGTTCTGAGAGCGAGGAGTATGGATGTAGATAAGTTGACAGAATTGCTTGGCCAGGAGCGTGACCAGATCTTGATAAGGCTTGAGCTTAGGGTCACGAGTGCGATAGGTAGAAAGAACTTGCCAAAGGACGAGTTGAGAATCTCCTATGATCTTGAGGTGACGTGCGCCTAGGAGGTAGGCAAGCTTAAGACCGGCCAGGAAAGCCTCATACTCGGAGATATTGTTGGTGGCGTAGAACTGGAGTTGATAAGCCAAAGGAATGGTGACCCCTTCTGGGGTGAGCAAGACAGCACCTATGCCCCGTCCCCTAGAATTGAGAGCTCCATCGAAGTGGAGTGACCAGAAGGGATCATGAGAGACAAGTGATAGGTTTTCATCGGGGAATTCCTCTTGAACCATATCACTATGAGGAAGAGGGAGGTGAGCAAGGTGCTCAGCAATGGCATACCCCTTTATGGCTTTCTGAACAATAAAGGAGATATCAAACTGAGAGAGGAAACTTTGCCAGTGTGCCAATCTGTCGGCGAGGACTGGCTTTTCTAGGAGATACCTAATAGGATCCATTCTAGAAATCAAACTCACCTTATGAGCTAGGAAGTAGTGCTTCAATTTCTGCACTACCCAGACTAGCGCTGCACATGTTTTCTCCATTGTGGTGAGTTTGAGCTCGGCAGGATTGAAGAGCCTAGATAGGTAGTAGACTGCCCTTTCTTTGCCGGATTCGTCATGCTGAGCAAGGACAGCTCCTAGGGAGTCCTCAATTGTTGACAGATATAGGATTAAGGGTTTCCCAGAGACAGGTGCCTAAAGCACGGGCGGATTCATAAGATAACTCTTGAGCTCATCGAAGGCCTCTTGGCACTTATCGTTCCATTCAAAATTGACTCCTCCTCTCAACAGTTCGTAGAAGGGCCGGCACCTTTGAGAGTGCTGAGATATGAATCTCCTTATGAACTGCAGTCGACCAATCAAACCTCGAAGTTCAGATATGTTCTTAGGAGGAGGCATCTCATTGATTGCCTTGGCCTTGTGCGGGTCTATCTGGATCCCCCGCTTACTAACTATGAAGCCTAGTAATTTTCCTGAGGAAACCCCAAACACGCACTTTTTTGGATTCATCTTCAATTGATATTATTGTGCGCGACGGAACACTCTGGCAAGCAAGGAGGAATGTTCGCTTCGGGTCCGAGACTTCACCACGATATCATCCACGTAAACCTCAACATCGATATGTGTCATGTCGTGGAAGATAGCTAACATTGCTCTTTGATAAGTGGCGCCGGCGTTCTTTAGTCCAAATGGCATGACCACGTAGCAATATGTTCCCCATGGGGTGGTGAAGGAGGTCTTCTCTTGATCCTCCGGGGCTAGACGAATCTGATTGTAGCCGGAATGTCCATCCATGAATGATAGAGTTTCGAACCCTGCTGTATTATCAATCAAAACATCCAAATGAGGTAGCGGGAAATCATCCTTTGGACATGCCTTATTCAAGTCCTGGAAGTCTATGCAGATACGCACTCTTCCGTCCATCTTCATCACCGGGACAATGTTCGCCACCCACAAAGGATAGAGGACTACACGAATGAACTTGGCTTTGTGTAGTTTATCAATCTCCTCTTTCATTTTCAAAGCTATGTGGGGGAGGAATCTTCTTAGCTTCTGTTTAACGGCAACTGCCCCTGGCTTCAAGATCAGCCTATGCTCTACCAAGTTGGGGTCAATGCCAGGCATATCATTGTAGGACCAGGCAAATGAATCCTTGAACTCCCTTAACATCTCTATGAGCTCTTCTTCTTCTTCGGGAGGGAGATTAGAGGCTATGGTTTGGAGCTTGGGGTCCTCTTTCGTTCCCACGTTTACCTCTTTGGTGGGTTCATCTACTGCCGAGGTAGGTTCATCGAATTTCCTCATGCCACTAGCATACATCTCGGCAGCATCCTCCATCTCACAATCCTCTTCATCTGATGAGTCATCTTCGGCTAGAATCTCGTATACTCCAAGTTCATCGTCTAACTCTTCCTCTAAATGCAAATCCCCTATGCTCAGAACCACTGCCTCCTGGACGAACTCTTCGACAGCTAGAAGAGCACCACACCTATACACTAAGTTCGACAGATATCTACGGGGTATGCCACTACCCTTCTTCTTCCTAGACGGGGGCAGGGACTTGCAAGGATCTACCCCTGGACTTAAATTAAATTTGATATTTACAGGAGGCTCTAGAGAAGTGTCCAGAGGTTTATTGGAACGGAAAACAAATGGTGCGGCAGGGCCGCGAAGGTCCTCCGATGGGACTGGAGGAGGAAGCGGGCCACCCGAGCTCAGGGTGCCGGCAACAAAATCAGGGTGTAGGGGAACAGAAGGCCCCTCACCCGAATCGCCCGAAATGGCCATGTCTGGCCACCAGACGAAGGCGCGAATTGAGCGAAAGAAGGATGGCGATCGCCGCCGGGGAGTGTAGATGTGACGGGGATCGCCGTCGAGAGCAGAAGCGTGAAAGGTGACGGGGATCGCCGTCGAGAGGAACAAGGGGGTGACGGGGATCGCTGTCGGGGGCAGGAGAAAGCAGGGAGGTGACGGGGATCACCGTCGGGAGTAGGAGAAAGCAGGGAGGTGACGGGGATTGCCGTCAGGAGCAGGAGAAAGCAGGGAGGTGACGGGGATCGCCATTGGGAGCAGGAGCAGGAGGAGACGGGGATCGCCGTCGGGAGCAGGAGCAGGAGAAGACGGGGATCGCCGTCTGGGGAAAAGGAAGACCCACATTTTTTTTTTTTTAGGAAACATTAAACTAATTCGAGAGGCTTCGAGAGAAGGACAGAACCGAGCCATTAAAGAGGATGGTAAAGAAGGTCGAAGGGCGGAGTAACGCTTCTACAGCGTCGGGGGAGAATTGGAAAATGAGGGGAGGGGATAAGGGAATGAAATGGAATTTGCAGATATAGATGTATGAAACAAAATGACTGGAAAAATGGGAAAACCCTGGCCAGAGCTCCCTTGTTGATTTGGTTGAACTGACCATTTCAATTTCCTCACCAAATCCAAGCAACTGTCGCTTGGTGGTGGTTGCTGATGTTGATACTGCCACTTGAGACTGTGATGTTCCCTCCTTGCTGAACAAGCGGTCGAGGCCTTCCATTCCTGACTCTTCTGTCTCGGCTTCTGGTGCGGAAATGCTGCTATCCTCTTTGAACAACAGACTAAATGCAGAGATCAGATCTTCGATATCTGACTCTTTGGTTTCTGCCTCTGTCCTCTTCTTCTTGCCAGGACGCTGTGCTTCTAGCGCTTGATATGCAGAACTCGGTATTTCTTTCACCACAGTGTTATATCCTGGCTGTACAGGTCCTCTGACGAAGTGATCACAAAGTTTCCAAACAAGAGGTTGCTGATCTGACTGCGAATGGGATGTGGATGTTGCCCATACCGTGTACCCCAAACCATGCTTCGTGGATTTCCTCGTGCCAGTGACAGTTCTGACTCGGCCTTGGAGGTGAGAACCCAACCCTTTTCCAATCTGGTAGCCAATTCTGAACATGATATCCCATCCTTTTGCATTCGCTGACCCATCCTTCCTGACTACTGCTACTGTCGGGGACACGATCGGACGGTTGGAGGAGAAGGTATATGCCTAGGGGTAGTTCACGTCAAGTATAGAAATGATTGGTTTATTGGATGGCCAGACTGAGGGCAAAATTCTTTCAAATGCTTCTATGGTGTGGGTTGTTGTTACACTCTTGACCTTGACTATCCTTCCTTGAAAGGGAAATTTCAAACATTGATGAGCTGTGGAAGGCACTGCCCCTAGTGACTCGATCCACGGGCGTCCCAGAATGGCCTTATAAGTGTGATCGATGTCCAATACATAGAATTCGACTGACATAGCAAGTGGCCCCAACTTGCCTGCAATGTGATGACCCCGTGACAAGCCCGCCGGGAGTTGTCATATGCAGCTATTGTAGTGGGGGTAGGTTGCAACTGGCGTTCTGAGATGTTGCAGGCTCTTAGGGTGCTTAGTGGACATACGTTGATGGAAGCTCCTGTATCCACTAACGCTGCATCAATGGCTACCTTATTTATCGTGAGTGTTACACATAAGGGCATTTTCCTGGCTTCAGGAGCAGCTAATTCGCCATCAGAGAAAGTGATTGTGGGCCCTTTGTTCACAATAGAAAGCACGGAGGGCAGGTTGTCGGGGTTCATGTCCTCACTGACCATGACCCTCTATAGGAAGGCTCTAAGGGCATCTTGATGAGTCTGTGATCTCTTGATCAGTTCCAAAATGGAGATCTTGGCGGGAGTTTGGTCCAGATGTTTCAAAATATCATATTGGGTCCCCGGGACCGGCTCTACTTCTTCTGCATCTTGCTGCTGTTGGGTGCTGGCTTGTTGTACCGGCTGACCTGGCATGGCCACGGACGCATTAGAGTACATCCGGTGGAACATCCGTCCGCTCCGCAAGGCAAGGCTGTGATGGAGGGGAGAAGGTGAGGCGTCCAGAATGGAGGGGTTGGCTAGTAAAGGTGCTGGTGCAGGGGATAGCGGGGTGTTGTTTAGTGGGGGAGTAATGGGTGATATGATGGGGGAGTTGTAGGGTGGTGAGGTGATGGTGGCAATGGTGGGTGTGAAGGAGGGAGGTTCATTGGGTGGAGCCGTGGTAGTGGAGGGTGTGATGTGAGAAATAGCCAAAAGCTGGCCCACTTCATGTTCATCATCAAAGGCCCATTGAGCGTCTGGTGGCGGGTGATGGATAACTGGATTGACTTGTGCGGGTGGAGGAGGCGGTGGAGCAGGCTGAGGGTTCGGAGCTACCGGATGTTGGGGCATGGGATTGCGGATTATGCCAAGGTCATTCACCGGCTGCTGCGGTTGCTGCAGCTGTTGCTGTTGCTGGTGATACTGTTGCTGGAAGGGCTGGTACTGTTGCTGCTGTTGCTGCTGCTGTGGCTGCTGTCGCCTCTGCTGCTGTTGCTGTTGCCTCTGACCCTGCTGGTCTCTTAGTGTCTGGATTAACCTCTTCATCTCTGCCCAATCGATCTGATTCTGCTCATGAAGATCATATATGATGTCCCTGAATTGGAAGCAATCTGACACATTGTGGCCCGGGTGGCGATGATACACACAGTACTTCGTCGGTCCGCTGCCATATTCCAATTTGGCTTCTCAGGAGGGAGTCAGAGGACATTCAAGGACATGAGGGCTGCGAAAACATCGGCCAAAGATTCGGGCAGAGGGGGATATTGGGCTCTCTTGGGTCCGTCGGGTTTCCTAGGTGCAAAACCATTCTGGGGTGGAGGGACCTGAGAGTATTGGCGCTGATCTTGGGGAGGATTCTGACCTTGAGGAGGAGGTTGTCTATTGTTGTTCCATGGCTGTTGAGGTTGCTGAGGTTGCTGGGATCTACCTACTGGGCCTTGGGGATTACTGACTGCACCTACCTGTTCGTTGGTTTGGATTCCCTCGGTGACGGGACCTTGGGGTTTCTTGGCATAACGGGCTTTAGGGGTCTCGAATATGGAGTGTATAGGCGAGTCTCTGAGTTGGGTCTGAATAAAGCGGGCTCGGCTATACAACTGGTGCATGGTGGTAATGTCATTCATGGCCAGGATGGCTCTGTAGGTAGGAGTAGCATTGGAGATCAGCAACTTAGCTTTCTCCTCTTCCGGCATGGGGCAGCGGACTTTAGAAGACAGTGCGCGCCATCGATCAGCATAAGTGGAGAACTCCTCATCAGGCTTCATTTTTTCGGCTACCAAATCCACAAAAGAATATTCGGGTCCAACCCGATCTTGGAATTGCTGCAGGAAGCTCTCTTGGACAATTCTGAAACCTTCCGCTTCCTCAGGAGGTAAAGAATAAAACCACTCTAGAGCTGGACCATCCAAGGACTTTCTGAACAAGTAGGCCATGAGGTGGCAGTCGTACTCGTGAGGCGCAGATTCATAAACAAAATCCTTCAAATGAACATAGGGGTCCCCTATCCCAGAGTATCGCCGATAGACAGGGAGCTCTGACTGAGGTGGCACCCGGAGGTATTGGAACGACGGGAGAGCGATGTCGGCTACCTTTCGAGGGTCTATCTGCTTTCTGAGGTCATGGAGCTCCTTTTTCATAACGGCCCACTCTGCAAGGATGTCGGAGGGGGCTTGAACGTGATGTGTAGAGACAATGGAGCGAGGTTGCTCGAAAGTATGAGACCTCTCGTGGGGCAGAAAAGCAGGTTCGGCTGTATAGTAGTTTGAAATTGGAGGGGACCGAGGCCGAACCTCTCGTGCTGGAAGGTAGTCTGGCTCTGAAAAGTGAATGGCCCGAGGACGGAGGGGTGTAGGATCTGCCCCTGAGGAAGGAAGATGGGGTGCTGAGGCAACATGGGCAGAGGAGTCCATCGACCGAACTGAGTTACGAGCAGACGGAGACAAGGGCTGCTTGCCTTTGGCAACAACAATGAACTCTTGAACTTGTTCTGAAGTCAGATGAGGAAGTAGCTGACTGAACTGCGAATGGGGGTCATCTCCCCTTGGAGGGGAAGGAGGACGGGATTGACCCCCAACGACGAGGGGAGACTGAACAGGGGCTGGAAGTATGGCCGTAGTGGATTGGGCCACATCTTCAAGGAGCCCGATAGGCAAGGTATCATCGGCAAAGACATGGAATTGGTCCATATCGAAAAAAGGATTATGATAAAGTACAAGGATCGGAGGGGACTGACTCGATCTCCCTAGGCAACGACACATGCACCTCCCCAACCAATTGGGAGAGTGATACAGACACACCTAAACTCTATCACAGCAAGAAAGACTGAGATGAGAAGGGGTGGACCAAAGCACTCAAGTTGTCATGTTTAAACCGCAAATTCCTTAAGGTTTGAACTTGACCTTTTAAATGAATTGATTAAAGGGATGTCACTCAGTCAAGCGGTCCCTAGTAGGAATGAACTCAAGTGCTTCGGTGTGGCTAAGGGTGGTGTACACTCACATGCGAGGGTGGCTCAAACTATGGGTGCAACGGGTACAACCGGCCAGGTGAACCACAACGTGCGTACGGTCACGAGGACTTACGGAGGTCCTCGGAAGGTGGGCCCAAGTCAGCCTACGAGTGCTCGTAGGTGAGAGGACTCACTCAACCAAGGGGGAACCTGAACAGATGGGATGAAAGGCGTATGCAAGGGACCAAGAGGCCCGAAATGTATGCAAGAATGAAGGTGAGGAGCAAACAGGGTGACAAAACAAGTCCTCGGGCAAAGTCGCGGCGGCCGTATATGCCGTGACCCTATCGCGACAGCGCGGGCTGTCGCGATGCTGACAGAGGCCCGAAAACACAACAAGTCACCAACTCAACTCAAGCAGACTACCCTACCAAAATGAGAAACAGAAAAAGGCACCAAATCAGTACAACATAGGTTAGGAAGCACAGAGAAACCGATTCATGGATAAAAATAGTAACATATAAAGCAAACCTGATAACGTGATGTCTTGACAAGACGCGACCTGTTCGCGTCCTCTCCAGCTGCCGCGATAGGAACCGAAAACTTACAAATGAAAATGAAAGGAAAATCCGAACCTTGACAGGATTCTAACAGACAGAAACACGAGGACACATGATATAGGCAATGGAACAAGGATACATGATCTCATGGGCATTGGATAAAGTGAACATGGGAGTAAAGAGCACTGACCTGAGAACGCGTCTCCTCGATGCGACGTGACAAGGTCGCGTCGCCGCGATCTGTCGCGACAATAACAGAGCAGAAAAGAATGCAGGAAACAAAGAACAAAAGACCAACAAGACACTAAAAAGGCAAACAAAGAAGAAAGTATGGCAAGCAAGCAGTTAAAATCCACGAGGGTGGTAGTGAAGGTCCCACCGTGATCGCCAACAGGTGTAATCACAGGGATTGTGCAACGACCCACTTCCACCCGGTACGGTTATACCAACCCACGTCGGATGAGAGCAAGCCGCTACAGGGGAGAATACCCCTACAAGTAACAAGTGAGCTGAGATATACACAAATAGAGTCAAACAAATGCAACGGAATTTAAATGAATCTTATTCCATCAACTTTTAAATCCACATACCATAGTCTGTATAGTTCAACAGGAGATAACATAAGTGCAATATTTTCCAAATACATAGCCGACTCCAAGTACATTTGATCAAAATTCAAATTCAATTGTAGCATTATATACTATGAAAGATAAATTACAAATCTTCAATCACTTAGTCCAACTCCACTTCAAATCTTGCTAGCTCCTCCGCTGCTAATTTCCTGAAATGTTTAGCAAGAGTGAGTCTACACAATAGACTCAGCAAGTAACTTAAGATTCAATACATACATGCTTTTTATCAATTAACACAATAAAATTTCAGCAGTTAAATCATACATGATCACGCTATAACCTAAACAATTTCATTAAACAATTATCTAAACAAATGTAAAACTAAAATCTAAACAGGATCACTAACATCATGGTGTCATTAACATGAGTAAAATACACACTCACACGTTTTCATACTTTATCCAAGTCATTGTAAAGTTGCACAACTAAACCATGGAAACATATACAAGATATGTAGCACTCCTAGCATGACTTCTAACCCACTTTACATGCAATCATAACACCTTACTTCACATTTAGCTAGCTGATTTTTATGCAAATTTTATCACATTCATATTACCTTTGCATAGGGATCACTTTTAACTACACAACATAATACTAAACACATGTACATCCAATAATTCAAATTTCATGAATATGAAAGCATACTTACATTTTGGGTACTAATAGTAACCTCACTTTTAGCATTTGACAATTAATACATCAACACATACACACACACATTCATACACATCAATAAACAAAATATCAGTTAACACTATTGTCATTTACACTTATACTATTTTCTCATTACATATAACCATATGATTAACCTTGGCTTTCACATACACTCACTTTTATTCTATCACACAATACTTATACACATTTCCCATTATTTCCTCTTTCACATTCACATACTTCTTATCATTTCACTTTTTGCACATAACATGTGCCACATTTACACATATCTCGCACATACCTTGTGCTATGAACACATATCACTTTTCACATCACACTTATGCCCATTTTCACATAATGCCAAGACACAGCCCAAACCACTACGTAGACGATCACATGACACACACATTCACATTCACATACTTAATCACCGGCATAGTGATAAGTCTTAGTTCCTGCAGAAACTGGGGAAAGCCCTTCCCACCATTACCAGTGGAACTTGTCCACCTCCGGGATTTCACAAGACCCTTTGCTAGGGTATAACACTTTATCAAGACCCTTCTCTAGGGTATCATATATCACATTGAGCTTTCCCGTAGGGGCATTACTACGGTACAGCTCCAAGCATCTAGGGTGCCAGTGTCTTATGGGCATATTTGTTTATCTTGTCACATTAACCATTGTACACACCTATACCACTTGTTCTCTCACATCCCATGCACACACTCATACATAATTCACACACACATAAGTCCTCATTTACTGATTTTAACCTCACTGTTGCAACTGCCAAATAATCATAATATAGATTTAATCATACTGAAATTTACTGAATCACATCAAGTCACAATTAACATGCTCACATAGTTGTTTTTCTCATTAAAAATCCATAACAATACTTACTATCATCAAAATAACATGAGATTTTAACCACAGACAAATTTCAGGTTTATAATCGCACATGCAAATTTTCAGATTTTTCTGAATCATATTACATTTATAGAAATTAAAACATTCAGTTTCATGCTATTCATAATTCAATTTAACATGGAACATAACACGAACATCAGATTTAACAGTTCACAACCCTGATCCTAACATACTCATCATCACAGAAATTTTCCCCTGATTTATTGCACAACACACAATTTACTGTAAATTTTACAAATCCTACGCATGTCTTCTATTTCCAAAACAGAAATTTCAGTAGATCCCACAGCCATGGAAAATTTCTCAAAATTTCAGGGCATGGACTGATACGTATACACATGGTTTAGAAAAATCTAGGGCATTCCATTCCTCAGGGATCATGTAAACAATGGGAGAACATGCAAAAATCCATTTTCCAACATGTATTTCAATAAGTTTAACAATCCATGCCATTCACCAAAAAGCACAGAAAATATCACATGCATCCCATGGTCTATTTTACATAACATATATGATTACATTATATCCTCATTCGAAAACACTTCGGAAATTAATCATATAGAAGGGAGAACAGTTCACTGTTCTGCCCTGAAGAGCTTAACGGCATGGTCTGGACGCTAATAGCACTTTAACGGCAATATCGTTGGCCGCCAAGCTAAGATCTCGACGGCAATGGCTTTTGCCGTCAAGTTCAGGTCTGTGCAAAACACAGACCCGAGCTCCCACCACAAGGAGAGAGGGGGGATCTAGGACGCGAGAAAAAATCCAGAAAAATGCTGGGACCTAGGGCACATGTATAGGATTGAGATCTATAGGTTACTTGCCTTTCTAAAAACCTCCAAAGGGATCTATATTGTTGTTGAAGCTCTCCTTGGGCAGTCCCAAGAAGCCTCCAAAACACCACTCCTCCTGGTTCTTGGTCGATCTCCTCAGCAGGTTGGGGTCGGGAAAGCCTTCCTCTATGCTTCAGCTAGCTCCTGGTTGCTGTAGATGGTCGGATGAAGCTCCAATCCGCCGGATCAAGGCATGCAAGGTCAGGTTTTTCTACCAGAAGGTAGGGTTTTTCTCTCCTCTTTGCAAAGAGGCAAAGAGAGCTCCTGCGGTTGCAAGGAGGGGTTGGTTTATAGGAGAGAGACCTCTCATCCCACGCAGGGGTTGATGTGAGGCTTTCACAGCTGTTGGGGACAGCTCCCCAATGGCTGGGGTTGCTTGTCCCTGGAAATTCGAGCCTGCTGCGCATGCAGGTCAGAGAAGTAAACGTCCACCTATATGGACGGCTACTTAAGTCTTGACGTCCATCGATATGGATGCCGAAATATAATGGGCATCCACCCATGTTGACGCCAATTGGCCCTCCTGCCAGAACTTAAAATCATGCAGAAATCATGTTCAACTTACACATATATACATACAATGTATGTAACGTAGTATACACACTATCACACCATGCATTCAAACCATATTTACCATATAATTATTCACATGCATACATAAGCGCAACTAGCTAATACGTACGTAGATATCTACCTATGCGTACATGATGTTTTACATAAGCATGACTCAACATGCAGCGAAATAAAGTGACAAGAATTGCGAGGGTTTCAGAAATCATTAGGAGGCAATATGAATTAAGTTAGCTAGGAATAATCTATTCAATAAAATAGTTCTTGCTTGCACTCCATACGTACATGCAGTGTATGAAGTACAATATACACATTAACTACACCATGCAATTGGACAACGTTTACAACTAAACATACACATGCATACATAGGTATACCAAGGTGTTATGTATGTAGAATTAGGTATACAATTATCACACGCATAAGATAACCTACATACGTACATACACATATGCACTTCATATATTCGCACACAATATCCATGAAATGGGTAATATAAGGTATACTTCAATATTTAGATAGTACCTGCATAGTATTTAAATATATACCTTATACACAAAATTGGCCAATTACTTATATTCACGATAATAATATACATCCACGCATATACACATGCAAAATTTATATCTATAATATGCACCATTTTCATGCACGCCATTTATGCAAGAACAAGCAAACATCATATACATAAAATATAAGCGGGAAAAAGAAAATTCGGGGCTTACAGATTGTGCTCCCCTCGACACGCAAACGTGTGCTAAAACTAGTAGCATGAAATATGGATGTGATCGCCACCTAACAAGTCGCCTAAGAATAGAAATAAGATAATCGCTAACTTAAACTAGGAAAAGGAAAGAGAACAAAACGGACCTGGTGTCGCGGTCGCCATGGCCGTCGCGATAGCTGGTATCGCGACGGCTTATGTTGACGCGTCTAAGGTCGCGTCACCCTCCGCCGTCGCGTTCTCTGAATGCAGGAGAATTTTGATATGGACCTTCTTCTCGTCCTCCAGCCGGCTAGAGAACCAGATCTTCTCGTAGATTTCACTTGTTTGCCTGCCAATCAAAGAAAATCACAAAGAAAACACCCTATTAGAATATGTTAAGCATAGTATCTATCCTAAAAATGGAAGGAAATGGGGAATCATGGTGGGAACGCACCTGGGGTGGTTTTGAATCCCTATGGGTGTGGGAAAATGTGGGTGTATAGTAAGTATGCTCTATCTAGGAATAACACAAAAATGCATGTAGAAATAGGAGGAAGGAAGGAGGAAGAAGATGAGCCCCATTGGGGCGACTCCCTGGCGTGGGTATAGCTCCAAAGATGTGCAACTGCTCCAGGAGATCGTTGGGGTCGCCCTCTTCACGCTCCGCGCTCCATTGATGGTAGAAGAGCAGCTTTGCGGAGTGGAATGTAAAGGGAAATGGTAAAAATGAGTGGCTGCGATGCTAAGTATGGGTGAGAGGGAATTTCGGCAGCCCTTCGGGGTGGTAATAAGGCTCTCCCTCGTCCTTGAGGAGGGGCCTTGTTTATATAGAGCTTGGGGTGAGAATAAATGACATTATCTCCTTAAAATGGCTCAGAAATTAAAAATAGGAGATAAAGCTTCATCAAAATCGGATATAGAGTCCTTAGAAATCCTTAGGAGAGTCCCTAGGGCCTAAATCCCGCCCAAGGGGTTGGGATAATCCCTAGGGATTAAGCTAGATTCATAAGAGGATAAATAGGGGGCAGTTATGATGGCCAGAGGGTTCGGCCATTGTCGCGGCGTATCGTAGGACCGCGACTAAGACGCAACGGGGCAGATCGACACGACAGCATTACCCACGTGCATGGATAATGCATGGGCTGTCACGGCAGCCAGAACGGTCGCGACATAGAGACGCGTCGCCACAATGCGTCGCGACAATAAATCTGAAAAAAGGTGAATTATCAGCCAATCATATGATAAGATAAGAGTTTTTAAGCCCCAAGGACTCTTTCAAAGTGATAATATGCGGGATTTCAAGGCATTTTAATGGTTTAATGGACCCCAAACAAGGTTAATGATGGGCTCAAGGTGAGTGACCAATTAGGGGCCCACTAAGATAACAAGAAATATAGCTCAGCCAATTAGCCAGAACTGGGTGTCTACAATCGCCTTCATGGCGAAGATGACAAACTTTCCCGCAAGGTTCCTTAGCAATGGATGTGAAAACTCATCCTCACCAGGAATACGGAAAACAATCTTTGTAGCCACACGGAAAAAAAAATCAGAAATTTAAAATTTGAAATAATAAATTTCTATAAAAAATGGAATAATAGAAACATACATACTATTATCGTATGTTCAAGAACACATCTAAAAATTCGTAAAAATTATAAATCAACCCCAAATATTATCTCTAAGTGTTCCATGAAGAAATTCATGCAACAAAAAATCCGATTGGCCAAGTATACGTCACAACGTGACTAATGATCCAAATTTGGAAACTAAGTCGGAAAACTATTAACACGGAAATATAACAGGCTCATAAATTAAATGAACATGTCAGAGAGAGACCTCCAACATCGAGTATCGATGACCCATTATGGAAATTGGACCAATGGACCTCTCATAGCCCATAAATAAATTCAAGTAAGAAAATTATAATAAAATCTAAAATTTCCTAATTAAAAGGGGAAATTTCCATAAGATAAATTCCATTAAGTAATGGGTTTTGTTAAATGGACCCATTATAAATTAGTGGGCTAAAATAGGGATTTTTAAAAGGGGAATAATAGAAAAATACCCTAAATTTGAAACTTAGTTATTACTTAAATAGAAAAGAGGTAATTAATGCATTAAATAGGAAGTTTGTGTTAGAATTGGATTCCTAAACTTGCACTAATAGCTTGGCCACGAATTTAGATCCCATCCTAACTCAAATAGGAAATGGAAAGCTGGGAAGGAGGTTTGGAAATAGGAAATTCAGAATTTAATGGGGGTTAGAGTCCTATTAGGAAATAACAGCCCAACAAGCATAAATACTCTCCAATCTCTCCAAGACCGGCCCTAACACGTTGTTGGGGCTTGCTGGACCTCGAGGAGAGGCCAAGGAGGAGGACTTGTTAGACCTAAAAACATGACTATGCTAGGCAACATTATAAGGGCCCGATCTGGTCCTTGGGAGGAACACCTGAAAGGCTATAACTCGCGGGGGTCTAATGATCAGGGTGATTGGCATCCACTTAATGCATGAACACGCAAGATTTGATCTATGGCAATCAATCAATCAGTCAATTATTGTTTACTTGAACTCGTGGTTGAAAGAATATCGACCAACACTTACTATCGTGACTTGTACACTGTTGTGCAACTTTACTTGTTATCTTGTTATACGGCCAATCTGTTATCATACTTGTTGTGCTATACTCTCGTGCATTGTGCTATTGTTCCTCGTTATCATGTATCATTACTTTCTATACGTTTCTCGGTATTCTCTCTAGTTGTCCCACTTTATAGGACATTAATCACTTAAAGCATGCTTGATCTTGAGATTTAAGTCCTACTGGGCGTTATCGCTCACCCTGCGTTATTTGTCGTTGCGGTCTCAGGTGAGGCCGAGGATGACACTTACACTCAAGAGGACCGGAACAACTCGGAGTGAAATCATGAGTACCGTAGCATCTTAGTACTATGTTAGAGAGTTAGTTAGTCTTTTGCTTTCATTCAATGTAATTGGGCCCTATAGAATGGCTCTGACATTAGTGGTTGTAACTAGACATTTGAAAAGTTAATAATGAGATACAATTGCTTTAGTATTTATTCTTGTTCAATGGTTTGATGTCTAATTCTCGCTTTGTACCCATTTACTTGCAACTGCCTCGCGTTCCAATATTCCGCGTCGGGGCGTGACACACATAGTCCAAACCACCACTAGAAGGACATACATAACACATTCACATACCTATCACCTAGGCAACACAGTGACAGATCTTCGTTAACTGTGCAGAACCGGGAGAAGCACTCTCCACCCTAACCAGTGGTACTTATCCACCTCCAGGATTTCACAGTAGGGTCCCACAGCCCTCTATGGTAGCAGTGTCACACACAGCATAGTTTATACACTTTACATTAATCACATCGTTCATGATGTTCACACGCACTAAATTATACCATTCCACTCACTTGTATACAATCACACAGTTTTCAGTTTATATAATAATATGCTTATATTTACAGTGTTAAACAGGTCATAACTTAATTCTATTCATGCTGCAATTTACTGAAATACATACAATTAACATGGGCATGATCAACATAGTTATTTTCTATCATATAACCCATAAGAGTGTCTACTGTTAACAGAATGCCATGAAATTTTTATCACAAATCCCCACCAGTAAACCTATCATATATTGAATTTCTCATATTTTTCGGATCTGCAACACAATTATACAAATTAAAACATAATTCATTCATATTTACTGTTAATTACATCTACACATGGTACACAGCAGGAAAGTCAGTTGTAATAATTTCAAAACTTGCTAACAGTCATCACACAGCCATAGAAATTCTTGGGAAAGTCTACATAACATGAATCTATTTAAACAGGAATTAACGATGCTAAAATATGCTTGTAATCTTATTTCAGAATTCTTGACAATTAACACAGTACATATAAATTCGCACTAAATTTATGATAAATCCTACTGCAAGTACTGAATCACATATAAAATCTACAGCATGTACATACCATCAAAAATCTGAAAAAATAATTTACAAAGGTCAAACATGCCTTCTGCAGAAAATTGAAGAACTCGGCGGCACACATGTGGCCGCCAACATGGTTAACGGCACCATCGGTAGCCGCTAACTCTAGATCTTAACGGCACCAAAAATTGCTGTTAAGTTCTTGTCTGTGCAAAACATAGACTGAACTCAAAAACGATGGTGAAAGGGGGGTTCCAGGACACGATAAAAATCTGGAAAAATACCTAGGACCTACTAGAGATGTGTATGGACGATGTCCAATGGATACTTGCCTTTAAGAAATTAACACAATGCGATTAGATGCCAGAGAAGCTCTCCTCAGCCTGTGCCAAGAAGCCCTCCAAACCTCCTCGATCCGGCTTCTGTGTTGATGGAAGAAGTATGTCGGGGTCGGGGAAGTCTTCTTCGATGTTCCAAGTGTCCTCCCGTCGATGTAGATAGCCAAGAACCGCACCAGCAAGAGAGATCCACAGCCTCCAAGTTCGGTTTTCGCACAGCAAAACTAGGGTTTTTGACAAAATGCCAAAAGGGTCTATTTCGGTTGGGAATAGGGTGTTTTATAGTGTCAAAGGCTCGGGGACACGATTAGGTAGGGTTTCTAGCCATTGGGAGTCGGTTTCCAAAACAGAAGCCAAAGAATTCGCGGGCGTTTCCGGATCATAAGCCGTAACAAATCTGGGAGGTAGGCGTCCACATAGGTGGCCGCCTACAATGGGTTAACATCCATCGATCTGGATGCTAGCTCAGACCTAGGCAACCACTCATGTTGACGCCAACTTGACTTTCGGCCAGAACACAAAAATGCAGTATTTTATGCATACTCTATGTACATACATATATATATTGTATAATGCATTACATATACACCATATGTACATAATTAAACATCATATATATATACATGCATATATATTTGTTCACATAACTATGCACACTGCATCCAAACACTATACAACCAAACAACTAAATAAGTGGCAAAATTCGAGGGCCTTACACCCTCTTCCCCTTAAAGAACTTCATCCTCGAAGTTAGACCGACTCTATTCAAACAATTGGGGATACTTCTTCTTCATCGTATCCTCCAACTCCCAAATAACCTCCTCTCGCGAGAAGTTCCGCCATAGCACCTTCACGAACGCAATACTCTTCTTCCGGAGATGTTGAACCTTCCGGTCAAGAATAGCTATTGGTTGCTCAACATAAGATAGATCTAGTTGGATCTCCACTGGCTCATGACTAATAACATGAGATGGATCTCGGACATATCTCCTGAGCATAGATACGTGGAAAAAAGGATGAACACTAGCTAATTCCAGGGGTAAAGCTAGCTCATATGCCACGTTGCCCAATCGTCTGAGAATCTCATACGGGCCAATGAATCTAGGACTTAGCTTACTATGCCTGCCAAATATAACAACACCTCGAGTATGTAAAATCTTCCAAAAGACATGCTCACCCACCTCGAACTCTAAATCCTTCTTTCTGTTGTCGGCGTAACTCTTCTACCTATCCTGCGCCGCAACAAGCCTCTTTCTGATAAGTTGGACCTTATCCGAAGTCTCCTGAACTAACTCCAGACTGATCAACTGCCTATCCCCAGTCTCCTCCCAATATAAAGGAGATCTACAAGGCCTTCCATACAACGCATCAAATGGATCCATACCAATACTCGCATGAAAACTGTTGTTATGCGAACTCCACAAGAGGTAAATGATGCTCCCAATCATCCTTCCAATCTAGCACACACGCTCTCAACATATCCTCGAGCATGTGGATGGTCCTCTCGGACTGTCTATCGTTCTGGGGATGGAAATCCGAACTAAGCTTCAATTCAGAGCCTAAAGCATCCTGAAGACCCTTCCACAACCTCGAAGTGAATCTCGGATCTCGATCCGAAATGATCGACTTCGGCACACCATGCAATCTAATAATGCTACTAACATACAATCTAGCTAAACTCTCAACTGACTGCTTCTTCTTCATGGGCAAGAAATGCGCAGTCTTAGAGAATCTATCTACAACTACCCAAATCGAGTCATTGCCCCTCCTTGATCTGGGCAAACCCGTTACAAAATCCATAGTGACAGCCCTCCACTTCCATACTGGGATTTCCATCTTTTGCATAAGGTCAGATGGTCGCTGCCGCTCGGCCTTCACTTGCTAGCATACTAAACATCTAGATACAAACTCCGCTACATCATTCTTCATGCCAGACCACCAAAATGATATCTTCAAATCCTGGTACATCTTAGTGTTACCCGGATGAATAGAGAATCTCGACCTATGAGCTTCCGCTAAAACATGCTCACAGACATCTACTATATCGGGAACACAGACACGGTGATGAAATTTAATCACACCATCCTCATCACGAGCAATGTCTACCTTGCCCACTAACTCTTGGAGTCTAGGATCGGCCTTTTGCTGCTCGATCACCTCATCCAACACCGAAGACCAAATGGACAACTGAGCCATGAAAGCCTGACATAATGGCTCTAACTCAGTCATCGCACAAGCCGCATCCTCCAACATCTTCCAATCCTACTGGAGTGATGATCTCTTCCTACTAAGAGCATCTGCTACGACATTTGCCTTTCTAGGATGATACTGAAGGTCGAAGTCATAGTCCTTTAGGAACTCAATCCATCTCCTCTGTCGTAGGTTTAACTCCTTTTGGGAGAAAAGATACATCAAGCTCTTGTGGTCAGTGAACACCTCAAATCTGACACCATAAAGATAGTGCCTCCAGATCTTTAGTGCATGCACCACTGCCGCAAGCTCCAAATCATGAGTCAGATAGTTACGCTCATGCTCCTTCAATTGGCGAGAAGCATACGCCACTACCTTTCCCTACTGCATCAACACAAAGCCTAAACCAATCCGAGATGCATCCGTATAAATGGCAAAGCCCTCATCACCACTCGACAATACCAATATCGGTGCAGAAGTAAGCTTAGCCTTCAATAATTGAAAGTTACTCTCACACTCCTCGGACTAAACAAACTTCACGCCCTTCCTGGTTAGCTTAGTCAAAAGGGCGGCGATAGATGCAAATCCCTCAATAACTCTGCATCTCCGATGGGGTCCTGGGGATCTCCCATTCTAACACAGTCTGGACCTTTGCTGGATCCATTGCTACACCAGCACCGGAGATAACATGCCCAAGGAAATGAACCTCGTGCATCCAAAAATCGCACTTGTTGAATTTTGCATACAGTTTGTGCTCTCGAAGAACTTCTAACACTACCCTCAAATGATGACAGTGTGTGGCCTCATCCGGAGAATAGGCCAACACATCATCGATAAACACTACAACAAAACTATCTAAATAAGGCCTAAACACCCTGTTCATGAGATCCATGAATGCTGCAGGGGCATTGGTTAGACCAAACGGAAGAACCAAAAACTCATAATGTCCATAACGGGTCCTAAAGGCCGTCTTGGACACATCATCACTCCTAATTCTCAACTGATGATAGCCAGACCGCAAATCAATCTTAGAAAAGATCGATGCATTTTGCAACTGGTCAAATAGATCATCGATCTGCGGTAAGGGATACCTGTTCTTCACAGTCACTTGGTTTAGCTTTCTATAATCAATGCATAACCTAAGTGAACCGTCCTTCTTCTTTACAAATAAGACAGGTGCGTCCCAAGGAGAAACACTAGGACGAATAAATCCCTTGTCTAGCAAATCTTGCAACTGCTTCCTTAGCTCGGCTAACTCTGCAGGTGCCATCTGATATGGAGCCTTTGAGATAGGAGAGGTTCCCGGAAGCAACTCTAAAGTAAACTCTATCTCTCTAACCGGTGGCAATCCAAACAAATCATCGGGAAAAATGACTGGAAATTCCTGCACTACATCAATCTCCTGAAGGGTAGGTGATTGATTAGCTTTTGGTACTAATACCATGCTAGCGAGAAAAGCGTCACAACCCTTGCTGACCATTCTCATCGCCTTCATGGCGGAGATGACAAACTTTCCCGCAAGGTTCCTTGGCAATGGATGTGAAAACTCATCTTCACCAGGAATACGGAAAACAATCTTTTTAGCAACCCGGAAAAAAAAATCAGAATTTTAAAATTTGAAATAATAAATTTCTATAAAAAATAGAATAATAGAAACATACATACTATTATCATATGTTCAAGAACACAACTAAAAATTTCGTAAAAATTATAAATCAACCCCAAATATTATCTCTAAGTGTTCCATGAAGAAATTTGTGCAAAAAAAAATCCGATTGGCCAAGTATACGTCACAATGTGACTAATGATCCAAATTTGGAAACTAAGTCGGAAAACTATTAACATGGAAATATAACGGGCTCATAAATTAAATGAACATGTCAGAGAGAGACCTCCAACATCGGGTATTGATGACCCATTATCGAAATTGGACCAATGGACCTCTCATAGCCCATAAATAAATTCAAGTAAGAAAAATATAATAAAATCCAAAATTTCCTAATTAAAAGGGGAAATTTCCATAAGATAAATTCCATTAAGTAATGGGTTTTGTTAAATGGACCGATTATAAATTAGTGGCTAAAATAGGGATTTTTAAAAGGGGAATAATAGAAAAATATCCTAAATTTGTAACTTAGTTATTACTTAAATAGAAAATAGGTAATTAATACATTAAATAGGAAGTTCGTATTGGAATTGGATTCCTAAACTTACCCTAATAGCTTGGCCACGAATTTAGATCCCATCCTAACTCAAATAGGAAGTGGAAAGCTGGGAAGGAGGTTTGGAAATAGGAAATTCAAATTTAATGGGGGTTAGAGTCCTATTAGGAAATGACAACCCAACAAGCATAAATACTCTCCAATCTCTCCATGACCAGCCCTAACACATTGCTGGGGCTTGTTGGACCTGGAGGAGAGGCCAAGGAGGAGGAGAATTTGTGGGAAGGAAGCTTCATCAAAGCTTCAACCCGAGTTCTTCAACTTCTAGCCCTAGAAGAGGAAAATGATCAATGGTAGGCATTCTCACGAGAAAAACTAAATCAATTTCGTCTATAGGTTGATATAAACCTCAGGATTCAAAGCCCTCTTGTCTCATATTTTTCCATTGAGCAAATCTTTTGTTCTTAATTTTTGAAGTTCTGTAAACTCCATGACCCTGAACCCTCTTTTTAATTCTTGATCTCCATGTATACTAAACCCCATACTACGAAATTTTTATGGGAAATACTGATGAGAGTTAGGCTTCTTTTGCCCCTAAAAGCCTTAATTTTCATCCATCCTATCTTGCGAATTAATTCATTGATCTCATCTGTGAACTGTTCCATGTTCTTCATGAATACACATGACCAAAGCAAGTCAAAACCCTGTTTTTTTTCAAATTTCTATTTACTATAAGTACCCATGCATGTCTAGATCAATTCGCAACTAGTTTCATGAGTTTTCATTGCTTGTACAATTAGTTATGATTTTCTGAATCACCCTATGTCAAAATAGGATAAGCTTGGTCCGCAATCCAATGCATTGTCCTTTCCCTGTCGGACTCGGGCGCAGACCCTATGAATGCGACGGCCCGATAGGCCGCGTTCTCAGGGCCGTCGCGACAGCACCTTCCGTCGCGATCTGATCGTGACAGGGTCTGTCGTCGCGTTCTGCCTGCCCGATCTGACGAGCCCGTCGCAACCCTCAAGTGACCCCGTCGCGATCTGCCTGCTCGAACTGACAAGCCCGTCGCAATCTGTACAAGGCCATGTCGCGATCTCAGTTGACCCTGTCGCGACCCTTACTGGGGTGCATCGCGATCTCAGATTTTTGCATGAAAACCCCCAATTTTTGATGCTCTGACTCTCTACTGTGCTTGTACACTTTGTTAACAATCATACACACAGAAAATTTCACTTGTCATAAATTTAACATTTATGTGTGATTAAAATACATGCACATGATCTTTCTCTATTTATAATTTCTCTTAACACATGCACACACTTGAACCCTCCAATATGGCTTAATTTGGCATGAAAATATTTCATAATGTATCTGGTAATTTATGTAATTAAATTGCCATATTTTAAATAGACTTGTCTACGTTTTCTCGCGATGTTTTGGGAATACTGTTACCGACGCTCCACTGTTCTAGAATCCCTCTAGAACGTCGGGCACTTGATTCTATATTTACACTTTCTCTTGACTTGGACAAAGTCTTCGTCGGATATTCCTTCTGCCGGACTAGTGAACCCTTATTCAAGGCGTCCGTAAGTCTCCTCTGTTCATGGATTCCCACATGGTCGACGAACCGGTTGTACCCTAACACCTATGATACCATTTAGGGATCAACATGTTTCAAACGGTAATTAGAAGTTTGCTCTTATCTTAAATCACGTCGGGCCTCTGGACCTGTGCGTAACATGGCCAGCGGAAAGGTAGTGAATTCCACCTGACTTCCAACACCAATAGCGTGTGTTGTGCAACTGTTACTATCATCTGCTACTCGATGTGTTACGTGCATTGTCCCTTAGCTCTCACCTGTACTCTACTCGCTCATCTATTCACGTTTACTCTACTATCTCGTCTATTCATCTAGTGCTCTTATCTATTTCTTGGTACTCTCTATTGGCCATTAATTAATTGTCTAAAGATAAACAACATAACCAATGCCAGCGCAATAGGGCCCGATCTGGTCCTGGGGGAGCGCCCGAAAGTGCCATTTTCCCGCGGGAGTTAAATGATCAGGATGTCGGCATTACATCCAAGTGCCATACTATCAAGATTAATCTACGACAATCAACACAAAGTGCTATATTCTCTTGATGTCTTTGACAACACAAAGTGCTATATTCTCTCGATGTCTTTGACAAAACAAAGTGCTATATTCTCTCGTTGTCTATTGACGACAAAAGTGCTACATTCTCTCTCGGCTATCTACGAATAACCAAAGTGCCATTTATATCTCGATTGATGAAAGTTAATCAAAAGTGCTATACTATTTCAATTGATGAAAATCAATCAAAGCGCAATTTACTCTCTACATGGCCAATTACTATCTCTCTCCTTGCTATACATGTTGCTTGCTACTGCTTGACAATGTCGTTACTTGTTATTGCGTTGTTATCATTTTATATCGTGATTTGACTTTAATCACCATGCTATACTTGATTCATCTGCTATCTAAACCATGTTACTTGTGATATTACTTTCTCGACGTTACATGACTCCCTCTATCATTAATTACTCTGCCTTTTAAAGTACTAATTAATTAAAGTCTGCTTGATTCACGAGATTTAAGTCCTACTGGCCGTTAGTGCTCACCCTTCGTTATTTGTTATTGTGTCTCAGGTAAGTCAGACAATGACGTCACACACACCAATGGGACAGGACCAGTGTGATGAGCGACCTGGAGTTAGTTGATGAAGTTGCCCTAGTACTATGGAGTTTAATAGTTATTGCTTTAGATTTCTTTTCAATGTAATGATGTCATTGAGCCCTATGTATTGACTCCGAATTATTCAACTGTTGTACATTTTACTCTACTATGTACTTTGCTCACGTCTCCCCGATTTATTCCGCTGCTAAATTGGCGGGGCGTGACAATCTTCTTCCACGACAATCTACTAACGCATAGTGCTCCTCTAGCCAATTCAGACCAAGAATTGCATCATAGTCCTTCATCTTTAGCAAAACGAAACACCCATCTAGGACTCTATCTTCAATGCACACAGGTAATGATAGAATACACTTCCTAGTCGATACCGTTCTCGCAGGTGTGTGCACAGACAACGGAACCTCTAACTCCTCAGACTTTAATCCTAACTCCAAAGCTAACTGCCTAGCAAAATGCTCGGAAATGAACGAGTGAGTGGCACTCGTATTAAACAAAACCTGAGCATGCACACCCATGAAGAGAACCGTACCTTCGGTGACATGCTCTTCCTACTCCGCATCCTCTCTCGCCAAGGCAAACACTCGAGCTTGGGCTCGAGGCCTTCCTGGTCGACCTGTAGCTGGCGCTGCTGCTGCTGGGGCTGGCGCTGGTCACTGGACTCCCTATTGAAGTCTGGGACAGTCACAGATCTGGTGCTCGCTGCTCCTGCAGTTGAGGCACTTTCCAGCCAACTTCCAGCACTCCATACCACCATGTGCCCTCCCGCAATGAGGACACTCCTTCTTGCCACTAGGCCTACTACCAGGTGAATGTTGAGAAGCTACCTGCTGACTTGCCCGCTGCCACGGGGCACTGCGGTGACTGATACGCCGCCTTCTTTCTATCCTGTCACTGGAATGGAGGTGCAGGCCTCTTCTGCAAAGCCTTCTTCTCCTCAAGGTACTACTCCATCTCACTCTCCTGACGGCACGCCACACTAAGAGCCTCATCCAAGGTACGATGATCGAACGCCACAAGCCTCGATCATAGTGATGGCTTTAGGCTCATCACAAACTATAAGGCCCTCGAATTTTGTTGCATTATTTTAATTTCGTGTAAATAATTAAGGTTGTGTATGCATAGATGTACATATCTACGTATGTATTAAGTAATTATACTTATGTATGCATGTGTATAATTAGTTGTAAATAATGTATGAAATGCATGGTGGTAGTTTGTACATGATAATACATATGCATGGCACGTATATAGGTATAAGTTGTGCATGGTTTCTGCATGTTTTTGAGTTCTGGCCGAAGGCCAACTTGGCTTCAAGATCAATAGACGTTTGGGTTGTGTCGGCGTCAACCATATGGACACCAACACTAAGTCCAGCGTCCAGCGATGTGGAAGCTAATTTCTCTGATTTGCATGCGTTGCAGAGCAGGATTTTCGGGAGCAAGCTAGCTCACCCATTGGGGAGCTGTCCCCAACGGTCTGAAAGGGTTCACATCAACCATGTGGGACAGGAGAGGCCTCTCCCCTATATCTGAACCCGAGTGCAGCCCTAAACCCCCTCTCTTGACCTCTTTTGGGAGATAGAGAAAAGCCCTAACTACTGTGAGCAAAACCCCACCTTTGCAACCTTTAATCCGGCGATCTGAAGCTTGTTCCGGCCATCTACCATGACAAGGAGGTAGCTGGAACATCGAGGAAGGCATCCCCGACCTCGATCTACTGTGGAGATTGCTCAAGAACCCGGAGGAAGGCAATCTTGGGAGCTTCTTGGGACTGCCCAAGGAGAGCATCACCAACCCATTTAATCCCTTTGGAGAGTTTTTGGAAGGCAAGTAACCTACCCCTATCGTCCATGTAGATGTCAAGTAGGGTTTTATCATTTTTATGTATTTTTCCTCGTGTCCTAGATCCCCCATTCTCTTTGAATTTGGAGCTCGGGTCCTGCATTCTGCAGAGACCTGAACTTCACGGCAACATAAATTGCCGTGAAGATCTTCATTGATGGCCAGCGATTTTGCCGTCAATCTCCATTAACGGCCATGGCTTGCCGTTAAGTTCGTCTGGACAGAACAGTGAACTGTTCTCTCCTTATATATGATTACTTTCGATGTGTTTTGCGATGAGGATATATTGTAAACCTATTATGCTACGTAATGTGAATGTTGGAATGTGTGGGAGAATGGTTGTGCATTTATTTTGTGGATGGTTGAGTTATTGTTTATTTTAAAATGCATGTGGAAGAATGGCCATGTAAGTTCACCCATGATCCTAATAATCTGTGAGAAATTATGATGCCCTAATCTCGTTGAACCATGTCTATATACGTCAGTCTCTACTCTGAATTTTCTGGAATTTCCCATGTCAATGTGATTTACTGAAAATTTATACTTGGGAAATAGAAAACATGTGTAGGATTTGTTAAATTTCCAGTAAATCGTGTGTTGTGAAATAAATCTGGGGAAATTTCTTGTGGTATTGTGTATATTGGGTTCAGGGTTATGATCTATTAAAACTGAATTTTCATGTATACACCATGATAAATTTAATTTCGAATAATATGGGAATTTAGGTTAAATTTTCTGCAATTGCATTTCAGATCAGAAAAATGTGAAACATTTCATATGGGGTCCTAAACCCGAAATCAGCATGTGGTTAAATTCTCAGGTCATTTGGACAACTATACCATGCAATATGAATTTTCCATGCAAAAATGGGTAATTAATGCATGCCATTGTGAAATGATTTAATTTCTGGAAATCCAACCTGATTGGTGAAACTTCCTGAATGATAAATTCTTTCATCTGTAGTGGCATGATTAGGAAAATAGAGTCATGTTGTGAATGAGAGAATGAATGAGATATGAGCGTCATGTGTAAAAATATGTGTTAAAAATCGGTAAACGTGATATGTGTAAAATTGTGCCAAGTGTGACACTGCTTCCATAGAGGGCAATGGAACCGTATCATGGAAAAGTCCCCATGAGAAGGTTCAATATGTTGTGATCCTAAGGGCATTAGGATGAAATCCTGGAGGTGGACAAGTACCACTGGTTAGGGTGGAGACTTGTTCTCCCGGTCTGCGCAGTCCAAGAGTCGTCACTGTATTGCCTAGGTGACGTCTATGTGTATGTGATGTGATGTGTCCTTCTTATGGTGGTTTGGACTATGTGTCACGGCACTAAAGTGTAAGATGTGAAAATGTGAAATGTGAATGTGTTCATGTGAAAAGTGAGAATGTGAACATGTGAAATTGTGAATGAGTAAAGTGTGAACTATGTGAATAAGAAATTGTGTAAAAATGTGAGACCAAAATGTGAGGATGTGAGATTGAAATCCATGATATGATGATCTGAAATCATGTTAGAACAGCAACATAAATGTGGTTATGATCATGTCCTATATGGGTACAATGCGTAGAATCCATGCTAGGGACAATCCTTACTTATGTGTAAACCATTCCATGTGTGTTTACTCTCACGTTGTGGTTTGAATGAGACCATAGCTTTCATGTGTTAGATTGTAAAGTGTTAAACCATGTCAAAACAGCAAGCTTAAAGCATGTAAAATGGTTATGTGCATGTGTAAGAACGAGAAGTAACCATGTTAGCAATGTTTTCTTTCATGTATGTAAGCTAGTCATGCTAAATTGCTTTCATGTTCTAGCTTAATTGAAAGTAGAACTTTCATGTGTTGGAATGATTAGAGAGCATGTGATAGGAGATTTTAATTTAGGAAATCTGAAAGCATGAATCATGTATCTCATTAATAGAATTACCATGATAGGTTGTTAATTTCAATGTCACGCATGCTACATGTTGTGTCTTGTAAATGGCATGTAAAAACCTGCTATGATATGTGCATGTGTGATAGATGTAGCGTTATTTGCTGAGTCTTTTAGACTCATTACTTGCTTCGGCGTACAGGTGTAGTAGGTGACACACCTTTGGAGGAGACCGTGGAGAGCGACTCCGAGCGCGGGGAGTAGCTAGCTTGGTGGAGCTTAGTTGTGACATTTTGACATTTGATGTATGTAATTGAGGCATTGTATTAGGACTATCATGTAAACTTGGACAAACTATGTATTTTATCTTAGCACTTCTTCTATATGGATTATGTGGACTTTAGCTCTTTAAATTCAATCGAATCATGTATGTTAAATGTGGATGATGAATGAAATGAAGACAGTAGTTCTTTTACTTCCGCTACTCTGTTCTTATATTCACGTGTATCTCACCTGAATGTTATCGTTTGGGTAAATGCCCCACTGTGGCAACGTTCACTATATCGACGTGGGTTGGTATAACCGTACCGATATAATGAGGTCGCTACAGAGATTGGTATCAGAGCCCACCGGTTGAGATTGCACATGAATATATATATATAAGTCATCATCTTCATCACATGCTAAGTCTACATAGGAATGTCCACATGTGTAGAATTGATTAATAATGAATGAAAAATAGATAAGAAAGCGGTTAGGAAATAAATTAAAGTAGCTCTAATGGTAGCTGAAATTTATTACAGCCATGGCTTCGAGAGGTAGGCGTGGCGGAGCGCCGGCCCGTGAGGACGAGCCGAGACGTGAGGAGCGGGCGGAGCAGCAGGCCCCGGCACCACAGGGTCCTGTACTTCCCCCACCGCCGCCTGGGATTTGGAGTATTCATGCAAGGTCTGGTGCAAGCCATGCAGACGCAGGCTCATACTCAGGCAGCACTCCAGGCACAGTTGGAGGCTCAGGTTAGATTAATAAAATGATTAATAGTCTATTTTATTTAATTATGTGATATTATGTTAATTGTGTATTGCTTGCCGTGTATTGTAGCAGGCTCAAGTACCAGCTCAGGACCATGGTGGACCTTCTACCATGGAAAGATTCAAGAGGATGCTGCCACCCTCTTTTAAGGGGGAGAGCGACCCATTGTTGGCAGAAAGCTGGATGAGGGAGATAGAAAAGATCTTCCGAGCCATCAGGTGTGCAGATGAGGATAAGGTCACATTAGCCACCTACATGCTACAGGTATGCTTTAGTTTATATGCTTGTATGTTCTGTTAAGCTAGATTTATTAGATGGTGCTTATGAGCGGTGTACTACAGGAAAGAGCTGATGTATGGTGGGCTTCATTGCTGCGTACCCGGTTTGAGGACGGAGCTATTGATGTTGCTTGGGACGAGTTCGTGAGGCTCTTTCGGGTCAAGTTTGTCCCCAAGCATATTCAAGACCGGATGGAGCAGGAGTTCCTCTCCTTGGCTCAAGGCTCCATGACCGTGCTAGAATATGAGGCAAGATTTTCTGAACTCTCTAAATATGCACCTCATATCGTGGCAGATGAGTGCAGGAAGACAAAGAAATTCGTGATGGGCCTGAAACCATCACTGAGGACGAGGCTCGTGGCGTTTGACCACCGCACTTTGGACGAGGCCCTCAGCGCTGTGTGTAGGCAGGAGGGTGAGATGGAGCAATACCTTGAAGAGAAGAAGGCTTCGCAGAAAAGACCTGCAGCTACGTTCCAGCGACACGATAAGAAGAAAGCGGTGTACCAGACACAGCAGTGATCAGTGGCAGTCGGCAGTTCTCAGGTACCTTCTGTACGTTCCCCTGGTGTGAAGAAAGAGTGTCCCCACTGCGGGAAGACACATGGCGGTATCGAATGTTGTATGATTACGGGAAAGTGCTTGAAGTGCGGAAGCAGCGACCACAAGATCAAGGATTGTCCGAGACTTCAGCAGGGAGTCTAGCGCGGAGCGCCAACCCCAGCAGCAGTAGCGGCAGCAGCGCCAGCTACAGGAAGACCAGGAAGGCCTCGAGCCCCAGCTCGAGTGTTTGCTTTAGCGCGCGAGGACGCCGAGCAGGCGGAGCATGTCACCGAAGGTACGATTTTGCTTCTAGGAGTGCACGCTCGGGTTTTGTTTGACACGGGTGCTACTCACTCGTTCATTTCCGAGTGGTTCGCTAGGCAGTTAGCCCTAGAGTTCGGCATAGAGTCTGAGGATTTAGAGGTCCCTTTGTCTGTGCACACCCCTGCGGGTACGGTATCGACTAGGAAGTGCATTCCGTCGTTACCTGTGTGCATTGAGGATAGAATCCTAGATGGGTGTTTCTTCTTGCTAAAGATGAAGGACTATGATGCTATTCTTGGTCTGGATTGGCTAGAGGAGCACTATGCGTTAGTGGATTGTCGTCGAAGAGGATTGTTTTCCGCATTCTGGTGAGGACGAGTTCTCTCATCCCTTGCCAAGGAACTTGGCGGGAAAGATGGTCATCTCTGCCATGAAGGCGATGCGCATGGTAAACAAGGGTTGTGATGCTTTTCTTGCCAGCGTGGTATTAGTGCCAGAGGCTGATGAGTCACCTACTCTTGCAGAGATTGAGGTAGTGCAGGATTTTCCAGATGTCTTTCCTGATGACTTGTCTGGATTGCCACCGGATAGAGAATAGAGTTTACCATAGAGTTGCTTCCGGGCACCTCTCCTATCTCGAAGGCTCCATATCGGATGGCACCTGCGGAGTTAGCCGAGTTAAGGAGGCAATTGCAAGAGTTGCTTGATAAGGGATTTATTTGCCCTAGCGTTTCCCCTTGGGGCGCACCTGTATTATTCGTCAAGAAGAAAGACGGGTCGCTTAGGTTATGCATTGATTACAGAAAGCTGAACCAAGTGACTGTGAAGAGCAGGTATCCCTTACCTCGTATTGATGATTTGTTTGACCAGTTGCAAGATGCATCAGTCTTTTCTAAGATTGATTTGGGATCTGGTTATCATCAGTTGAGGATTCGGAGTGAGGATGTGTCCAAGACGGCATTCAGATCCCGTTATGGACATTATGAGTTTTTGGTCCTTCCTTTCGGATTGACCAATGCCCCTGCAGCGTTCATGGATCTCATGAACAGGGTGTTTAGGCCTTATTTAGATAGCTTTGTCATAGTGTTTATTGATGATGTGTTGGTCTACTCTCCGGACGAGGCCACACACCGTCAGCATTTGAGAGTAGTGTTAGAGGTTCTTCGTGAGCACAAGCTGTACACTAAGTTCAGCAAGTGTGATTTTTGGTTCGCGAGGTTCATTTCCTCGGGCATGTTATCTCCGGTGCTGGTGTAGCAGTGGATCTAGCAAAGGTCCAGACAGTTATGGATTGGGAGGTTCCCAAGACCCCTTCGGAGATTCGTAGTTTTATTGGTTTAGCTGGTTACTATCGGTGATTCATTGAGGGATTTTCATCCATCGCCGCCCCATTGACTCAGCTCACCAGAAAGGGAGTGAAGTTTGTTTGGTCCGAGAAGTGTGAGAGTAGTTTTCAATTGTTGAAGACTAAGCTCGCGTCAGCTCCAGTGTTAGTCTTACCGACCGGTGTAGAGGGTTTTGCTATCTACACGGATGCGTCTCGGATTGGTTTAGGTTGTGTGCTAATGCAGCAGGAAAGGGTAGTGGCTTATGCTTCTCGTCAGTTGAAGGAGCATGAGAAGAACTATCCGACTCATGATTTGGAGCTCGCAGTAGTGGTTCATGCACTAAAGATCTGGAGGCACTATCTTTATGGTGTCAGATTTGAGTTGTTTACCGTCCACAAGAGCTTGAAGTATCTTTTCTCCCAAAAGGAATTAAACCTGAGGCAGAGAAGATGGATTGAGTTCTTGAAGGACTATGACTTCGACCTTCAGTATCATCCTGGAAAGGCGAATGTCGTAGCGGATGCTCTGAGTAGAAAGAGGCCATTTCTCCAGCAGGATTGGAAGATGTTGGAGGATGCGGCTTGCGCGTTGACTGAGTTAGAGCCATCGCTATGCCAGGCTTTTGTAGCTCAGTTATCTCTTAGTTCCTCAGTTTTGGATGAGGTGATCGAGCAACAGAAAGCCGACCCTAGACTCTTAGAGCTAGTGGGCAAGGCAGGCATTGCTCGTGATGAGGACGGTGTGATTAGATTCCATCACCGTGTTTGTGTCCCTGATTTGGTAGATGTCCGTGAGCATGTGTTAGCGGAGGCTCACAGATCGCGATTCTCTATTCATCCGGGTAACACGAAGATGTACCAGGATTTGAAGAGATCCTTCTAGTGGTCCGGCATGAAGAAGGATGTAGCGGATTATGTATCCCGGTGTTTGGTATGCCAGCAAGTGAAGGCCGAGCGACAGCGACCATCCGGCCTTATGCAAAGGATGGAGATTCCAGTTTGGAAGTGGGAAGCTGTCACTATGGACTTTGTTTCGGGATTGCCTCGATCTGGAAGGGGCAATGACTCGATTTGGGTGATCGTAGATAGATTCTCAAAGACTACGCATTTCATTCCTATGAAGAAGAAGCAGTCAGTTGAGAGCTTAGCTAGATTGTATGTTAGTAGTGTGGTTAGATTGCATGGTGTGCCAAAGTCGATCATTTCGGATCGAGATCCGACATTTACTTCGAGGTTGTGGAAGGGTCTTCAGCATCCATTAGGTTCGGAGCTGAAGCTCAGTTCAGCGTTTCATCCCCAGACTGATGGACAGTCCGAGAGGACTATCCAGACGCTCGAGGATATGTTGAGAGCGTGTGTATTGGATTGGAAGGATTATTGGGAGCGTCATTTACCTCTTGTGGAGTTCACATACAACAACAGCTTTCATGCGAGTATTGGTATGGCTCCATTTGAGGTGTTGTATGGTAGGCCTTGCAGATCTCCTTTGTGTTGGGAGGAGACCGGTGATAGGCAGCTGATCGGTCTGGAGTTAGTTCAGGAGACTTCGGATAAGATCCAACTTATCAGGAGGAGGCTTGTTGCGGCTCAGGATAGGCAGAAGAGCTATGCCGACAACAGGAGGAAGGATCTTAAGTTCGAGGTGGGTGATCATGTCTTCTTAAAGATATCACCTACTCGAGGTGTCGTCAGGTTTGGCAGGCATGGTAAGCTGAGCCCTAGATTCATTGGCCCGTATGAGATTCTCAGACGATTGGGCAGCGTGGCATATGAGCTAGCTTTACCCCCAGCTTTAGCTAGTGTTCATTCTGTTTTCCACGTTTCTATGCTCAGGAAGTATGTCCGAGATCCATCTCATGTGATTAGTCATGAGCCAGTGGACATTCAGCCAGATTTGTCGTATGTGGAGCAACCAGTAGCTATTCTTGACCGGAAGGTTCAGCACCTCCGAAACAAGAGTATTGCGTCGGTGAAAGTTCTATGGCGGAACTTCTCACAAGAGGAGGCTACTTGGGAGCTTGAGGATGCGATGAAGAAGAAGTATCCCCTTTTGTTTGAGTAGTGTCGTTCTAACTTCGAGGATGAAGTTTCTTTAAGGGGGAGAGGGTGTAAGACCCTCGAATTTTGTTGCATTATTTTAATTTCGTGTAAATAATTCATATTGTGTATGCATAGATGTACATATCTACGTATGTATTAACTAATTATACTTATGTATGCATGTGTATAATTAGTATTAAATAATGTATGAAATGCATGGTGGTAGTGTGTACATGATAATACATATGCATGGCACGTATATAGGTATAAGTTGTGCATGGTTTCTGCATGTTTTTGAGTTCTGGACGAAGGCCAACTTGGCGTCAAGATCAATAGACGTTTGTGTTGTGTCGGCGTCAACCATATGGACGCCAATACTAAGTCCAGCGTCCAGCGATGTGGACGCTAATTTCTCTGATCTGCATGCGTTGCAGAGCCGGATTTCCGAGAGCAAGCTAGCTCACCCATTGGGGAGCTATCCCCAACGGTCTAAAAGGGTTCACATCAACCCTGCGGGACAGGAGAGGCCTCTCTCCTATATCTGAACCCGAGTGCAGCCCTAAACCCCCTCTCTTGACCTCTTTTGGGAGATAGAGAAAAGCCCTAACTGCTGTGAGCAAAACCCCACCTTTGCAACCTTTAATCCGGCGATCTGAAGCTTGTTCCGGCCATCTACCACGACAAGGAGGTAGCTGGAACATCGAGGAAGGCATCCCCGACCTCGATCTGCTGTGGAGATTGCTCAAGAACCCGGAGGAAGGCAATCTTGGGAGCTTCTTGGGACTGCCCAAGGAGAGCATCACCAACCCATTTAATCCCTTTGGAGAGTTTTTGGAAGGCAAGTAACCTACCCCTATCGTCCATGTAGATGTCAAGTAGGGTTTTATCATTTTTATGTATTTTTCCTCGTGTCCTAGATCCCCCATTCTCTTTGAATTTGGAGCTCGGGTCCTGCATTCTGCAGAGACCTGAACTTGACGGCAACATAAATTGCAGTGAAGATCTTCATTGACGGCCAGCGATTTTGCCGTCAATCTCCATTAACGGCCATGGCTTGCCGTTAAGTTCGTCTGGATAGATCAGTGAACTGTTCTCTCCTTATATACGATTACTTTCGATGTGTTTTGCGATGAGGATATATTGTAAACCTATTATGCTATGTAATGTGAATGTTGGAATGTGTGGGAGAATGGTTGTGCATTTATTTTGTGGATGGTTGAGTTATTGTTTATTTTAAAATGCATGTGGAAGAATGGCCATGTAAGTTCACCCATGATCCTAATAATCCGTGGGAAATTATGATGCCCTAATCTCGTTGAACCATGTCTATATACGTCAGTCTCTACTCTGAATTTTCTGGAATTTCCCATGTCAATGTGATTTACTGAAAATTTATACTTGGGAAATAGAAAATATGTGTAGGATTTGTTAAACTTCCAGTAAATCGTGTGTTGTGAAATAAATCCGGGGAAATTTTTTGTGGTATTGTGTATATTGGCTTCAGGGTTATGATCTGTTAAAACTGAATTTTCATGTATACACCATGATAAATTTAATTTCGAATAATATGGGAATTTAGGTTAAATTTTCTGCAATTGCATTTCGGATCAGAAAAATGTGAAAATTTTCATGTGGGGTCCTAAACCCGAAATCAGGATGTGGTTAAATTCTCAGGTCATTTGGACAACTATACCATGCAATATGAATTTTCCATGCAAAAATGGGTAATTAATGCATGCCATTGTGAAATGATTTAATTTCTGGAAATCCAACCTGATTGGTGAAACTTCCTGAATGATAAATTCTGTCATCTGTAGTGGCATGATTAGGAAAACAGAGTCATGTTGTGAATGAGAGAATGAATGAGATATGAGCGTCATGTGTAAAAATATGTGTTAAAAATCGGTAAACGTGATATGTGTAAAATTGTGCCAAGTGTGACACTGCTTCCATAGAGGGCAGTGGAACCGTATCATAGAAAAGTCTCCATGAGAAGATTCAATGTGTTGTGATCCTAAGGGCATTAGGATGAAATCTTGGAGGTGGACAAGTACCACTGGTTAGGGTGGAGACTTGTTCTCCCGGTCTGCGCAGTCCAAGAGTCATCACTGTATTGCCTAGGTGACGTCTATGTGTATGTGATGTGATGTGTCCTTCTTATGGTGGTTTGGACTATGTGTCACGGCACTAAAGTGTAAGATGTGAAAATGTGAAATGTGAATGTGTTCATGTGAAAAGTGAGAATGTGAACATGTGAAATTGTGAATGAGTAAAGTGTGAACTATGTGAATAAGAAATTGTGTAAAAATGTGAGACCAAAATGTGAGGATGTGAGATTGAAATCCATGATATGATGATCTGAAATCATGTTAGAACAGCAACATAAATGTGGTTATGATCATGTCCTATATGGGTACAATGCGTAGAATCCATGCTAGGGACAATCCTTACTTATGTGTAAACCATTCCATGTGTGTTTACTCTCACGTTGTGGTTTGAATGAGAACATAGCTTTCATGTGTTAGATTGTAAAGTGTTAAACCATGTCAAAACAGCAAGCTTAAAGCATGTAAAATGGTTATGTGCATGTGTAAGAACGAGAAGTAACCATGTTAGCAATGTTTTCTTTCATGTATGTAAGCTAGTCATGCTAAATTGCTTTCATGTTCTAGCTTAATTGAAAGTAGAACTTTCATGTGTTGGAATGATTAGAGAGCATGTGATAGGAGATTTTAATTTAGGAAATCTGAAAGCATGAATCATGTATCTCATTAATAGAATTACCATGATAGGTTGTTAATTTCAATGTCACGCATGCTACATGTTGTGTCTTGTAAATGGCATGTAAAAACCTGCTATGATATATGCATGTGTGATAGATGTAGCGTTATTTGCTGAGTCTTTTAGACTCATTACTTGCTTCGGCGTACAGGTGTAGTAGGTGACACACCTTTGGAGGAGACCGTGGAGAGCGACTCCGAGCGCGGGGAGTAGCTAGCTTGGTGGAGCTTAGTTGTGACATTTTGACATTTGATATATGTAATTGAGGCATTGTATTAGGACTATCATGTAAACTTGGACAAACTATGTATTTTATCTTAGCACTTCTTCTATATGGATTATGTGGACTTTAGCTCTTTAAATTCAATCGAATCATGTATGTTAAATGTGGATGATGAATGAAATGAAGATAGTAGTTCTTTTACTTCCGCTACTCTGTTCTTATATTCACGTGTATCTCAGCTGAATGTTATCGTTTGGGTAAATGTCCCACTGTGGCAACGTTCACTATATCGACGTGGGTTGGTATAACCGTACCGATATAATGAGGGTCGCTACACGAACTTCTTCGCCTTCCTGCGCTCATCAACCACTATGTGAGATGCATACTTCGATAATTCCGCAAACCTGGCCTCGTACTCGAGTATGGTTATGGAGCCCTGAGTCAAGGTGAGGAACTCTTGCTCCATCTTGTCCTGGATATGCTCTGGAACGAACTTGACCTGAAAGAGCTCACGAACTCGTCCCAAGCAACCTCGACCGCACCGTCCTCAAATCTGGTACGTAGCAACGAGGACCACCACACATCGGATCTCTCCTGCAAAACAACCTCCATAAGCACCAAACTAGACAATTCTAAACTTAACATAAACAAATACATATGCAACTAACACATACCTGTAGCATATAGGTGGCCAAGCTGACCTTGTCATCCTCAGCACACCTAATAGCCCAGAAGATCTTCTTGATCTCCCTCATCCAGCTCTCCGCAAGAAGTGGATCACTCTCCCCCTTGAAAGAGGGTGGGGCCATCCTCTTGAACCGCTCCATGATGGAAGGTCCAACATGGTCATGCCCCTGGGGAACTGGAGCTGGGGCTTGAGCCTGCTACAACAAACAATACAATTCAACATATATAACACAATAGCAATGTAACAATCATTTAATTAAAAGAAAACAGACTACTTCTATCTAACATTGCTAACCTGAGCCTCCGGCTGAGCCTGGAGTGCAGCCTGAGTATGTGCCTGCGTCTGCATAGCCTGCACTAGGCCTTGCATGAATACTCATAATCAACTGGTGGCGGTGGAGGAAGTACCGTAGGTCCCTATGGGGCTGGGGCCTGCTGCTCATCCCTCTCTTCGCGCCTAGGCTCATCCTCTCTAGCATGGGCACCACGCCTGCCACGAGAAGCCATATCCTGCAAGATAATTTAATCAATATTAGAAACTAAGTTATTTAGTTCCTAATCATTTTCTTATCTATCTTTCATTCATTATTAATCGTTTCTACACATGTGGACAATTCTATAAAGACTTAGCATATAATGAAGATGATGGTGTATATTCATGTACAATCTCAACCAGTTTCTCTGATACCAATCTCTGTAACGACCCTCCTTATACCAGTACAGTTATACCAACCCACGTCGGTATAATGAACGTCGTCACAGTGGGACATTGACCCAACACTAACACTAAGCTGAGATGTACACAGATATAAATATAGAACAGCGAAAGTAAAAGAATTAACTTCATTCTTATTCCATCATCCACATTAATTATCCACAGTCCATATAGCAATTAAAGAAACTAAAGTCCACATAATTGAAATTCTAAATCAATTTACATAGTTCATCTACAATCTCATAAGTCTCCAATTACATACTATGAAAATGAAAATACAATGCCGATCTCTCCACAACAATCTACTCCTCTCGCTCGGAGTCGCTCCCAACGATCTCCTCCAAGGAAGTAGAGTCGCCTACTACACCTGTACGCCAAAGCAAGAGTGAGTTTAAAAGACTCAGCAAGCATACCATATAAAACATCCATACACATATCTTATACACATATTGCATGCTTTTATTCAATTCAAGTATAACACATGGAAACCTATATCAATTTAAGCACGTGGATTATGGTTAAAACATTAAACAATGTAATATGATCACCTACACATGCTTTCTACGTGAAACATGTAACATGATTTATAACCAAACATTATTCATGTCATGATAACATTCTACTAATCTAAAGCATGGAATCTAGCACAAAGTAATAGTAATCTAACATGTATTCTAATAATTTCGACATGCTCATTTCACATTCATTTACACAATTAACTTGCTGTTTTAATGCAATAAATTCACAATCATACATGATACCACATTTTATCAAGCATGGATTGAATGTTAAAACAACTCAAGTTGATTGACAATACTATACAAATTTTGCATGAAACTAGGTACTAATTGAGTAACATATTTAACATGGAATCTAGTCATTCTTTCAAGCATTTACCACAATTGTAATAACACTTAGCTTGCTGTTTTAACATGCATTACACATTATTCACATGGATTACACTTATTCACATGCTAGCACATTCACTTTATATCTTCACATACTCAATTACACATTTCACATTTCACAAGTTTACATGCACATATATTCACATTTCACATTTAGTTGTCGTGACACATAGTCCAAACCACCACTAGAAGAACACACATAACATATTCACATACCAATCACCTAGGCAACACAGTGATAGATCTTGGTTAACTGCGCAGAACCGGGAGAAGCACTCTCCACCCTAACCAGTGGTACTTGTCCACCTCCAGGATTTCATCCTAATTGCTCATAGGATTTCACACACTATGAACCTTCCCGTAGGGACTTTACTACGGTAGGGTCCCACAGCCATCTATGGTAGCAGTGTCACACACGGCATAGTTTATACACTTTACATTAATCACATTGTTCATGATGTTCACATGCACTAAATTATACCATTCCACTCACTTGTATACAATCACACAGTTTTCAGTTTATCTAATAATATGCTGCTATTTACAGTGTTAAACATGTCATAACTTAATTCTATTCATGCTGCAATTTACTGAAATACATACAATTAACATGGGCATGATCAACATAGTTATTTTCTATCATATAACCCATAAAAGTGTCTACTGTTAACAGAATGCCATGAAATTTTTATCACAAATCCCCACCAGTAAACCTATCATATATTGAATTTCTCATATTTTTCAGATCTGCAACACAATTATACTAATTAAAACATAATTCGTTCATATTTACCATTAATTACATCTACACATGGTACACAGTAGGAAAGTCAGTTGTAATAATTTCAAAACTTGCTAACAGTCATCACACAGCCATAGAAATTCTTGGGAAAGTCTACATAACATTAATCTATTTAAATATAAATTAACGATGCTAAAATATGCTTGTAATCTTATTTCAGAATTCTTGATAATTAACACAGTACATATAAATTCACCCTAAATTCATGATAAGTCCTACTACAAGTATTGAATCACATATAAAATCTACAGCATGTACATACCATCAAAAATCCAAAAAATAATTCACAAAGGTCAAACATGCCTTCTGTAGAAAATTGAAGAACTCGGCGGCACACATGTGGCCGCCAACATGGTTAACGGCACCATCGGTAGCCGCTAACTCTGGATCTTAACGGCACTAGAAACTGCCGTTAAGTTCATGTCTGTAGAAAACACAGACTGAACTCAAAAATGATGGTGAAAGGGGGGTTCCACGACACGATAAAAATCTGGAAAAATACCTAGAACCTACTAGAGATGTGTATGGACGATGTCCAATGGATACTTGCCTTTAAGAAATTAACACAATGTGATTAGATGTCGGAGAAGCTCTCCTCAGCCTGTGCCAAGAAGCCCTCCTAACCTCCTCAATCCGGCTTCTATGTTGATGGAAGAAGTATGCCGGGGTCGGGGAAGTCTTCTTCGATGTTCCAAGTGTCCTCCTATCGATGCAGATCGCTAAGAACCGCACCAGCAAGAGATTCACGGCCTCCAAGTTCAGTTTTCGCACAACAAAACTAGGGTTTTTGACAAAATGCCAAAAGGGTCTATTTCGGCCGAGAATTGGGTGTTTTATAGAGTCAAGGGCTCGGGGACATGATTAGGTAGGGTTTCTAGCCGTTGGGTGTCGGTTTCCAAAACAGAAGCCGAAGAATTCACAGGCGTTTCTGGATCATAAGTCGTAACAGATCTGGGAGGTAGGCATCCACATAGGTGGCTACCTACAATGGGTTAACGTCCATCGATCTGGATACTGGCTCAGACCTAGGCATCCACTCATGTTGACGCCAACTTGACTTTCGGCCAGAACACAAAAATGCAGTATTTTATGCATACTCTATGTACATACATATATATATATATTGTATAATGCATTACATATACACCATATGTACATAATTAAACAATCATATATATATATATACATGCACAACTTTACTTAATTATAATATGTATAGGAATACACACATATATATACATTTATTTATTTATTTATTTATTTGTTCACATAACTATGCACACTGCACCCAAACACTATACAACCAAACAACTAAATAAGAGGCAAAATTCGAGGGCGTTACTGTTAGAACCCATTTGTCGATAGGCCTCAAGCTTCCAGAACCCAGAAATGCAGAAACACCAATAGATGTCGACAGACAGACCTCATCTGTCGACAAATGGCCTTCATCTGTCGACAGCCACCCTTGGCTTGTCGACAGACAGGGACCAATTTCCAGAAATCTGGTTCTGGATGGACAGTGGCTGTCGACATACACCTAAAATGAATTATGTGACAATTTTTCGGTCTTTGGACTCATTTGAGATATATGTCTGTGCAATGGGGCTGATCCAGTCCCGGGAGGAGCATCCGAACTCGTTTAATGGCCGTGCGGAACGATAATGGATCTCTTGGATGTTTGGCATTGCATCATACTTGCTTGATTGGTCATCATCTTGTTATATCAATGAGTTGAACATGTACTTGAGCCATAATGTGATTTGTGATCATTATCCAGAATTCTTATCTGTGCAAGTTGATTCAGTACTCTTGTTCTATAACTGATATCTGGTTGACATGATTACACAACCACCTTTGATATTTGACATTGCTACCAATTAAGATTCTTTCTTATCTCTTTAGTTATCATACTCCTGTTCATTAGAGCGAGTGAATCCTATTGGGCTCGTTAGCTCATTAAATCTTACTTTTTCATGTGATCATGATGAGCCTAGCTCTTAAGGGGGGGGGATGCTGAGCGGGTCAACCAGTCGATGGAGTGATGATCAGTATGTTTGATGATCAGTCTATTCTCATGTAATTCTAATTAATTACATATTGATTTTGGTGAATAACAAAATGTGATTAACAAAACCTTCTCAAGTTTTCTAACATACATTCTATAAGCTTGTGAGCACAGAAAAATCTCAAGGAAAATCAAGCCCATTTGGTAAGTATTAGTACATCTATAGCATGTCAAGTTCAGTATGATATTTCTCTAAGTCCACATCGACTTCTATTGAAAATCACAACGATTTCCTTAAAGCTGTAACGATTTGATGTCGCAATGATTTCTTAAGACCTCGTAACGATTTGCTCTTCGCAATAATTTCTTAAGTCATCACAACGATTTCTTAAGACCTCGTAACGATTTGCTCATCGCAACGATTTCTTAAGTCTTCGCAAGGATTCCTTAGGACATCGCATCGATTTCTTAAGAACTCATAACGATATGCTTCCCGCAACGATTTCTTAAGTGTTCGTAACGATTTCTTTGCTGAACACAATGATTTGCTTCCCGCAACGTTTCTTAAGTGTTCATAACGATTTCTTCATTGAACACAACGATTTGCTTCCCGCAATGATTTCTTAAGTGTTCATAACGATTTTTTCATTGAACATAACGATTTGCTTCATGCAACGATTTCTTAAGTGTTCATAACGATTTCTTCATTGAACACAACGATTTGCTTCATGCAACGATTTCCTAAGTGTTCATAATGATTTCTTCATTGAACACAACGATTTGCTTCCCGCAACGATTTCTTAAGTGTTCATAACGATTTCTTCATTGAACGCAATGATTTGCTTCATGCAACGATTTCTTAAGTGTTCATAACGATTTCTTCATTGAACACAACGATTTGCTTCATGCAACGATTTCCTAAGTGTTCATAACGATTTCTTCATTGAACACAACAATTTGCTTCATGCAATGATTTCCTAAGTGTTCATAACGATTTCTTCATTGAACACAACGATTTGCTTCATGCAACGATTTCCTAAGTGTTCATAACGATTTCTTCATTGAACACAACGATTTGCTTTATGCAACGATTTCCTAAGTGTTCATAACGATTTCTTCACTGAACACAACGATTTGCTCTCCACAACGATTTCTTCAGTAAACATAACGATTTGGTTATGTCTTACAATGATTTAGCTAAATTGACTTGATCATAACAATTTCATAAGTCATGAATGTATCAACTTCTTATGTACAACGATTTGCTATTGGTCAAAGCATTGAATAGTCAAAGTCGTCACGCATATCCTTCTGACACCTTTGCATTTAATGTAGACTGAACGTATCTCTGCATGCATACAAACGATAACGTCCATTATTGTGCTTACTCTGTGTGTATCTTTTAGAACAGCTATTTGGCATTACTATTTCTGTGATTATTTGTTCTAACGTTGACTGACATCAGAGACAGCTTAGTTGTCTATCGTTTAAGCTTGAAATATGTGTAGATATCTGCTGACAGTCCATCTTACAACGTTGGACAAAATAGAAGCCAAAGAATAACACTGAAGATTTTGCGTGCACAAATGGATAAAAGACTGTTGACTAACAGCTTCAAAAGGCCATTCAGTCTAACGTCTACCAAAGCTAGAGACAACGAATACTTTAACGAATACATTTCAAATTGAAGATATAAATACAAGACAACAGTTCCAAGAAAAAAAGGGATGAAACTAACCAACGAATACTACAAGCAAGTCTTAGCAAATTCAAATCTTCTGGGAGAATTTTAGAGCCAAGCATCCCACTCTAAATTGTCTCAGCTCTTTAGCTCTCTGTGCTGTAATAGAAATCCTGAGAGAGAGCCTGTGTAGTTCTGAGAGAGACCATTGTTTAGATCTCCTTCTCTCAGGACTATTTGCTTCAGATCGTGGCTTGTTAAAGCTTGATCTAGGGGCTTGATTTTATTGCTTATTTTTGCTGAGTTATTCCCTTCTGTTGTGAAGGAAGACCTGGTGGGGTATCCAGGGTGTTATAGTTCCCTTCGTGGTGAAGGAAGACCTGGTGGGGCATCCAGGGTGTTGTAGTTCCCTTCGTGTGAAGGAAGACCAGCTGAGCTGGGTGTTGTAGTGTCCATAGGGGGACTGTACCCTAGTTAGTGGAATCATGAGTTATTGCTCAGGGACTGGACGTAGGACTCCTAAGGAGAGGAGGTCCGAACCAGGATAAACTCTGTGTGTTGTGTGATTGATTTCCTGTGTGTGTTTGCTGTTTATTCTAACTTTCACTAACCTTCATCGAAGAACATATTTGTGTGAATGTTTTAAGTACATGTATTAATCAAATAATTTTTAAAAGACCCATTCACCCCCCCCCCCTTTGGGCTCGTCAACTGGGCAACAAGTGGTATCAGAGCGAGTCTCTTCGACAAAGAAGAGGATCCAACGATCTGAAGAGTAAAGATCTATGGCAGCCCAAGGTAACATTGAAGGTCTGTCTGTCAACCGACCCCCTGTCTTTGATGGTGAAGATTATGCTTATTGGAAGACCAGGATGGAGTATTTTCTGTAAGGTTTCGATTATCAAATCTGGTCCATAGTAGAAGAAGGCGATCTCCTAGTCACAAATGAGAAGGCTCAGTAGACAAATGATGACAGGAAAAAGATTTCCTTGAACTGTAAGGCTAAAAGCATTCTATGTTGTGCCCTCAGCAAAAAGGAGTTCAATAGAGTGTCAGCCTGCAAATCCGCAATGGAAATGTGAGAAAAGCTCAGAATTACCTATGAAGGCACAAACAAGGTGAAGGAGACAAGAATTGACATTCTTGTTACACAATATGAGAGATTTCAAATGTAATCAGGTGAGTCCATAACTCAAATGTTCAGTCGATTCACTGATATTACAAATGGGTTGGCTGGACTAGGGAAAACTTATGACATTGGAGACATGGTAAGGAAAATTCTTAGATCCTTACCATCCTCATGGACCCCAAAGGTAACAGCTATTGAGGAAGCTAATGATCTGAAAAAGCTCATTGGGTCTCTTATGGCCCATGAAATCAATATGGAGAGACTAGGAGAGTCCTCAAGTAGAAAGAAGCAGTCCAATGCCCTAAAAGTTGAAGAGGACTCGTCAGAAGTAAGTTCAGATGAAAATGAGAATATTGAGGATAGTGAAAATGAAGAAGCAATGCTATCAAGAAGATTGCAGCGAATTTTGGCCAATAAAAAGAAGTTCCAATCTAGAGAAGACACTTCAAGAAACACAAGGATTTCAAGAAGTCAGAAGGAATAGATCAGAAGAAGACTGATCCAATATGTTATGAGTGTAAGAAGCCTGGACACATCAAGGCAGAATGTCCAAAGCTTAAGAAAGATAGACACAAGAAAAAGGACAACTTCAGACGATTCAAGAAATACAAGAAGAAGGCAATGGCAGCCGCTTGGGAAAACAGCAGCGACTCAGACAGTGAGTCAAGCTTGAGCAGTGATGAAGAAGAAGCCAACCTTGCTTTCATGGCAAATACAGATGATAAGGTAACATCTGACTCCTCTTTTGATTCCTGCAATGATTCTGATTCGGATAATTTAGAGGAAGCATTCAATGAACTATATGATAAATATAGAGATGTATCTAAATTATTGAAAGCTAGTAAGAAAAACATTACTTGCTTAGAAAACACAAACTCATATCTAAAATCAGAAAATGAACAACTAGAAAAACAGTTAACTGAACTTAAAAGAAGAAATGAGTTATTATGTGAAGATCTAAAAGATAAGAATGAACAAATAATTAAATTGGAAAAACAAGCAAGCTCAGATGAACTGAAAACAGAGATAAACTCATTAACAGAAAGAATAAAAAGTTATCTAGCACATTGGAAAAATTCACAAATGGTAAAAACTCCCTCATATTAAAAGGTGCTAGAAGATCAGGTAAGAAGAAAAATGAATTAGGATATACACCCTCAGATAATGAAGAAACCATAGTTTATCCTAAAACATATCCAACACCAAAATTTGTACCTGAACAAAACATTGCATACAAAGCAGATTTCAAATATATAGAAAAAGTAACTAAATTATCCTGCTGTAGTCACTGTAACAAGTTAGGACATATCATAACAACATGCCCAACAAGACACAAGAAATGGATAATCAAAAGCGAAATCAATGATACTAACTAATCAGGACCCAAAAGAACTTGGGTACCTAAAGCTTAGTGTTTTCATTTCAGGGAGACCTTAGAGCATCAAAATGGTACCTGGACAGCGGGTGCTCAAGGCATATGTCAGGGAACAGAAAAAGTTTCTCTCAACTAAAAGCCGAAGAAGGAACAGTTACTTATGGAGACAATGGGAAAGGCACAGTTATTGGTACTGGATCAGTTGGCAGTAAAGGAAAACCCATAATTGAAGATATTCTTTGTGTAAAGGGTTTGAAGCATAACCTTATAAGCATCAGCCAACTATGTGACAAGGGTCACCAAATAAAGTTTCAAGAATCCAAGTGTATTATCATGAACGATGGAGCAGTTATTTTTGAAGCAAATAGAGAAAAGAATCTGTATGTTCTGTATTTTGAAGAACTGAAAGGACAAGATGTCTGTTTGACAGCAAATAGAGATCAATCAACTGAATTATGGCACAGAAGATTAGGACATTGCAGCTTAGATAGTATGAGGAAATTGTTAAAGAAAAGCTTAGTGGAAGGTCTACCAAAGGTCAGCACGAAAATGGAAGGTATTTGTAGACCATGTGCAAAAGGAAAGCACACTAAGAGCTCCTTCAAGTCAAAGACCGTGGTAACCATCTCAAAACCCTTAGAACTCCTTCATATGGATTTGTTTGGGCCAATGAGGACCACTAGTCTTGGAGGAAAGAATTTTGGATTTGTCATAGTTGATGACTACTCTAGATTTACATGGGTATCATTCTTAGAATATAAAGATGACACATTTGAAAGCTTTGTCAGTTTCAGCAAGAAGGTTCAGAAAGACAAGAAATTCAGCATTGTTAGTATTCGATCAGATCATAGAGGTGAATTTCAGAATGAGAAGTTTGTAAAATTCTGTGAAAATGAAGGAATTGAGCACAATTTCTCAGCACCAAGGACACCACAGCAAAATGGAGTTGCTGAGAGGAAGAACAGAACCTTATTGGACATGGCAAGAACCATGCTGTCAGAATATGACTTGCCAAGGTATTTCTGGGCTGAAGCAGTGAACACGGCAAGTTACATCATCAACAGAGTTATGATCAGGTCAATCCTGAAGAAGATAGCGTACGAATTATTCAAAGAAAAAAAGCCAAAGATCAGTCACTTCAGGACATTTGGATGTCTTTGCTTCATCCATAATAATGGAAAAAGAGATATTGGTAAGTTAGATGCCAAGTCAGATGAAGGCATCTTCATGGGGTACACCTCTAAACCTAAAGGCTATAGAGTGTTTAATAAACACACTTTATTAATTGAACAGTCAGTTCATATTATTTTTGATGAAACTAACCCTTCCTTGAGAAAGGAAGAAGATAGTGACATTCATGATGCAGATAAATTGTCTAAGAAACAAAAGGATATATCTATTGAAGACAAGGATGATCCACCTCTGGAAGACCTACAACAAAAGGACATTACACATGAAAATCTTCCAAAGGAATAGAGATACAAGAAAGATCACCCACCTGAGAACATCATTGGTGATCCATCTGTAGGGGTAAGAATGAGAGGTAATATAATACCCTGTGATTACCTAGCATTTGTTTCTCAGATTGAGCCTAGGACAGACAATGAAGCTCTAACTGATGAATCTTGGATTATAGCCATGCAAGATGAACTAAACCAGTTCAAGAGAAACCAAGTATGGTCACTTGTTCCCAGACCATCAGACCATCCACTTATTGGCACCAAGTGGGTGTTCAGAAACAAATTGGATGAGACTTGTGTGATCCTAAGAAACAAGGCCAGACTGGTAGCTCAAGGCTATTCCCAAGAGGAAGGCATAGATTTCGATGAAACCTATGCACCTGTAGCTAGACTTGAGGCTATTAGAATTTTACTTGCATATGTATCGGCATTAGATTTAAAACTATTTCAAATGGATGTTAAGTCTATATTTTTAAATGGTTTTATCAAGGAGGAAGTTTATGTGGAACAACCTCCAGGTTTTGATGATACAGAATTTTCGAATCATGTTTTTAAACTTCATAAGGCATTGTATGGTTTAAAGCAAGCACCTAGAGCCTGGTATGAAAGGCTTAGTTCTTTTCTTTTAAACCATGGTTTCAGTAGAGGTCAAGTTGATAGCACCCTTTTTATAAAGTCAAAGGTCAAACATATCTTACTTGTTCATATTTATGTAGATGACATAATTTTTTGTTCCACTGACGAATCTCTTTGTAAGTACTTTGAGAAGCTCATGCAAGGTGAATTTGAAATGAGCATGATGGGAGAGCTCAACTACTTCCTTGGATTACAAATCAAACAAGGAAAGGAAGGCACTCACATCTGCCAAGCAAAGTACACAAAGGAACTCCTGAAGAAATTTGATTTCGAGAACGCAAAGCTACTGTCAACACCCATGAGTACATCAACGAGGATGGACAGTGACAAGGATGGTAAAAAAGTAGATCAAAAGATCTACAGAGGTATGATAGGTTCATAACTTTATTTAACAGCTAGCAGACCTGATATTTTATTCAGTGTATGTATGTGTGCTAGATATCAGGCAGATCCTAGAGAATCACATCTAATCTCAGTAAAAAGAATTTTTAGATACTTATCTAGAACTCATGACTTAGGTCTTTGGTATCCAAAAGTATGTGAAATTAACTTGGTAGGATACTCTGATGCTGACTACGCTGGATGCAAGGTAGATAGAAAAAGCACCAGTGGATGTTGTCAACTCCTTGCAGGATGTTTGATATCATGGTCCTCCAAGAAGCAAAATTCAGTGGCACTATCAACTGCTGAAGCTGAGTATGTTGCTGCCGGGAGCTGCTGTACACAACTCCTATGGATCAAGCAACAACTTGAGGACTATGGGCTTCACATCAAAACAATTCCCCTGCTATGTGACAACACAAGTGCTATAAATCTCACCAAAAATCTAGTACAGCATTCAAGGACCAAGCACATTGAGGTTAGATACCATTTCATTCGAGATCATGTAGCTAATGGTAATTTAGAAATATCTTTTATTGATACAAATGGTCAGTTAGCAGATATCTTCACAAAAGCCTTACCCGAAGAGAGATTCACATCTCTTAGAAGGGAATTGGACATGTGTAATTTGTGAAAAGATTTCTGTTTATACTGATATATAAATTTTCAGAATTTAAGGTATCTTTCTTTCCATGACGTTAAGCAAAAGATATACTCAATTATCTTATTTTGACGGTCTCTCTTGGAAAAGTCCTTTTGAAAAGTCAAACCTGTTTGTCGTTTCCTCCCGCTTTTTGGCGCCTCACTTTTCGATAAAGTATTCATTTATTTACTCCAAAATCGATGTGGGAACGATTCATCTCCTACCTTTTACCTTTTCCCTCTTTCGTCTGGGTGCCTGAGCCGATGCCCTAACGATTCCGACATCAACTCTCTGCAAAATTCGAAGCCTCTCTCTTCTTCCCGCGAAGAATTTCTTGAGGTTTTTCTCTCCTGCCACCATCTCATCTCTCCAGAAAAACTTTTCCACCCAAATCCATGGCCGCACCAGCTGTTTTCGGAAGTCTTGGGGGCTACAGCGCTGAGTTTCTAACGGCCGAGCAGTAGGAAAAGTTTACATTTGTGAAGTCAAAGGTGCGTGGAAATAAGAAGGTAGATGTTGCAGACCTGGAAAGGAATGGAATGCATAGTATAGTAGAAGCTATGAGTAGGATGAAGTGGACCGATATCACTACTTTCTCTGAGGTAAGCTACCCGGACCTTGTGAAAGCATTCTATGTTTGTTTAAGAACAGAGGCAGACGGGTCCTTGACCTCATCTGTCAAGGGAACCCAAATAAGAATAGATCATGAGTTGTTGAAATTGCTGTTTGGAGTGAGTACCTCTGGACACAATGGAGTTCACACCGTGGACGCCCAAGCAAAGGGTCTTGGAATTATAGGACCTGGTTTTAGACTGAGAGATGGAAAATTGGATATAAATCAGTTGAATGTGTTTAATCGCTTGCTGCACTTCATTGTTTGTCAAATTTTAGTTCCTAGAAGTGCTACCTATTCAACCTGTACCAAGGCAGATTCGGATATGATGTTTTGGGCTATTCAGAACAGGGAAATAAACATGGCCGAAGTGATGATGGAAAGAATGAGATTTGCCCATGATCAAATCTGGGATACTAAGAGTAAGTTAAATGTATCCTTGCCATATGCTCACCTACTCACCTAAGTCTTTAAGCATTTTGGAATAAATGTGTCTGGAGCTGTTGTAGAGAAGATGGGCCAAGCAATTAGGTCCAGAAATTTGAGGAAAAGTGGATTTTCAGTGGTCAATGGTGTATGGACAAAAACATTTGTGGCTGTGGGTGAAGCCATTATTGGCGAAGCCCAAGATGTCCAATAAGAAATAGCACCAGCAGTAGCAGAACCAGCAGCAGAAGAGACCCCAGAGTCTAGAGCATCACAGGAAGCAGCAGTAGAAAGAGAAGATGCAGTGGAAGCTTCAGTAGCTCAAGGAGAAGTAGCAGTGGAAGATTCTGGCAGAAGAATAGAGGAGATTCCTCCTGAGATTGTTGTTCCTGTTGAATCAATATCAGAGGATCCTCTACCCACCTCCAAAGTGGCATCTGTGCTCCGGGAAGTATTGGATTCCATTCACTCCACCCCAGTGATTCCAAAAACTGGTGGGAGTTTGGTAGAAGAGGTTGTGGCATCTGGCCACATTGAAGATACTGTGATGGTAGATGCTTCCATTCAGGGGGAGCAAGAAAGAATTGTGGAAGAGGCTCCTATTCAGGGGGAGCAAGAGATTGAGAAGGAAGCAGCATCACAGGGGGAGCATACTAAAGATGCCCTTGTAAATGAAAGGCCAAATGAAGTTCATGTTGAGGTCGAGGAGCAAGTGGAAAGGAGAAGCAAAAGCAAGAAAATTGCTCACAAAAGGCAGAGAAAAATTCAAAAGAAAGTGAACTTGAAGCCTATCTTGAAGAGGTTGGATGATCAAGGTGAGATCTTGAGCTCAGTGTAGTCAAATGTAAATTCTATTATTGTGAGCCAGGCATCAACCTCCAAGGAACTTTCTCAGATACGGAATGCCATGAAGTGGTTTAATAAGGAAATGGCGATATGAAGAACTTGCTTTCTGAGTTCCTGAAGGCAGTTGGAACTAAAGATCCTCCTCCATCTGCCCCTCAAAGCAGTGCAGATATTGTTCCTAGGCCACCAGGGCCATCAATTCCAGAGGCTGGGCCCTCAGGGCCATCAGTTCATGAGGCTAGGCCATCAGGGCCGGAGACAGCAGCAAGCAAGAAGCCAGCAGAAGAGGTTGGACCTTCTGAGCACTTGGTAGTTGAGCCATCAGGGCCAGTGATCTCCAAGGCTGGGCAGTAGGATGTAGAAGAGTCAGCAGTTGCTCCTGAAGCCCCTGAGTCGTCATCCCTTACAACTCCAGCCCCTTCCTCACCACCATCCTCTTCCACAGCACCTCCAGCTCCACCCACCTTCAAACAACCCTTGCCTCGCACAATTTCCTCACCAACACCTTTTCCATCTCAATCTTCCCTCTCTCCTACTTCATCCCCAATCCTTCCTCTTCCTCCATCTATCACTGAAGACCCTCCAGCCTCCTCATCAGCTGGGGCATCCTCCACATCTGGTCCTTCTTCCACCAGATCCTCTTCCACCTTTGATCCAAGGTCACTTCTTTATCCTCCTACTCCACCTACATAAATTACTTTCATACCTGAAAACCCACAACTTGGCAGCGCCCTTCTCACCCAAGCTGAGGATGAGTTTGAACGCTCAACGCTCACCTTAATTCTGGCAGTTGCCAATCATGTCCACAGGACTGATTCTCCCAGTCCTGCTCAGAAAAAGAGGAAACTCTCCACCTCTATCTCTCTACCCTCTACACCCAAATTTCCTCCCCTTTGGTTCTCCCTCACTGCTGAAATTGAAAGGAGACCAATCTATCGAGAATATCTACAGAAATGCATTCTCTCTACAATTTTTGGGATTCCCCATCTTAACCTCACTGAACATCTTCACATTGTTCTTCCCTATTGCCACATGTCCAAAGTAAACCAATCCAAAATCTTCCAGTCAGCTGAGTGCAAGACTAAAGACCAGTGGGCAAAAGGGCACAAGACTCTATACAGTAAATACCTCAAAGCCAAAGCAGACAGCATTTCTCATCGAGATCACCCACTCTCTCTCTCTGAGTGGTTTGTTTTTCATCATCAAACTGTCTGGGGCCAGTTCATTCTTAAGGAAATCAGGATAGCAGGGCATTTTCAGCTCTATAATGATTACTGGTATCTGAATAAGATCCCTGAGGTTCAGTTTGGTCAATTCCATGGAGCCCTTGCTCACCTCCAGACTGAACATCCAGTAAATTGCTCCTTCCAAGTGGATCTCACAAGCCTCAGAATGCCTGATACTATTTTTCTTCCCAAGTTACATTCCCTAGTTTTTGATTCCTCTGCTGGCTCTCATGCTTTTGAAAGATTTGCTCGTGTGATGGGCCGTCAGTCAGCTAAGCAGGGTCGCCTCCCCTCCTTTCTAAGGTTCATATTCAGAGAATACCATTTGGGGCACATCTCTTCTGAGGTTCTGGCTCCCTTAATCTCTGAGTGTGAAAGGCTTTCTCCCACAGACTGGGCAAAGCACTATCTTCAATCTGCTCTCCAACTGGAATCAGTCAACAGTTCTTTGTTCATGGAAGGGAAGCCGAGTCTATCTGCTGAAGCCTTCTTGGATCTGAATTCTATAAATCCAGTTCAAGAATTGTATGTTCAATGGGCCTCAAGATATTCAGCTTTCTTTGCTTTGAAGAAGGACCTGCATGATCACCAGATTGTCTATCCTATCACCCTTGATCGGTTCCTTCAGCGTGCTAGCTTTGGGAAGAGTACCTACTTCAGATTCACTATGGACAAGGATCAGTATGCACTATTCCTGGAGAAATAGCGGCAGCTGTATATTCAGCGCATGATCCCTTTCATGGGTTATTCGTTCACCATCACACCTGGAGTTTTCAGACAACTTTTTGAAGACCAAGAGATTAAGGCATGGACTGTTATTTCTCAGCATGCCTCTCTTCTTTCTCCTCTGGTCTATCTTCCTGTACCTTCTCAAAAGTAATACCATATCTTTGTTTGTGTCTTTTCTCTTCTTCTTTGTCTCAGTTTATCTTTTGGCTTAATGACAAAAAGGGAGAGAAATTTCCTTAGCTTTCTGACATACAAAGCTTTTATTTTTAGAAATACAAAGTTAGGTCACTTATGCTTATTGATAAGTTTAGTTTTGTTTTGTCATCACCAAAAATGGGGAGATTGATGATCAGTATGTTTGATGATCAGTCTGTTCTCATGTAATTCTAATTAATTACATATTGATTTTGGTGAATAACAAAATGTGATTAACAAAACCTTCTCAAGTTTTCTAACATACATTCTATAAGCTTGTGAGCACAGGAAAAATCTCAAGGAAAATCAAGCCCATTTGGTAAGTATTAGTACATCTATAGCATGTCAAGTTCAGTATGATATTTCTCTAAGTCCACATCGACTTCTATTGAAAATCACAATGATTTCCTTAAAGCTGTAACGATTTGATGTCGCAACGATTTATTAAGACCTCGTAACGATTTGCTCTTCGTAACGATTTCTTAAGTCATCACAACGATTTCTTAAGACCTCGTAACGATTTGCTCATCGCAACGATTTCTTAAGTCTTCGCAACGTTTTCTTAGGACATCGCATCAATTTCTTAAGAACTCATAACGATTTGCTTCCCGCAACGATTTCTTAAGTGTTCGTTGTTGCCCGGTTGACAAGCCCAGAGGGGGGGTGAATGGGTCTTTAAAAATTTTACTTGATTAGTACCTATACTTAAAACATTCACACAAAAGATGTTCTTCGATGAAGGTTAGTAACAGTTAGTACAAAGCGCAATCACACAAGAAAAACAACCACACAACACAAGAAATTATCCTGGTTCGGACCTCCTCTCCTTAGGAGTCCTACGTATAGTCCCTGAGCAACAACTCAGGATTCCAATGACTAGGGTACAGTCCCCCTATGGACACTATGACACCCAGCTCAGCTGGTCTTCATTCACACTAGAAGGGAACAACAACACCCTGGATACCCCACCAGGTCTTCCTTCACAACCGAAGGGAAACAGCACCCTGGATCCCACCAGGTCTTCCTTCGGACACGAAGGGAAACACCACAAAGAGAATAGAATGAATTCAAGCCCCTAGATCAAGCTTTTACAAGCCAAGATCTGAAGCAACAAGCACTGAGAGCAAAAGATCTAAACAAGGCACACTCTCAGAACTACACGGGCTCTCTTAGAAATTCTATTACAGCACAGAGAGCGAAGAGCTAAAGATGATGAGGAATGAGATTCTTGGCTCTAGACTTCTTGCAGAAGAATTTGAATGCTTGTATGCGAGATGCTTGTTCTCCACTCAGTGTCTCCTCATTCTTCTCTTCTGTCTTGTATATATATCTCCTTTTGAAATACGACCGTTGAAGTAACCGTTGTCTCTTAGATTGGTAGACGTTAGACTGCTTGACATTTGGAAGCTTCAACAATCTTTTATCCAGTTGAGAACGCAAAGAGATAAGGTCTTCTGGCATCTATATGGTCCAACGTTGTATGACAGAATGTCTTTAGGACCCTGCACATATTAAATGCTAGAACAATAGACAGCTAGGCTGTCTCTTGCTGTCAGTAAACGATGATGTGAGTATTCACCAAAATAGCAATGCCAAATAGCTTGTTCTAAAAGATGTTGACAGAATATGCACAATAGTAAAAGGATATTATCTGCATGCATGCAGAGATACGTTCTGTCTTCATTAAATGCACAACAGTCAAACAGATAAGGAAGTCTTTGACTATTCAACGCCTTAAGAGATAAGATAAATATCAAGTAGATATAAACTATAAAGTCGTTGTCTATATGACTTATGAAATCGTTATAAATACCAACAAGTCATTATAGAGAGCAAATCGTTGTATTCAACGAAGAAATCGTTATAGACACTTAACAAATCGTTATGAAAAGCAAGTCGATGTGTTCAACGAAGAAATTGTTATGAACACTTAACAAATCGTTATGAGCTTTAAAGAAATCGATGCGCGAAGCAAATCGTTATGAGCTCTAAAGAAATCGTTGCGCGAAGCAAATCATTATGAGCTCTAAAGAAATCGTTGCGCGAAGCAAATCGTTATGAGCTCTAAAGAAATCGTTGCGTGAAGCAAATCGTTATGAGCTCTAAAGAAATCGTTGCGCGAAGTAAATCGTTATGAGCTCTAAAGAAATCGTTGTGTGAAGCAAATCGTTATGAGCTCTAAAGAAATCGTTGCGCGAAGCAAATTGTTATGAGCTCTAAAGAAATCATTGCGCGAAGCAAATCGTTATGAGCTCTAAAGAAATCGTTGCGCGAAGCAAATCGTTATGAACTCTAAAGAAATCGTTGCGATGAGCAAATCGTTACGATGGGCAAATCATTATGATGACTTAATAAATCATTGCTATGAGCAAATCGTTATGATGACTTAATAAATCGTTGCGATGAGCAAATCGTTACGATGGGCAAATCGTTATGATGACTTAAGAAATCGTTACGATGAGCAAATCGTTACGATGGGCAAATCGTTATGATGTCTTAAGAAATCGTTGCGATGAGCAAATCATTACGATGGGCAAATCGTTACGATGGGCAAATCGTTATGATGACTTAAGAAATCGTTGCAATGAGCAAATCGTTACGATGGGCAAATCGTTATGATGACTTAAGAAATCGTTGCGATGAGCAAATCATTACGATGGGTAAATCGTTATGATGACTTAAGAAATCGTTGCGATGAGCAAATCATTACGATGGGCAAATCGTTATGATGACTTAAGAAATCGTTGCGATGAGCAAATCGTTATGATTTTCAACCGAAATCGATGTGGACTTAGATAGATACAATCTTGAAATAATTAATGCTTCAGAAATATAATGCTTACCAATATTGGCTTGATTGACCTTGACCTTGGAGAATTTCTTGTACTTAAGATTTAGAGAACTTTGATAAGGTTTTGTTAATTACCAAAATACATGTATATTTAAAAATTTCGTGGGGACAGGCGGATCATCAATCTCCCCCTTTTTGGTGATGACAAAAAATTATCAATAAGCATGAATATTTCTGGAAAGTATTTCAAACATGCTAAGTATTTTTCTAAATCTGAAGATATTCGGAATGTATTTTAGACATGCTAATTTTCTCCCCCTTTTTGTCAGTAAGCAAAAAGATACTCTGAGACAAAGAAAGAAGAGAAAAGATGGAAGGGCAGACAACCAACATATATTTGTTGCCCAGTTGACTAGCCCAGAGGGGGGGGGGGTGAATGGGTCTTTAAAAATCTATTTAGGTGACACCTGTATGTAAAAATATACACAAAAACAATCTTCGATGTTGGTTAGTAATGGTTAGTATGAACAACAAACCCACAAAGAATCAATCACACAACGCAAGGAATTATCCTGGTTCGGACCTCCTTTCCTTAGGAGTCCTACGTCCAGTCCCTGAGCAACAACTCAGGTTTTCACTAACTAGGGTACAGTCCCCCTATGGACACTACAACACCTAGCACAGCTGGTTTTCCTTCACACCAGAAGGGAATAACCACACCCTGGATACCTCACCAGGCCTTCCTTCACAACCGAGGGGAAACAGCACCCTGGATCCCACCAGGTCTTCCTTCACACACGAAGGGAAACACCACAAAGAGAATAGAATGAATTCAAGCCCCTAGATCAAGCTTTTACAAGCCAAGATCTGAAGCAACAAGCACTGAGAGCAAAAGATCTAAACAAGGCACACTCTCAGAACTACACGGGCTCTCTTAGAAATTCTATTACAGCACAGAGAGCGAAGAGCTAAAGATGATGAGGAATGAGATTTTTGGCTCTAGACTTATTGCAGAAGAATTTGAATGCTTGTATGCGAGATGCTTGTTCTCCACTTCGTAACTGCTCATTCTTCTCTTCTGTCTTGTATTTATATCTTCTTTGGAAATACATTCGTTGAAGTAACCATTGTCTCTTAGATTGGTAGACGTTAGACTGCTTGACATTTGGAAGTTTCAACAATCTTTTATCCATTTGAGCACGTAAAGAGATAAGGTCTTCTGGCGTCTATATGGTCCAACGTTGTATGACAGAATGTCTTTAGGACCCTGAACATATTAAATGCTAGAACAGTAGACAGCTAGGCTGTCTCTTGTTGTCAGTAAACGTTGATGTGAATATTCACCAAAATAGCAATGCCAAATATCTTGTTTTATGAGATGTTGACAGAATATGCACGATAATGAAAAGATATCATCTGCATGCATGCAGAGATATGTTCTGTCTTCATTAAATGCACAGCAGTCAGACAGATAACAGAAGACTTTGACTATTCAACGCTTTAAAATAAATGTCAAGTCGATATAAACCATAAAGTCGTTGTCTATATGAATTATGAAATCGTTATGATCAAGTCAGTTTGACCAAGTCGTTATGAGTCATAGCAAATCGTTACATTTACTGAAGGATTCAGTATGAACACTTAACAAATCGTTATAGAAAGCAAGTCGTTGTGTTCACCGAAGAAATCGTTGTGAAACACTTAACAAATCGTTATAGAAAGCAAATGGTTATGAGTTCTAAAGAAGTCATTACGCAAAGCAAATCGTTGTGAGCTCTAAAGAAATCGTTGCGCAAAGTAAATCGTTATGAGTTCTAAGAAATCGTTCTGCGAAGCAAATCGTTATGAGTTCTAAAGAAATCGTTGCACAAAGCAAATCATTATGAGTTCTAAAGAAATCGTTGCACAAAGCAAATCATTATGAGTTCTAAAGAAATCGTTGTGCAAAGCAAATCGTTATTAGTTCTAAAGAAATCGTTGTGATAACTTGAGAAATCGTTACGGTGAGCAAGTCGCTGCGAATTCTAAAGAAATCGTTATGATGACTTAAGAAATCGTTACGGTGAGCAAGTCGTTGTGAATTCTAAAAAAATCGTTATGATGTCTTAAGAAATCGTTACGGTGAGCAAGTCATTACGAATTCTAAAGAAATTGTTATGATAACTTACGAAATCATTACGGCGAGCAAGTCGTTGCGAATTCTAAAGAAATCGTTATGATAACTTACGAAATCGTTACGGCGAGCAAGTCGTTGCGAATTCTAAAGAAATCGTTATGATAACTTAAGAAATCGTTGCGACTGGAAAGTTGTTACGAGTTCTGAAGAAATCGTTGCGATGACTTATAGAATCGTTGTGAGAACGATTTGTTTGTAATCAAACGATGTCACAGTAAAGAAGTCGTTCAGACACTTAAAAAATCGTTATGAATTCAAATCATTATAGCACTAAAGGAAGTCGTTATGACTTTCAACAGAAGTCGATGTGGACTTAGAGAAATATGATCTTGACAAGATAAAAACTTCAGAAATATAATGCTTACCAATATTGGCTTGATTGATCTTGGCCTTGGAGTATTTCCTGTACTTAAGACTTATGAAGAATGTGTTAGAACTTTTTGATAGGGTTTTGTTTGGTTTTGTTAATCACCAAAATAAATATGTAATTAATTCAAATTACATGGGGACAGACTGAGCATCAATCTCCCCCTTTTTGGTGATGACAAAACTTAACAATAAGCATGAATAAAGAATCTGAATATTTGCATAATGTATTTCAGACATGCTAAGTATTTTTCTCCCCTTAATAATAAAAAAAATCTGAATATTTGCGGAATGTATTGTATTTCAGATATGCTAAGTATTTTTCTCCCACTTTTTGTCATTAAGCAAAAAGATAATCTGAGACAAAAAATGAAGAGAAAAGATAAGCAGAGACAAGTAAGTATGTTTATTCATTCTGAGGAGGTACAGGTAAGTAATAAGCAGGAGATAAAAGAGAGGCAAAATGAGAAATAATCTCCCAGGCCTGCTCTTCCTGCCTCTCAAAGTAAGTCTTGAAGGGTCCAGGGCCAACAGAATAATTTGGTCCAATAGAGGGAGCCATTCTTTTTAGGTGAAGGACCAACTGAGCTTCAAGGAAATCATTGTACGGATCTCTGTCCAAGATGCCTTGTAGTAGGTGACTTTTCCAAAGCTAGCACAAGCAAGAAACTGATTAAGGGAAACAGGATAGAAGATCTGCCTATGCTTCAATTCCTGGCGCATGGCGACATAGACTTTGTACCTTTCCACCCAAATTTGAAGAGGATCATTTACAAGGTGGAGGGAATTCATATCCAAAAAGGTTGCAGCTGAGATTGGAGGGCGGCCTTCCCTGGCTAAGGTTGCATTTAAATCCGACAATTGCTGAGCTGATAAGGGATAGAACTTGGCCCCACCTGCAGGTGTCAGTCTTTCACATTCTGACAAGGCAGGGGCTAGAATCTCAGCACGGATGTGGCCTAGGTGGTACTCCCTAAAGATAAATCTGGGGAAAGCTACCACACTGCCCTTCTGAACTTTGATTCTGCCCATCACTCGTGCAAAACGATCAAAAATAACTGAGCCCACTGGTGTATCCATGAGCAAAGAGTGAAGGGGAGGAAGATATGTAGCCTCTGGCAGCTGAAGAGTAGCAAAGTCTACTTGAATTGCTGCAGTGCCAAGCTCAGGTCCAAGATTTCGGATGGCTTGCCTGAACTGACTGAGTTGGACTTCTGGTAAACGATGAAGATACCTATAATCATTAAACATGTTGAATTGCCTGATCATCTTGATCTCTTTATGGATGAAGGGAGCCCAAGAGTTGTTATGTTGGAGCAGAAACCATTCTGACAAGGTGAGAGAGTGATCCCTGGGAGGAAACACTTCAGATCTGGCAGAGAGAAACTTGTTGTAGAGGACCTTATTTGAGCGTGCCCATTCTTCTTCAGATAGGGATTGAGCAGAAGAGAAGATCTTGGCCTTGACAACCTTGGTAAGAGAGGTGTAAGGTAGGATGGTTTCACTACAAGAAAAAACGCATTTAGAGACCGACATTTTCGGTCTCTATTCGGTCCCTATTCGGTCACTAAAAGACTCAGAGACCGAATAGTGACCGAATAGAGACCGAATTCGTCGGTGGAGAATTTCTGGTCATAAATCTGTGACCGATGAAATTCGGTCACTAATCGGTCACTAAATAGTGACCGAATTCGATCGGTCACTAAAATTTGTTATCAGGGACCGAATAGATTCGGTCCCTAATTAGAAATAGGGACCGAATATTCGGTCACTATTCGGTCCCTACATTAGGGACCGAACAGTGACTGAAACAATTCGGTCCCTAAATTAGAAATTAGGGACCGAATATTTTGGTCACTATTCGGTCCCTAAATTAGGGACCGAATAGTGACCGAATCAATTCAGTCTCTAAATTAGAAACTAGGGACCGAATATTTCGGTCACTATTCGGTCCCTAAATTAGGGACCGAATAGTGACCGAATCAATTCGGTCTCTAAATTAGAAACTAGGGACCGAATTAATTCGGTCACTATTCAGTCCCTAAATTTAGGGACTGAATAGTGACCGAATTAATTCGGTCCCTAATCGGTCTCTATTTTTTTAATATTTTTTAAAAAAAAACATATATATATATATGTATAGCAAAAAAAAATGGGATAAGCTCTAAAATAGTGGATGCTCTTGCAGAAGTTACCTGTTACTATGTCCTCTTTACTATGCTCATGCAGAAGATAAATAACCTTAAAGCCCATACTAAATAGGCTACATATTTTTATAAGAGCATTTTATGCAATTGAATTGAATTCATAAGAAGAGCATTTTATGGAATTATCCAAAATGAATGCTGATAACAAACTTGCAACTTACCTGCAATCCTTTTCTCATCACTTGTACAACCATTTATGTCCATGAATATTACAACCTATTTTTTAATCATTAATGAAATTTGTGGTACTATCCACCTCTAAAAAATAGAAAAACAAACAAAATGCTCCAACGCTGCAAAAAAATAGAAAATTGAAAATCTAATGACATCCCAAGGATCTCACTTTAAGTCATGAAACTGACAAGTGGTGATTGCTTAGAATTGTTAAAATCAACTCAAAACAACTTTTTAGAACAGAGGAAAGGTAACATACATAGAACTAATTTTACATTATTGACCTGTTGAAATGTTGCCACACAAGGGCACATCCAACCTTCTAATTTATACTGTAGAGAAGGTGCAACAATAGAAGATGCAGCACTCTGGAGGACACTAATGTCAATTAACCGGATAAAGGCTGATCTATCCTGCTCCAGGACATACTTCACACTTGTTCTTGTAGAATTGAGTGTAGATACAGAATGTTACCCCTCAAGGCATGAGGTAAACTTGTGGATTCAACATAATTATAAATTATGCAGGTTTACCATTCAGTGAAGCAATACGATCTGAAATCCATGTCCTAGAAACAACAAGCAACACAACTGCAAGCAACTGTGCACCTTGTTTATCAAGAAGTGTGGGTACCTGTCATTGAAGTCACCTTATTACAAAATGAGATGGATGTGGTTTATATTTTTCACTGAAGATGGATGTGGTTCATACTCCAAATAATAGTCCACACGAGAACCATTGAAGCAGCAGTTTTGCCCTGCGGTACAAGAGAAACAGTAAATGATATGTGCATGAAAGAAAGCCTAAAGTTCTTGGTGTTACCAAAAAAATGGTATGACAAAACTATGTCAAGAAACAACAGATTACTGGAATAACATGCTAAATTCCATGAGTCATTTGATGCATACCAACTGGAAGAAAAAAGAAGAGGCTAGTACCACCATATCATGAACAGTCAACTAGGAAACTCATGAGCACACAAGAGTATATAAGAGGAAAGAAGCCTCTGCTGAGGCAAAGAATCCAAAAGCCCAGGACAAAATGCTGAAGCTCAAGTACACAACATAGCAGAAAGGGATGATGAAAAAGCTTCTTTTCAATTGAGGGCAAGAGTTAATCCACAATCACATTATCTGAGGTGCTGATTGAATGAATCCAAGTCATAAAAGCAAGTAATATGCTCAATGCTTGACCAATTCCTTTACAAAAAAATACAATAAGAGTAGGATAGAAAATAGAATAATGGAAATCCATGCAAGTAAAGAAAGCTATGGCACAAGATGAAAAGTGGACCTGTTATGGATGATAGGAAGTTGGCACAATCCATATATCCATCACATAAAGAATCCAATACCTGGACACTGACGTCACTGTACAAGATGCAATACATAAATTGCAGTTTTTTAGCAAGAAATTGAAGTCCTCAAGGATACAAGGTAATCTAATAAGAACCAATCAAGGTTAATGAAAAATAAAAAACAAACCTTCGGAAGTTAAGCTGATGAATGCCCATGGTAAGAAGCATCTAACAAAGACAAGGAAAGTAGAATAATTAAACCACAAGGTTAAATACTTCTCATGTAAGTTCATTTATTTCCTTTCTAACACTCTGGAACAAGAATATACCTGATCAAGATGCATTTTAACTGCTCTAAGCACTAAAGGAGCACTAATATGATCCAAATAAGATATTGGACAGAGTAGTGCTGCAGCTTCAATCATTTCTGCTATATCTGGAATTGTCAAAGCTGTTAAACCCATAATGGTTCCCTGTGAATGCCCTACGAAGAAGACTTTTGAGTTCGTGATAGAATACACATAGTTTATCATATCTCTCAAGTCATTCTCAGCTAAGTCCTGCCAACTCCAGTCCCAAAAAGCCTGTAAAACAGTAAGATGACGACCCATTTCAGAATCTTGCAAAATCAGATACACTGCAACATGATTCAAGAATGAAAAAAAAAGCATAAAATCAAAAGATATGTAGATTTTGCCAATATATATATATATATATATATATATATATATATATATATATATATATATATATATATATATATATATACAATATCCAGGAAAGTCACGCATTAATAAAATGGATCAAGTTGCATCCAATACCCGCTTATTTTCTGACAGACTAGTGTGGCCAAGGCTCTAACGGGTGCCACGTACATTCCCAACCCAGACGTCAAACCCTTGGTCAGCAAGGATGAATCCCAATGATTCTTCAACAGAGTTTAAAAACCAGGTGTCACCACCCTGTCCAAAATTTTAAAGTAAAAATTTGATATCAGGCAACCAAATTAAATGAAAATGATCATTAGTGAAAAAAAAAACCATTAGTCATAAGAGAAAAATAGGAAAGCTAAATCATATCCTTTTTTTCTCTAAATAAAGAAAACAGCAAAATGAAACCGGGGGGTGGGTGGGTGTGGAGTCTGTGGACCATAACCAGACAACCAGATTAAAGCATTTAAAGAAAGAGCTGAAATATACATGAAAGATTGACCTTTTTTCCTCAAACCAACATGGAAGATTGACCTGATGTCTGCTAGGAGAACATATATTTCTTTGAGTAATGCTACGTCTAGAAATTAGCAAGAGTTTATTACAGACTTGGAAGTCGGATCATGACTAAGAATAACAATTGTATTCATTTCCGCAAATATCTATTAGCAGCCAGAAGAGTAAACCTTTAGAAATTGGAGTTGAGAAAATATATTAATACGGATCTGTTTTATTATACAATTACTTGTCCAATTATTGCATTCTATGTTGTCTTTTGCCAAGCATTCGGATGTTACACATCTTCTTTTAGAAACAAAAGACCTTCCTTTGCTGCTGCAAAATAAACATGTGCATCTCTTAGGTTCATATTTCCAGGATCCCACATATGCTGGTGTTGGCTTTACCAATCAGAACACAACCGATAGCTTGAGAAAAGAAACCAATTGGTGGGTAGCTACACTGACATCATTGGCACATACAGTTTCAGAGCGCATAAGGGCCAAGAGGTGTTCATTATTCAATCAAAACCATCCAATCAGTCTGATATTTTCAAGCATCAAGAGATTAAAATCAATAACGTGAATCATATGTTTTATACTTCATTAAATTATTATACAGGGGTCTCTCCAGCTTATACATGTTCATGAATTTTAATTTTTATAATGAAAATCCTAACTATAATACACTAAGAATACAAAGCTTATGTTTTCCCCAGTTTGGTTTTGTTTGGGAAAAATTCACCCAGTAAATATGCTCTGCTGTGTTTCTGTATCTACTTTAGTCCAGTTTAATGTGGCAAAAATTCACCCAGACTGAATCTAAAGTCTAAAACAACCCAATGCACGAGCAAGATGGAAACAATTTCATCCTTTGAAGCTCCTTGGAAGAAATTAGCGTATGTGACTCTTTTAGAGTCATGGTTCAACAAGGCAGCCTTGGCGCAATGGAGATGACTATTGAACATCCTATGCAAAAAAAAATGTTATTGCAAATGAACTAACTACTGCATCTGACCAAGAAAAATTGCCCTATTCCATATCAGAATCACCTTTTACTGCATTCAAGCCCAATAGCTCCTTGACGTGTCCAAAGAAAGAGGGGAGGTTGATAGATGAATCTTTGAATACCCGCTCAGAAAAATGAGCGTATCAACTAAAGAATGAAGCAAGACAACAAGTATAAACTTCATCTGGATCTCTAAGAATTCACCTGAAATAGACCATGCTGAAGAAAAACTGGGAGACCTGGCCCGGCGTTTAAAATTCTTTTCCCATGTGGAATGTGTTCAACAGTCAAAAGGAAGTCATCTGTTGTTTGAACCTGCAAGTGATCCCTTGACGGCATTACGTGCATACCCAGAAAGACTATAACATAAAGAAGGCGCTTGAAAAGATTAGGTAGCAGGACCACCTTCAAAATTGCACTAAAATGGTTACATGCTCCTGATATAAAGAAGACAAGCCAGCATGATCTAGCTTCTCACAACCGTATTCTTACATATTGAGCTATTACATCACACCATCTTCGTCGAAATGCAAGCATTCCATTTCAACCATCAAACACCAAATGCAAACTCTGAGACAGGCATGTTTATCGTCCAGCCTTCTTTCTCACCAAGTTAGAACCCAACCGCCACCCACACGAAATCGATTAAAAATCCAAAAATTTTGACAATAATTTCTCTTCCTTTTGGGAAGTAGTGACATTAATTTCAAACCAGAGGGAAAGATTCCAACTAAAAAGGCAGGGGAAAAAAACAATTTTTGGTTTAAAACAGACACATGCTACTCTTCGCTACATGAAAAAAGATGACTAAAATGAAAGAAAAAGTAAAATCATGCATATAGCACACCTGAAAATCTATCTGACCTGAAAATAGAGGCAAATATAAAAGTTTTCATGCATCCACACATAATATAAAAGTTGAGCCACCACCCAGGCTCGCTGGATCAAATAAAAATGAGCCACCACCCAGGCTCGCTGGATTAAATAAAGATGAGCCACCACCCAGGCTCGCTGGATCTTACCTGAACAAAAAGCCTTAAAAGATGAAAACAACTAGCTCGATCTCCGCACGTGCTCCAAACCAAAACCTATCATCATATGTTACAAAAATATATATATTAATAAAAAGATGGATAAGCCAACACAATTTATTAAATACATAACACAGCATTCCAAGTACTAAGTTATCTTTCTTACAACTGATCTATAATTGTTCTTACGATTCTCTGTCACATGGCAGCACCAACTGATCTATAATTTGTTAGAGGACATTCCTATTCCAGTTGTGCAAAAGATGCATTCATAGATCACACATAAAAGTTATAGTAACATGAATTGAGAATTGAATAAGATGTGTTTTGAGACAAACCAAATTTTTTGATAAGATTATACATTATACTATAATGTATACCTCGCCAGAAGGAACAGTGATGATGTGTGGAGTGAAATTTGCACCAGCCGAGCATGCAACTCGGAATATTATAAAAAGAAATTTGCTTATCCATCCTGAAAGAAATGCTATCATAAAAATCAACCAATAATCAGTGAAGCTTAGAAAATTGACATGGATTGGCTAATTTGTATAAAATGTTGGCAGACTGATCAGATCCTAGCTCATCTTTCCCATCCTTTTGCCAAGCTTGGGAAAGAAAAAAAAATGCAGCAAGATCTTTTATAAAAAATGGCATCTTTTATGACGAGATGTTATCAGAGTTAAAGTAATATTTGAAATGCCCAGCACTATGCCAATCAAAGGCTATAACGGCAAACAAATTTGTAAAGGAATGATACAACCATAAGGAACAGTGCTTAGAGTCACAAAACAACATACTGATGAAGTTATTTTTCACATTCAACAAATGACCAAAGAAATTAAGTGCAGTGAAAAGTATCCATAACATAGAAAGATATCTAGCTAGTTAGAAGGCCCTGGCATTACACATCATTAATCTTGGATGGTTACAGGATCCTCCAGCTAAGAACAGCCAGGTGTGAGTACAAAGGTCTCCTAGGCACCATGTATACAACTAAAAACCTCCACAGAACCACATGTAGATGAAGGCAAAAGATGATGAGGCAAATTTTGGGAGGAGACTTTAGGATAAGAGGCCTTGGAGCAGAAGGAAGTGAAAGTAAATTTAGGAAAGGGTCTTAGCAGGTATTACATATATAATTTGCAATCTCTCGAGAATTTCTCAAGAACTCACTCTCTCTGTCTTGCCAAGGTATTACATATAGAAAAGATGTGATGATACCATCAATTTTATTGAATAATAAATAGAGGCAGTACAACCATAGGTGGAGGAGGCATTCCTTAACTGTTTACAACTATTGAACTTCAAAAAACATGAGACAACATACACAAAGACCAAAGGAGTGCTTCACAAAATTTAAAAAGCTAGAACTACAAGATGAAGACTACAAGAAAAAATAAGAAGAATTTGAATGAAGGGAAAGGGAACAAGATGAAGCTAACAGAGCTGAGGAAGGTGAACTAAATCAATCAGCACAGGAAAGAGAAGAAAAGAAAATCAAAGCACGTAGAAGGATTCTGGGAAATATTCGGTTGATTGGGGAGTTGTAAAAGAAGAAGATGCTGACGTAGAGAATAATGCATGAATGCATCTACAAACTGCTGGGCCAGTATCATAATCCAGATGAAGAAGCCCTTGAATCCTTGTGCAAACCAATGAGCACGATAGGGGAGATGATAGATCATCCAAAAGCAAAGGAGCAGATGGATGCATATTTTGACATGATGACAAAACTATCAACCAACCAGAAATTATCATCTAGAGTGAGATTTATGCTAAGGGATGCTAAGGCGTGCGCCAGTCAATGGCATGGCTGGCCAGGTAAATCATTTGCCCAGCACTAATACATCCTCTTCTTTAAGTGACAGAGTCAGAAGAAGTTCATTTCTGTCAGTGCATGACACAATAATATCTTTGTCATCGAATAACTATCATAAAGGAATAAATTTAGTGACCATGAACATATAACTTAAACAAATCACTAATACTGTAGGGAGAAAAAACAGGCAAAACAATAAGCTTTATCATAGATGACGCATGACAGTTTCACACTAAAAACAGCGTATCTGTTTTGGAAGAAAAACATAAACCTATGAAAATCATTCAAATTTATCCGGGTATCAAACTTGGCCTGCTAATATGACTAACAGATATGATTCACGCCATACCGTCTTTATAAAATGATCAGATGTATTACGCAGTACCATGACTGATGTGATGTCCGAGAAATATTGGTTTGTTTGTTTGTGTGTGTGTGGAGAGGGAGGGAGGGAGGGAGGGGGGAAGAAAGCAGGCCCTTGTCGTGGGCTTTCCAACTCCCACATTTAAATATGTTCTCTTAATGATGTCCTTCCACCCTCACTCTCCCTCCTAACTTTGATTTTGTCCTCACTGTTTCCCTGCCAAAACTAAATGAGCTTATACAAATGGAAATCACCTTAATGCTGCATTCTTGCTTAAGCACGCTGCACAAATCATCTGCATTATCTATCTACCAAATGTTAACCACTGGCATAAAAATCATAATGAGGAAAGAAATGTTGCTCTAATGGGAGGAAAACATGGAAATAAAATCTGGGAAGGGGGATGTTCATCACAGGGCAGCCTCTTATGCCAACTTTTCCCTTGTCAGATGTTTCTTCTAAAAGTGGAGACTTACAAAGGATGGGATTGGGTCTTAATGAATATGGTTCAAGAAATGAACTCGTTCCCAGATACATCCAAGAAAGACATTCAGGTGCCCCTTGTGAACCATCAAAAACAGATGGATTTGAACATAATCCATATCTTGGTGGGAGAGTCTTGAGCAGTGAAGATTCTGGTCTGGATACATCCTCTGCAGCTAAATCTCCTGCAGACCAGGGACCAATGTCTTCAGGGTCTGGGTCTATGCAGTGGCGGATCTTGAATATTAGTTCAGTGGGGTCACTTGACTATAGGGGGGTCACCCTTAAATTCAGTGGGGTCACCTTATATTAACTTACCTAAAATTTTGACCTATATAAAAAAAAAAAAAAGAACTTCTTAAGACTCCTCTCCAAGTCAGTGGGGTCACGTGACCCCACTGACTGCACTGAGGATCCGCCACTGGTCTGATGGCTTTCCTATTTTGAGAAGGAGATCAAAATGCAGTTTTATATTTGGCAGGGGATAAGGCTTCAGGATCTGATGGCTTTCCTTTTTTTTTTCTAGCACTACTGGGAGATCATCGAAGGGGATCTTTGTGCAGCTGCTGTAGTTTTCCAGGAGGGCAGGGCGCATGTAAGGGTGGTTTATTTCTGGTCCTTATTCCCAAAAAGTAGAGCCCCATATGCACTTCACGGACTTCTATCCAATCTCTTTGTTGAAGAACATTCAAAAAATTATCTCCAAAGTTTTGGCAACTAGGCTGGAAGGGGTGACGGATTTTCTGGTTGATGAATTCCATATGTGTTCATTAAGAGAAGGCACATTCAAGATATTTTTTTGGTAACTCATGAATGTCTATTTGAGTTAAATACATTCTCACCCTTGTAATACATCTCTATTGCGGTGTATCCCTTCCATGTTTTCCTTTTGCCATTCTTAATCATGTTTTGGAACTTGTTGCAGGATGGGATTGAGATTAATTCCTATGCTGTTATCTTTAACATCTGAACTTATACTTTTTAATCATTGGTCAATAATGTATACCTACTTAAGTATTTTTAACAAAATCCTACCTCAAAATTTTGCCTTCTCAAAGGATTGAAATCTTCTACTCATGATATTATGCAATATGCAGTGTCAAAAAAGGTGGTCCAAATCCAGTTTCAAATACAGTCCTAGCTGCTGTACTGGAAAAGGCTGAAGGGCATGACGTGCCGAAAGAAATTGTGGAGCGTAACATAAAAAGAGCTTCGGAAAAGGGTCAAGAGGCATTTATTGAGAAATTTTATGAGGTAGGCCTTCAGATTTTATTTCCATGTTTTCCTCCCATTGGTTTAGGCATCTTACTGTCAGTGTTGCATATCAGGTATATGGTTTTGGCGGAGTGGGTATGGTTGTTGAAGTTTTAACAGATAAAATAAACAGATCAGTGGCAGCAGTCAGAGAGGTGGTAAAAGATTGTGGTGGGAAGATAGCTGATATATAGGATTGGAACCTTCTCCGCTAGTATTGACTGCTGTTGAGAGCGAATACTGTTTAGGTTCATTTCTATTATCATCAAATATTCAAGTTTTCATTTTGTAATTTATAGCTTTTTCCCCCTGATATCACTATATTTTTTAAACAACTGTGTTTCATGAGGTACAGTAGGTCTTCAACAATTTATTATGATTTCTTGTACAATGATATGATTTATCTGGTTTAGTTGCACTACATAAATAAGAAAGATATAATTCGCATATTGATATACAAAAGGTATATTCCATGCAAGTTCGCTGGAAGATCATCTAAGAAAAATCATCAGTTAAAATTTTCACCTTGAGATCTATGTGTCTGATGCTATTGAGCTTAATTGCCTAGGCCAGCGCATATGTAGTTATTTGACTACTTACTCTTTCAATGGTCTTCAGAAATGTGTGAGTTGATTGCTACTGGTTAAATGTGTTTTCTGGCCCTAATTATGATGTACCAAGAGAACGAGTGGCTTCCAAGATGTGCAATTTGGGGTGGATGAAACATCAATATTTAAGAAAGAAGCTGATATGATCTATTATGTTTCTTCATGTAAGGTCACTAATAATACAAAAAGCCTATAAATGTCAGTCCTACATTTCATATTCTTTTAGGCCTAAAGGCTCCTGGTTTCTTGAAGTATCCCTTAATTTGATGGTGAAAATGTATTTGAGAATGTATTTCAGAATTTGTTTCAGTTGCATATGTCAACAAAAGTGAAAGGCATAGATCATGGCATGATTTAAAAACCAGTTTTAAGAACCAGACCAGTCCAAGTTAGTTTCTGTCCGGTTCTGAACACTTTCCATCCCTGAAACCAGAATGGTCTGGCTGGTCTGGTTCTCCAGGTTCTGGCCCAAACCAACTGGTTTTTAAAACCTTGGGTCATGAAAAATCTGGGCCGGAGTTTAAGAGGCCCCTCATGTGATGCTATGATAAATTTTAACTTGTAAAGGAGAGGGTAGCATGAGAGTCTCAGGATGTTTCAGAGAGGGCAGAGAAGGATGAAATGGGGATGCAAGAAAAACCACCGGGATGGTTTGAGAAAAAGTTGGAGTTGTTAGTTAACTGAATGTAGATAAGAATAAATAAATAAATTATAATAAGAAATTACATACCATGAACATCTGATACAATGACTCCTGGACCTCCATCGGGAAATCATTGAATCTATGAATAGGCCCAGGAAAGTGTGCCTGAATTGTTCTTGTGATGAATTGAGACGCTTGGGCGGGCTCTATTTTATCACTGTAATTATGTAACTTCTTAGTATGAATTTATGAACTAAATATACCTCCTTAATAAAAGATAGATATAAGTTTATTAATTTACGTACCCATTTATCCACACCTCCCGCAGAGTGCTCTCATAAAAGCTACCTGCCCCCTCCTGTAGACTAACAGCATCCTCCGGCACTGAACCTGGACAAAAATGCACAACGACATAAGTAATGAACAAAAATATAAATAATGGCTATACAAATACTTACAAATTGAAATATACATACCTACTATTGTACGAGGAGAAGGTGTCGACTCACCCAAGCCTATAACATTTTAATGGCATAAGAATAAATACACAATAAAAATACAACTTTAAATATTCATACCTGCTACTATAGGAGGAGACACAGAGGAAGACCCAGCTACTGTAACAAGAATATATGACATAAATAATATGTATAAATAATGCACAGAAAAATACCACAAAAAATTATGCATACTTGATTCCTGGAACAAACCCCTCCCACGGCTGCTCCTCCTAAAACTGGAGCCTGATCGTGCTCCACGCACCATATCTTCATAAGGAACATAAAAAAATAATGTTCATTAGTCAATTGCTCAAGAGTACCTTTTATTCCACCTTCTGGTTATCCACTCAACCTATTCCTTTTTTCCGTTTTAGCAATCAGCCATGAAGATGTGGTACCTTGGGACATCGTATACCAAGTGCTAAACATGGAAATCATGAATTCTGATTTCACTGACATGAAGAAAGTTTGGAAAATCTAGTCAAGCCATGTAGAGATTGGCATAGCTGGCTGAAGCCCATGGAACACACTACTATAATTCTGTTGAACTGGCCTAAACTGGTTCTGTCCATCTAGAACCTCCTTCCAGTTTTGGTTTGTAGCTGGAACAAGCCATGGTTTGCAAACTGCCACCACCGCACAAGTATGTGTATGAAGCTCACAGAGCAGATGCTCCTATTATTCTTCCCTCTTCTTAGTCCTACAGGGGGAATATCTCAAGAGCACAGCAGCTCTCAAAAGCAGCTTGGGCATATAAGAAGTATGGACGAACGTTCACCTCTTGGAGGGATGCTTACTGTGTGTGTGTGGATGTTCTTGGTGAAACGGATCTTGTTGGGTAGAAACTACCAAAGTATTGAATTGAGGATGTTCTTATTAGATCTAGGTTTATGAACTGGATACTCTGCCAATTAGTGAGCAAATGCTTCACATGTAACCCAAAAAAAGTCTTAAAAAGCTACATGATGTCTCTTCCATTTATCTTTTCTGTAACTGGGTATCCCAATTTAACTTCTACCCAGTTTTTTTCTTTAACTTGCAAGCACAAAGTAGAGTCCAGAGTCTAGCTATACGTGTTATTCTTAATGTTTAGGCACGTAATGTGTCTGGGGAGTGGAAATATGAGCTAAGCAGAGAGATAAGTAAGATTAAGATTCAGAACATTATTGGACACCAGGTAACCATTCGCATCTCTGCTCTTGACTAAACTATTTAAGCAGTAGTCGACCAAACAAAGAAGGTCAAGAAGAATGCAACTGCTGCATGTAATAATTTGATCAATTAGTTTAAGATATTAATATTGCGATAGATATAGGAGGAATGTCGGAGAAGACGACGGAAGAGAAAGGAGAGTTAAGAGAAGGGGAGGACGGAGAGATGAGGCGAGCCTTCATACTCTGAAAAATCTGAGTTAAACACTTTAAGATAGATTTATACCCACAATAATTTGTCATAACAGGTGATTCTTCTCTGACGTAAATATTAAAATCAGTAGAACACGAACAAATACCCACTGTTACTAGTACTGTTAACATTGCCACCAATACTGGCATTTGATGCAGCAACCAGATGTGGTCTGGGATATGAACATCTACGATTTCTGCATTTTTTTCATATAAAATAAATGTACTTCTATATTGTAACAGTTGTCCGTTGGTCAAATTTCTGCTTTATTTTGCTTCTTCAAGTTGACAGCTCCTACATATTATTCTATGCAGGGGCAAGCACATACCACCATCCCTCAAAAAAAGACGAGGAGTTCATGATGCAAATTTTGGATATGGAGATTGTTTATTTAAGTGGTTAGATTAAGTATTTTGACAGGTAGAATTTAATTTCAGACATCGACAACTATTTTCCCTTGAACATAGCATTTTAATTACCCACTTGTATTTTTCGGAGAATTATTTTGTATTTAGAGATCTACCATGAAAAGAAGCAGTTCCTTCATTGACTGCCAACAGTATAGAACACTAAAGAGCCGATGTCCTATCAAACCGGCAAAATAAACTCTTCATCCCATACAACTGGAGAGAGAAACAAAAATTAAAGACTTTACTAGAGTGAGAGACTTGTAACATTCCTGAAGTTTATAAGTTTGTCGGCTTTATGGACTGTAAATCCAACACTAACTTAGTGTGCCAAGTCAATAAGAGAATGTTGCAGTCTCCTTAATCACCAGGTGGGTTATGCAACTTTTCATACTTAGTGGAAAACTATGTTGGTTCCAGAGAGAGCTTTGTCCCATGATATATTGAAACCATGAACGCGCGGTATAGTTGACTGTGCATTTTCGTTGTCTAGAGTTCCTCGCATAAGTCAATATGCGCACTTCCTCTAAACTGTCTCACAAATTTAAAATGGCAAATATGAACTAGCAAAGTGGTGAGAACATGTCATATCCACAGAGAGGCTGAATAAAACTTGAATTAAAACTACTTTGATTTGAAACCATTTGAACAAACACTATTTCACCAAACTAATATTGCATTAGAATCAATTGTGTAAGTAATACCAATCAAATCTCTCACAGCTCAACTATTAACCAAGAAGAGAAAAGATGAACGAATGTATTAGATCGAACCATGTAAACATAGAAGAAATGGATAAATCACACAGGGAAAATGGAAATTTAGAAGAATTGAAATCAAACACCACTGGATCGGACTCTTCTCTTAACAACTCTCACAACAGAAACAAAACTCAGAAATACTCAAACCCCTTACAGAAGCAAAGAAACTAATTCTCCATATCCCACAGTTGATTCTCCTAAAGAAAAATCTGAACTAAAAGAGATGAACAAGAAATCCGAACTCCCTCCAATCTGAACCAAACTAGAAATTTTCCCCACACAATCTCCAACCAGCAACAAGAACACACTACATTGCTCAACCAGTAGACCAAGAACAGAAGAACTGAACAAACAAACTGGATCTATCTATGCTAAACACAGAGGAAATGAAAGAAATGTTGACATCAGTATAGAAGAACAGAAAACAAATTCTGAAACTCCCGAAATGTTAAACAAAGAGCTCAAACCTCACAGTAGAAGCAAAGAAAGAATTCTAAAAACAAATTGCAACTCTGGATCGACTTCTCCCAGATTCAGAACAACAGAAGAACCCTTTCAGATGCTTGTAGAGAAGAGAAATCCAGAAGAAATTTAAAAACTCCCTCCCCACAGCAGCAGCAAAGAAAACCCCAATCTGATCCCCTTCAATAGCAGAAAGAAAAGAAGAAAAAAAACACAAATTAACTCCTATCAACAGTAGAAATTCCACAAACAAAATTCTGAATTCAGGAAACTCTCACAGCTCTAAACAAATCACAGTAGCTCCAATGGAAGAAGAAATGAACAAATGGATCTTCTAAACACAGAATAAATGGAAGAATTCCATCGGATCCTCCTCAACAGCCAAACCATTCACAGTTCTCACAGCTTTTGGAAAGGAAAAATACAGAGGAAATAAAATGGTAGAAATCCTAAAAATCTCAACAATCTCACTGGTGAAGCCCTTGGAGTTCTGATCTCCCGAAGAACAAGAAAGAACAGGAAACTAGAAATCTTAAAATTTGCCAACCCAATGACTGGCCTGAGCTGTGGAAGAAAGAAATTACAGAAAATAAATGGCAGAAAAATAATCTAAAAATTGAACTCCAAGCTCTGCTGAAAGAAAAATTTACAGGAGAAAGAAATGGCAAGAAATCCTAAAATCCGAACTCTCGTACTGGCTAATCTCTTCTACAATACTGGAAGAACAGAAAATACATGAAAACAAAACAAACTAAAAATTCCCTAAAAATCAACAGAGAGAGAGAGAGAGAGACATCACAACCCCCCCCCCATCTCGACTGCAAGCCCCCCCTCCCTGCACAGCCCCCCCAAGCCCCTACTCCCTACACAGGCCCCCCGCCCTGCGCAGCCCCCCCAACCCCCCCCCCTGCACTGCACAGCCCCCCCCCCATCTCGACTGCGATCCCCCCTCCCCCCCCCCCCTCCTTGGCCTATGTAGCCCCCCAACCCCACCTGTCTACGCAAACCCCCCCCCTACCTGCGAACCACCCCTCCTTTCGCAACCCCCCCCCCCCCCCCCTGGGAGCCCCCCTCCTTGGCCTCCCTCCCCCCTCCCACAACCGGCAACTCTCATCCCCACACACATAGACATAGGCAGAGAGAGGCCACAGAGACATTCAGAGAGAGAGAGAAAGAAACTTACCGATCTACCGGCGGCGGTGGTGACAGGCGACGGCGACGGAGGGGCTGGGCCGCAGGAGCAACAGCGGCGACCGGTCCGACGACGACAGAGGGGCTGGGCCGCAGGGCCGACGGCGGCGACGGGTCCGACGACGACGGCGGGGAGTGTCGGCGACGTTCTCCGGTGGTGGCGCGAGTTCAGCGTCGCCAAGAGAGAGAGAGAGAGAAAGAGAAAGAGAAAGAGAGAGAGAGAGAGACCGTGTCGGGATGAAGGAGAGAGGGAGAGCGCGAAAAGGGGAGGTATAGAGACGCTAGAGACCGATTTATTCTCGGTCACTATTCGGTCATTAAACAGTGACCGAATAGTGACCAAAAAAATCGGTCACAAAAATGTCTTCAAATCGCGCCAAAATCGTGAAAATTTGTGACCGAAATAAAGTCGGTCACTATTCGGTCACTAATTAGGGACCGAATAGTGACCAAACTTAATCGGTCTCAATAAATAGAGACCGAATATTTCGGTCACAATTCGGTCACTAAATAGTGACCGAATTGTGACCGAACGTTAATCGGTCTCTAATTCCTTTATTTAGCGACCGATTACTTTCGGTCACAATTCGGTCACTAAATAGTGACCGAATTGTGACCGAAATATTCGGTCTCTATATCGGTCTCTAAAAACGCTTTTTCTTGTAGTGTTTGAAGATGGTCAGAAAGGTTTAGGAAAGGTAGATTGAAGAGGGTGGCAAAGACAACCTTGGTGAGGTATTCCCTGTAGAGAGGCCTGTTTTTAGTGACCTCTGTGAGACAAAACCACAAGGGAGGATACAACGGATTGAAAGATGAAGAGGTTTTTCTTTTCTTAGAGGGAGGACAGGAGGGATCAAGACATGAATATGCTGGCCAACTTTGAGAACAGAGCCAAGAATAGTGTCCTCCAATTCGTCTTTGATGGGGCTCAGATAGGGACCATCAATTTGAGCTCCTTCTGGAATGATGGTGATGAAGGAGGGAGGAGGATGAGGATGAAGAAGGGATGGTGGAGGAGAAGAGGTGTGAGGAGATGGTCCAGCTGATGATGAGGGACCAGAGGAGGAGGCTCCAGCTGATGATGAGGCTGGAGGAACCTCAAAGATAGATGGAGGTGGAGGAATATGAGTGGAAGAGGCAGGAGAAAAGGTAGATTGAGAAGGAAATGGTGTTGGAGAGGAAATGGGTCTGGGTTGAGGCTTTTTGAAGGTCTGGGGAGCAAGAGGTGCGGTAGAAGCTGAGGGTGGAGATGGAGGAACAGGTGTGTGAGAAGAAAAAGAAGGAGCTGGGGGCTTAGGTGCCAAGACTTCTTCTTCTACCACTGTCTGCACAGGTTCAGACTCCAATGGCCCTGATGGCCCTGACACCTTCTCAGTTGGCCCTCGAGGCCCTTCAACTTGCTCCGCTGGCCCAGATGGCCCTTGCTCATTGACCTCTGCCTCTTCTGCTACTGCTGCTGCTGGGGCCGGCCCTGATGGCCCGGACATAGGAACTGACGGCCCTGATGGCCTGGAAGTATCAGCATCCAATTTCTGATCTGCAGGAGGTGCAGGAGGAGGAGGAGCTTGAGCTTCAACTGCCTTCAGAATCTCAGCTAGCATAGACTTCATGCTACCCATCTCTTTGTTGAACCATTTCATGGCATTTCTTATTTGAGAGATTTCCTTAGTGGAGGATGCTTGGCTCATAAAAATGGAGTTCACATCACTTTGAAGAGAGCACAAGATCTCACCTTGAGCATCTAATCTTTCAACGACAGGTTTCAAATTAATGACAATTTTCTGTCTCACCTGCCTCTCGAAAGGAGTATCTGCTAAGAGTGGAACTTCGGAAACCACTTCTTTTCCTTTCTGCCTTGCCTCTAAAGCTGGAGGCTGCTGATCATCATCTGATTCTGAGGAGCTGGCTGTCTCCCCGTCTCTAGGATCATTACCTGGGGGATTGTCATGTTCCTCCCCCTGAGTGCCATCATCTTGTGAACTGGCAAAGACTTCATTAGCAGGCACACTGCCCATAGGCTCATCACATTGTGCTGCTTCTACTAGTCCACCCTTTAATTGCTCCCCCTCAGTAGGAGCATCTTCTTCCATTGACTCTTGCTCCCCTTGAATGGGAGCATCTTCCATAACAATGTCTTCAGGAGCAACTGTTTGCTCCTCCTGAATGACTTCTGCTGCAATTGATTTCTCAATGTGGCCTGATGCCACAGCCTCTTCCTCTGAATTTCCACCAGCCTCTGGAGTGACTGGGGTGGAATGAATAGAATCCAACACCTCTCTAAGGATAGAGGCAACAATGGAGGTGGGCAAAGGATCTGCTGTACCTACCACTGCTTCTCCTACTGGTGCTTCTCGAGGTTGAGATTCGACTGTCACTTCAGGGGACCATGCTAGCTCTGTTGTCCCTGCTACTTGAGCTGCCAATTCAGATGGTCCTGCTGCCTCTTGAACTGCTGATACAACAACTGCTGCCTCAACTTCTGCTGTTAATGCTACTGCTGCTGGTTCTGCTGATGCTTCTGGCACTTCTTCCTGAATATCTGGAATATCTCCTATAATGGCCTCTCCCTCTGCCACAGAGGTCTTAGACCAAACTCCACCAATAACTGAGAACCCACTCTTCCTCAGATTTCTGGACCTAATTGCTTGGCCCATCTTCTCAACTACTGCCCCAGATAGATCAACACCAAAGTGTTTGAAGATCTTGGTAAGCAAATGGGCATAGGGCAAAGAGACATTAAGCTTGCTCTTTGTATCCCAATCTGATCATGGGCAAACCTCATCCTTTCTATCATTACTTCGGCCATGTTGATCTCCTTGTTCTGTATGGCCCAGAACATCATATCCGAATCTGCCTTGGTACATGTTGAAAAAGTTGCACTTCTAGGAACTAGAATTTGACAAACAATAAAGTGTAGAAGACGGTTGAATGCATTCAATGATTGATATCTATTTTCCCATCTCTCAGTCTGAACCCTAGTCCTACAATGCCAAGACCTTTAGCTTGGGCGTCCACGGTGTGAACCCCACTGTGACCGGTTGAGCTCACATCAAACAACATCTTCAGAAGATCATGATCAATCTTTATGGGGATACCTTTGACTGAAGACGTCACAGACCCATCTGTCTCTGATTTCAAGCAAACATAGAACGCCTTCACGAGGTCTGGATAACTTACCTCAGAGAAGGTTGAAATAACTGACCACTTCATCCTACTTATGGCTGCTACAACACTGTGCATCCCGTTCTTCTCAAGATCAGCAACATCTACTGCTTTATTCCCACAAACCTTGGTCTTCACAAACGTGAACCTCTCCTGCTGCTCAGGAGTAAGGAACTCAGTACTGTAGCCCCCAAGACTTCCGGAGATGACAGATGCGGCCATGGAATCAGGTGAACAGGGTTTTTGGAGGGTTGAGAAGGAAGAAGGAGTGAAAGCCCTCAAGAAATTTGTCGCGGGAAGGAGAGAAGAGCTTCAAACTTGCAGAGAGTCGATGTTCGAATCGTTAGGGCATCGGCTTAGGCAACCAGACGAAAGAGGAAAAAGGTAGAAGATGGGAGATGAAACGTTCCCACATCGATTTTTGTAATTGAATAAATGCTTTGTGGAAAGTGAGGCGCCAAAAGGCGGCAGAAAGCGACAAAAGAGTTTGACTATTCAAACCGACTTTAATAAAGAAGCGGCCAGGAAAGATAATTTGAATTTCTTTTGCTTAAAACCATGGAGGGAAAAATTTACTTAATTCTGAAAATTTATATGCCAGTTTTAAACAGAAATCTTTTCACAAATTACACATGCCCAATTCCCTTCTAAGAGATGTGAATCTCTCTTCAGGTAAGGCTTTTGTGAAAATGTCTGCTAACTGACCGTTTGTATCAATAAAGGATATTTCAATATTACCATTTGCAACATGATCATAATGAAATGATATCTAACCTCAATATGCTTGGTCCTTGAATGTTGGACTGGATTTTTGGTGAGATTGATAGCACTGGTGTTGTCACACAATAGTGGAATCGATTTGATATTTAATCCAAAATCTTCAAGTTGTTGCTTTATCCATAGGAGTTGTGTACAGCAACTTCCAGCAGCCACGTACTCAGCTTCAGCTGTAGACAGTGCCACTGAATTTTGTTTCTTTGAGGACCAGGATATCAAACACCTGCAAGAAATTGACAACCACCACTGGTGCTTTTTCTATCTACTTTGCATCCAGCATAGTCAGCATCAGAGTATCCTACTAAATTAATTTCACAGGATTTTGGATACCACAAACCTAAATCATGAGTTCTAGCTAAATATCTAAATATTCTTTTCACAGAGAATAAATGTGATTTTCTAAGATCTGCTTGATACCTAGCACACATGCATACACTAAATAGAATATCGGGTCTACTAGCTGTTAAATAAAGCAATGAACCTATCATACCTCTGTAGATCTTTTGATCTACTTTCTTACCATCCTTGTCACTGTCCATCCTGGTAGATGTACTCATGGGAGTTGAGAGTGGCTTTGTGTTTTCAAAACCAAATTTCTTTAACAGCTCCTTGGTGTATTTTGCTTGACAAATGTGAGTGTCATCTTTTCCTTGCTTGATTTGTAGTCCAAGGAAATAATTGAGCTCTCCCATCATGCTCATCTCAAATTCTCCCTGCATCAACTTTTCAAAGTACTTGCAAAGGGATTCATCAGTAGTTCCAAAGATAATATCATCTACATAAATCTGTACAAGTAGTATGCTTTTAACTTTTGATTTTACAAATAGAGTGCTATCTACTTGACCTCTACTGAAACCATGGTTTAGAAGAAAAGAACTAAGCCTTTCATACCAGGCCCTAGGTGCTTGCTTTAAACCATATAATGCTTATGAAGTTTAAAAACATGATTAGGAAATTCTGTGTCATCAAAACCCGGGGTTGTTCCACATAAACTTCCTCTTTTATAAAACCATTTAAGAATGCAGATTTGACATCCATTTGAAATAGTTTTAAGTCTAATGCTGATGCATATGCAAGTAATATTCTAATAGCCTCAAGTCTAGCTACAGGTGCATAGGTTTCATCGAAATCTATGCCTTCCTCTTGGGAATAGCCTTGAGCTACCAGTCTGGCCTTGTTTCTTAAGATCACACCAGCCTCATCCAATTTGTTTCTGAACACCCATTTGGTGCCAATAACTGGATGGTCTGATGGTCTAGGAACAAGTGACCATACTTGGTTTCTCTTGAACTGATTTAGTTCATCTTGCATGGCCAAGATCCAAGATTCATCACAAGAGCTTCATTGACTGTCCTCGGCTCTATTTGAGAAACAAATGCTAAATAATCACAGGGTATCATGTTACCTCTTGTTCTTACCCCAATAGATGGATCACCAATAATATTCTCAGGTGGGTGATCTTTCTTGTATCTCCACTCCTTTGAAGATTTTCATGTGTAATTTCCTTTTGTTGCATGTCTTCCAGAGGTGGATCATCCTTGTCCTCAATTGATGTATTCTTTAGTTTCTTGGACAGTTCATCTGCATCATCATTATCACTATCTTCTTCCTTTCTCAGGGAAGGGTTAGTTTCATCAAAAATAATATGTACAGACTGTTCAATTAATAAAGTGCGTTTATTAAATACTCTATAGCCTTTGGGTTTAGAGGTGTACCCCATGAAGATGCCTTCATCTGATTTGGCATCCAACTTACCAATGTCCCTTTTTCCATTGTTGTGGATGAAGCAAGGACATCCAAATGTCCTGAAGTGGCTGATCTTTGGTTTCTTTCCTTTGAACAGTTCATATGCAGTCTTCTTTAGGATTGGCCTGATCATTACTCTGTTGATAATGTAGCTTGCTGTGTTGACTGCTTCAGCCCAAAAATACCTTGGCAGATCATATTCCGATAGCATTGTTCTTGCCATATCCAATAGAGTTCTATTCTTTCTCTCAGCAATTCCATTTTGCTGTGGTGTCCTTGGTGCTGAGAAATTATGCTCAATTCCCTGATCATCACAGAACTTAGCAAATTTTTCATTCTGAAATTCACCACCATGATCTGATCGGATAGAAACAATGCTGAACTTCTGATCCTTCTGACTTTCTTGCTGAAACTGACAAAGTTTTCAAATGTGTCATCTTTATGCTCTAGGAATGATACCCATGTGAATCTTGAGTAATCAACGACTATGACAAATCCAAAGTTCTTTCCTCCAAGACTGTAGTCCTCATTGGCCCAAATAGATCCATATGAAGGAGCTCTAAGGGTTTTGAGGTGGTTACCACCGTTTTTGACTTGAAGGAGCTCTTGGTGTGCTTTCCCTTAGCACAAGATCTACAGACACCTTCCATTTTTGCACTGACCTTTGGCAGACCTTCCACAAGATTTTTCTTTAGCAATTTTCTCATGCCATCTATGCTGCAATGTCCCAGTCTTCTGTGCCACAGTTCAGTTGACTTGCTTTTATTTGCTGCCAGGCAAACATCCTGATCCTTGAGTTCTTCAAGATGAAGCGCATACAGGTTCTTCTCCCTATTGGCTTCGAAGATTACTGCTCCATCCTTTAATATGCTGCACTTTGACTCTTGAAACTGAATCTGATGACCTCTGTCACAAAGCTGGCTGATGCTGATGAGATTGTGCTTCAGCCCTTTGACAAGCAATACATCTTCAATGACTATTTTTCCTTTGTTGCTCACAGAACCACTGCCAATTACTGTGCCTTTCCCATTGTCTCCATAGGTAACTGTTCCTTCTTCAGCTTGGAGATGGGTGAATAGCTTCTGATTTCCTGACATGTGCCTTGAGCACCCACTGTCCAAATACCATTTGATGCTCGAGTGTTACCCTGAAATAAAATCATCAAGTTTTAGGTACCCAAATTCTTTTGGGTCCTGATTGGTTAGTATCATTGATTTTACCTTTGATTATCCATTTCTTATGTCTTGTTGGACATGTTGTTATGATATGTCCTAACTTGTTGCAGTGACTATAGCAGGATAATTTGGTTACTTTTTCTATATATTTGAAGTTAGCTTTGTATGCTATATCTTGTTCGGGTACAAATTTTGGTGTTGGATATGTTTTAGGATAAACTATGGTTTCTTCATTATCTGGGGGTGTATATCCTAATCCATTTTTCTTCTTACCTGATCTTCTAGCACCTTTTAATATGAGGGAGTTTTTACCATTTGTGAATTTTTCTAATGTGCTAGATAACTGTATATTTTCTTCTGTTAGTGTCTTGATTTCAGTTTTCAGTTCATCTGAACTTACTTGTTTTTCTAATTTAGTTATTTGTTCATTCTTAGCTTTTAGATCTTCACATAACAGTTCATTTCTTCTTTTAAGTTCAGTTATTTGGCTTTCTAATTGTTCATTTTCTGATTTTAGATCTGAGTTTGTATTTTCTAGACAACCATGTTTTTCTTGCTTACTTTTAATAGTTTGGTTACTTCTCTATATTTATTGTATAGTTCGTTGAAAGCTTCTTCTAAACTATCGGAATCTGAACCATTACAAGAATCAAAGGATGAGTCAGAGGTTACCTTTTCTTCGGTATTTGCCATGAAAGCCAGGTTGGCTTCTTCCTCATCACTGGTTGAGCTTGACTCACTGTCTGAGTCGCTGTTGTTGCTCCATGCAGCTGCCATAGCTTTCTTCTTATATTTCCTAAACTTCTTGAAGCTCTCTCTCTTCCTGAATTCAGGCTTCTTGAGCTTTGGACATTCAGCTTTGATATGCCCTGATTTTTTACACTCGTAGCATATGGGCTCACTCTTCTTCTGATCCTTTCCATCTGGTTTCTTGAAGTCTTTATTTCTCTTGAAGTGTCTTCTACCAGATTGGAACTTCTTCTTCTTTACTAGAATGCGTTGCAATCTTTTTGACAGCATGGCTTCTTCATCTTCACAGCCACTTGAGTTCTCATCTTCAGCTGATGATTCATCTGACTTGTCTTCTTCTGCTTTAAGAGCATTTGAATGCTTCTTTCTGCTAGAGGACTCTCCTAGTCTTTCCATATTGATCTCATGGGCCATAAGGGACCCAATGAGTTTTTCCAAAGACATCCTTTTCAGATCATTAGCTTCTTCAATAGCTGTGACCTTTGGGGTCCATGAGGATGGTAAGGATCTAAGAATTTTCCTCACCATGTCTCCAATCTCATAGGTTTTTCCTAGTCCGGCTAACCCATTTGTGATATCTGTAAATCTACTGAACATTTGAGTTATGGACTCACCTGATTGCATCTGAAATCTTTCATATTGAGTAACAAGAATATCAATTCCTGTCTCCTTCACCTTGTTTGTGCCTTCATAGGTAATTCTAATTTTTTCCCACATCTCCATTGCGGATTTGCAGGCTGAAACTCTGTTGAATTCTTTTTTGCTTAGTGCACAGCACAGAATACTCTTAGCCTTACAGTTTAAGGAGATCTTTTTCCTCTCATCATCTGTCCACTGAGCTTTCTCATTTGTGACCAGGAGATCGCCTTCTTCTACTATTGACCATATCTGATAGTCGTGACCTTGGAGAAAGTACTCCATTTTGGTTTTCCAATAAGCATAATCTTCACCATCAAAGAGAGGGGGTCGGTTGACAGACTGACCTTCAATGTTACCTTGGGCTGCCATGGATCTTTACTCTTCAGATCGTTGGATCTTTCTTCTTTGTCGAAGAGACTCGCTCTGATACCACTTGTTGCCCAGTTGACTAGCCCAGAGGGGGGGTGAATGGGTCTTTAAAAATCTATTTAGGTGACACCTGTACGTAAAAATATACACAAAAACAATCTTCGATGTTGGTTAGTAACGGTTAGTATGAACAACAAACCCACAAAGAATCAATCACACAACACAAGGAATTATCCTGGTTCGGACCTCCTTTCCTTAGGAGTCCTACGTCCAGTCCCTGAGCAACAACTCAAGTTTTCACTAACTAGGGTACAGTCCCCCTATGGACACTACAACACCCAGCACAGCTGGTCTTCCTTCACACTAGAAGGGAATAACCACACCCTGGATACCTCACCAGATCTTCCTTCACAACCGAGGGGAAACAGCACCCTGGATCCCACCAGGTCTTCCTTCACACACGAAGGGAAACACCACAAAGAGAATAGAATGAATTCAAGCCCCTAGATCAAGCTTTTACAAGCCAAGATCTGAAGCAACAAGCACTGAGAGCAAAAGATCTAAACAAGGCACACTCTCAGAACTACACGGGCTCTCTTAGAAATTCTATTACAGCACAGAGAGCGAAGAGCTAAAGATGATGAGGAATGAGATTTTTGGCTCTAGACTTCTTGCAGAAGAATTTGAATGCTTGTATGCGAGATGCTTGTTCTCCACTTCGTAACTGCTCATTCTTCTCTTCTGTCTTGTATTTATATCTTCTTTTGAAATACGGCCGTTGAAGTAACCGTTGTCTCTTAGATTTGTAGACGTTAGACTGCTTGACATTTAGAAGCTTCAACAATCTTTTATCCATTTGAGCACGCAAAGAGATAAGGTCTTCTGGCGTCTATATGGTCCAACATTGTATGACAGAATGTCTTTAGGACCCTGCACATATTAAATGCTAGAACAGTAGATAGCTAGGCTATCTCTTGTTGTCAGTAAACGTTGATGTGAATATTCACCAAAATAGCAATGCCAAATATCTTGTTTAAAAGATGTTGACAGAATATGCACGATAATGAAAAGATATCATCTGCATGCATGCAGATATACGTTCTGTCTTCATTAAATGCACAGTAGTCAGACAGATAACAGAAGATTTTGACTATTCAACGCTTTAAAATAAATGTCAAGTCGATATAAACCATAAAGTCATTGTCTATATGACTTATGAAATCGTTATGATCAAGTCAGTTTGACCAAGTCGTTATGAGTCATAGCAAATCGTTACATTTACTGAATGATTCAGTATGAACACTTAACAAATCGTTATAGAAAGCAAGTCGTTGTGTTCACCGAAGAAATCATTGTGAAACACTTAACAAATCGTTATAGAAAGCAAATTGTTATGAGTTCTAAAGAAGTCATTGCGCAAAGCAAATCGTTATGAGCTCTAAGAAATCGTTGCGCAAAGCAAATCGTTATGAGTTCTAAAGAAATCGTTGCGCGAAGCAAATCGTTATGAGTTCTAAAGAAATCGTTGCGCAAAGCAAATCGTTATGAGTTCTAAAGAAATCGTTGTGATAACTTGAGAAATCGTTACGGTGAGCAAGTCGTTGCGAATTCTAAAGATATCATTATGATGACTTAAGAAATCGTTATGGCGAGCAAGTCGTTGCGAATTCTAAAGAAATCGTTATGATGTCTTAAGAAATCGTTACGGCGAGCAAGTCGTTGCGAATTCTAAAGAAATCATTATGATAACTTAAGAAATCATTACGGCGATCAAGTCGTTGCGAATTCTAAAGAAATCATTATGATAACTTACGAAATCGTTACGGCGAGCAAGTCGTTGCGAATTCTAAAGAAATCGTTATGATAACTTAAGAAATCGTTGCGACGGGCAAGTTGTTACGAGTTCTGAAGAAATCGTTGCGATGACTTATAGAATCGTTGTGAGAACGATTTGTTTGTAATCAAATGATGTCACAGTAAAGAAGTCGTTCAGACACTTAAAAAATCGTTATGAATTCAAATCATTATAGCACTAAAGGAAGTCGTTGTGACTTTCAACAGAAGTCGATGTGGACTTAGAGAAATATGATCTTGACAAGATAAAAGCTTCAGAAATATAATGCTGACCAATATTGGCTTGATTGATCTTGGCCTTGGAGTATTTCCTGTACTTAAGACTTATGAAGAATGTGTTAGAACTTTTTGATAGGGTTTTGTTTGGTTTTGTTAATCACCAAAATAAATATGTAATTAATTCAAATTATATGGGGACAGACTGAGCATCAATATTGATCAGTTTTGAGGATTTACAGATAAGTAATAAGTAGGGGATAACAAGGAGCCAAAGTGCCTGATGACAGGGAGTGCCTGGCATTCCTGCTCTTCAAAGAAGGCTTGAAAGGCCCCAATTTCAATTTGATAGGAGGGTCCCATGGTGGGAGCCATCCTTTTGATATGAAGCTACCTTTGATCTGAAATGAAGTCCCCATACTTAACACTGCCAAGGGCTAACTTGTAAGTTAAGAAGGACCCAAAGCTGGCAAACCGAAGAAAGGCTTCAATCTTGAGGGGATAGTCAATCTTAAGCGACCGAAGCTCTTGATTTAAGGCAAAGAAAACTTTGTATCTTTCGACCCAGGTCAGATAGGAATCCCGGATGAGGTGAAGAGAGTTGGCATCCAAAAATTCACCAGGTGACAGGGGAGGTTGATTGGAGCTGGCCTGAGAGGCATTTAGATCACCTAACTGCTGAGCATACAAGGGATAGAGTTTCGTCCACTCTTCAGGAGACAGTCGCTCACATTCAGAGAGAATGGGGGCCAGAACATCTGCCTTGATATGCCCCTGAAGATATTATCTGAAGACGAATCTTGGGAAAGATAAATCACGGCCATCTTGCACAAATAATCTGGCCATTACCCTTGCAGCTCGCTCAAAGATAAGTGTTCCCATGGAAGAATCCATAATCAGAGCATGGAGAGGGGGAAGGAACACTACATCAGGAATAACCAGGGTGGCAAAATCGACCTGAAGGGGCTCAGTATGAGCTCTGCTTGAACTAAGGGCCCTGATGGCTGCACGAAACTGACCCAACTGAGATTCTGGGAGGCGATTTACATAGCAGTAGTTACTGTACATCTGATACTGCCGGATAAATTTGATTTCTTTCTGAATGAAGGGGCCAAACAAATTCTTGTGATGGATTTGGAACCACTCAGAAAGGGGAAGAGGAGCTTCCCTAGGCAGATATCGGGCAGCTTGAACTCGTCGGAATTGACTGTACAGGTCTTTGTTGCTTCGAGCCCACTGCTCTTCAGTTTTGGCTTCAGTCATGGAGAAGATTTTTGACTGTTGAGCCTTAGAGAGATGGGTATAAGGAAAGATGGTGGTGAGATGTTCAGAAAGATTTTGGAAAGGAAGGCCAAAAATATGGGCAAAAACTACCTTTTGAAGACATTCTTCATAGATAAGTTTCTGCTTGTTGGAGATAGAGAGGGAAAACCAAAGGGGAGGATAGCAAGGTTCAGAAGAGACAGGATGAGAGGATGTGAGTCTCCTCTTCTTAGAGACAGGACTAGAAGAGCCTGTCCTGTGAGAGTGGGTCCCAACAGCCAGGACTGAACGAAGTATTGCTACTTCAAATTCATCCTTAATATCCTGGATTTCTATTTGTGTGAGTTGGGCACCTTCAGGGATAATGGTAATAAAAGAGGGAGGTGTAGGTGGATTGAATATAGAGTCAAGAGTTACTGTAGGAAGAACAAAAGGTTCTGATGTAGAAGGACCAGAAGAGGAAGGTCCAGCTGAAGAGGATGCTGGTGGAAGCTGAGGAGGAGAGGATGGTGGAGGAGGAACAATGGTGGAAGAAGCAGGAGATGAGGCAAGTTGAGAGGAAAAAGGTTGGGGAGAGGAAATAGATCTTGAACGGGGTCGTTTAAAGGTGGTTGGAGCTGGAGGTGCAATGGAAGAAGATGGAGGAGAGGGAGCAGCTGGAGTGGTAAGTGAAGAAGAGGCAGGGGCTCAGGAGCTACATCCTGGTCTTCTTGTTCAGCTACCGGATCCACTGGATTGAGTGACTCCTTCTCCGATCCAGACTCCTGACACAAAACATAATCTTCACTAGGCACCTTTTAGAGGGCTGAACTTCAACACTTGGCCCTGATGGCCCTGCTGGAGCAACAACTGAAGGCCCTGATGGCCGCTCCACAAGATCAATCCTGACTTGCCCTGATGGCCCTGCATTAACCTCACTTGGCCCTGAAGGCTCACGCTCTTGAGGAGTAGGATCTTTGGGCCCTACTGCCTTCAAAACCTCAGACATCATCAACTTCATAGAGCTTAGCTCCTTATTGAACCACTTCATAGCAACATTTGATTGAAAAATGTCATTTGACAAAGATGCCTGGCACTCAATGACAGTACTTACAGCTGAATTTACTGAGTCCAGGACTACACTTTGATCATCCAATCGCTTCAAGATGGGCTTTAAGTGCATCTTCTTTAAAAATTTCTTCTGCCTTTTGTGAGCAGTTTTCTTGCTGGGGCTTCCCTTTTCTACTTGCACCTCGATCTCCATTGGAGTTTCAAACTACTCTTCATTCACATGAGCATCTTCAGAAAGTGCCCCTTGAGATGTTGCTTCCTTCTCAATATCTTGCTCCCCCTGAATAGAAGCATCCTCTAATACAGAATCTTCAATGTGGCCAGGTGCCACAGACTGATCAACCAAACTCCCACTGGTGTTTTGATCCACTTGGGAGGAGTGAATGGAGTCTAAGACTTGACGGAGTACAGAAGCCACAGAGGAGGTGGGAAGAGGATCCTCTAATCTTCTGACAGAATCTGTTACTTCTGAATTTTCTTCAGCAACCAGAGTCTCCATTGCAACTTCTGTGATGGCAGCAACTTCCAATGAAGCACTAGGTGCTGCAGCCTCTCTTGCTGTTGGTTCTGCAACTGCTGATGGACCCTCTGATTCTGCTGCCACTGCTTCAAGTTGGACTTCTTGGGCTTCCCCTAGGATGGGTTCACCCTCAGCTACTGAAGTCTTTGTCCAAACTCCGCTGACCACTGAAAAACCGCTTTTGCTTAGATTTCTGGACCTAATTGCTTGGCCCATTTTCTCTACAACTGCGCCAGAAACATCTACTCCAAAGTGCTGAAAGACTTTGGTGAGCAAGTGAGCATAGGGCAGAGATATATTCAACTTACTCTTGGTATCCCATATTTGATCACGGGCAAACTTCATCCTTTCCATCATTACTTCGGCCATGTTGATTTCTTGGTTCTGAATGGCCCAAAACATCATATCCGAGTCTGCCTTGGTGCAAGTTGAGAAAGTTGCACTTCTTGGAACCAAAATTTGACAAATTATGAAATGAAGGAGGCAATTGAGAGCACTCAACTGATTAATATCTAACTTCCCATCTCTCAGTCTGAACCCTGGTCCTACAATACCAAGTCCTTTAGCTTGGGCGTCCACGGTGTGAACCCCACTGTGCCCGGAAGTCTTTACTCCAAACAACAAATGCAACAGCTCATGATCTATCTTTATTTGGGTTCCCTTGACTGATGAAACTAGGGACCCGTCTGCCTATGTCATCAAGCACACATAAAAAGCCTTCACGAGATCTGGATAGCTTACCTCAGAGAAGGTGGTGATTCCCATCCACTGCATCCTGCTCATTGCGGCTACTACACTATGCATGCCATTCTTCTCAAGATCAGCTACATCCACTGCCTTATTTTCACAAACCTTGGTCTTCACGAAAGTAAACCTTTCCTGCTGCTCTGCCGATAGAAACTCAGCGCTGTAGCCACCCAAACTACTGGAGATAACAGATGATGCCATGGACTTTGGGTGAGGAGGGTTTTCTGGAAGGTTGAGATGAAAGAAGAGAGAAAGGTCCTCAAGAAATTCTTCGCGGGAAGAAGAGAGGAACTTCAAATGAGCAGAGAGGCGATGTCGGAGTCATTAGGGCATCGGCTCAGGCAACCAGACGAAAGAGGGAAAAAGGTGTAAAGGGGGGAGATGAATCCTTTTCACATCGATTTTGGGGTTAAATAAAAAAATTTGCGGGAAAGCGAAGCGCCAAGAGGTGGTAGAAAACGACAAATAAGTTTGACCAGCCAAAACAAACTTTATTAAGAAGAGCGACCAGTAGGGAACAATTTTAAATTTCTTTTGCTTAAAGCCAAGGAGAGAAAATTTACTTAACTCTGAACATTTATGTCCCAGTTTTAAACAGAAGTCTTTTCACAAATTACACATGCCCAATTCCCTTCTAAGAGATGTGAATCTCTCTTCGGGTAAGGCTTTTGTGAAAATATCTGCTAACTGACCATTTGTGTCAATAAAGGATATTTCTATGTTACCATTTGCTACATGATCACGAATAAAATGATATCTAACCTCAATATGCTTGGTCCTTGAATGCTGGACTGGATTTTTGGTGAGATTGATAGCACTGGTGTTGTCACATAGTAGTGGAATTGATTTGATATTTAGTCTGAAATCCTCAAGTTGTTGCTTTATCCATAGGAGTTGTGTACAGAGCCTTCCAGCAGCCATGTACTCAGCTTCAGCTGTAGACAGTGCCACTGAATTTTCTTTCTTTGAGGACCAGAATATTAAACACCCTGCAAGAAATTGACAACAACCACTGGTGCTTTTTCTATCTACTTTGCATCCAGCATAGTCAACATCAGAATATCCTACTAGATTAATTTCACAAGATTTTGGATACCACAAACCTAAATCATGAGTTCTAGCTAAGTATCTAAATATTCTTTTTACGGAGATCAAATGAGATTCTCTAGGATCTGCTTGATATCTTGCACACATGCATACACTGAATAGAATATCGGGTCTACTGGCCGTTAAGTAAAGCGATGAACCAATCATACCTCTGTAGATCTTTTGATCTACTTTCTTACCATTCTTGTCACTATCCATCCTTGTAGATGTACTCATGGGTGTTGAGAGTGGCTTTGTGTTCTCAAAACCAAATTTCTTCAAAAGCTCTTTGGTGTATTTTGCTTGACAGATGTGGGTGCCATCTTTTCCTTGCTTGATTTGTAGTCCAAGGAAATAATTTAGCTCCCCCATCATGCTCATCTCAAACTCTCCCTGCATCAACTTTTCAAAGTACTTGCAAAGAAGTTCATCAGTAGATTCAAAGATAATGTTATCTACATAAATATGTACAAGTAATATGCTTTTAACTTTTGTTTTTACAAATAGAGTGCTATCTACTTGTCCTCTAGTGAAACCATGGTTTAATAAAAATGAGCTAAGCCTTTCATACCAGGCTCTTAGTACTTGCTTTAAACCATATAATGCCTTATAATGTTTAAAAACATGATTTGGAAATTCTGTATCATCAAAACCTGGAGGCTGTTCAACATACACTTCTTCCTTAATTAAGCCATTTAAAAAGGTAGATTTAACATCCATTTGAAATAATTTTAAATCCAAAGCAGATGCATATGCTAATAAAATTCTAATAGCCTCAAGTCTAGCTACAGGTGCATAAGTTTCATCGAAATCTATGCCTTCCTCTTGGGAGTAGCCTTGAGCCACCAATCTGGCCTTGTTTCTTAAGATTACACCAGTCTCATCTAATTTGTTTCTAAACACCCATTTGGTGCCAATAACTGGATGGTCTGATGGTCTGGGAACAAGTGACCATACTTGGTTTCTCTTGAACTGATTTAGTTCATCTTGCAAGGCTATAATCCAAGATTCATCAGTGAGAGCTTCATTGACTGTCTTAGGCTCTATTTGAGAGACAAATGCTAGATAATCACAAGGTATTACATTACCTCTTGTTCTTACCCCTACAGATGGATCACCAATAATGTTCTCAGGTGGGTGATCTTTCTTGTATCTCTACTCCTTTAGAAGATTTTCATGTGTAATATCTTGTTGTTGCAAGTCTTCCAAAGGTGGATCATCCATGTCTTCAATTGAGGTATCCTTTAGTTTCTTGGATAGTTCGTCTGCATCATCATTGTCACTATCTTCTTCCTTTCCCAAGGAAGAGTTAGTCTCATCAAAAATAATATGCACAGACTGTTCAATTAATAAGGTACATTTGTTAAATACTCTATAACCTTTGGGTTTAGAAGCATACCCCATGAAGATACCTTCATCTGATTTGGCATCCAATTTACCAATGTCTCTTTTTCCATTATTGTGAATGAAGCAAGGACATCCAAATGTCCTAAAGTGGCTGACCATGGGCTTCTTTCCTTTAAACAGTTCGTATGCAGTCTTCTTTAGGATTGGCCTGATCATTACTCTGTTGATAATATAGCTTGTTGTGTTCACTGCTTCAGCCCAAAAGTATCTTGGCAAATTATATTCTGACAACATTGTTCTTGCCATGTCCAATATAGTTCTATTCTTCCTCTCAGCAACTCCATTTTGCTGTGGTGTCCTTGGTGCTGAGAAATTGTGCTCGATCCCTTGGTCATCACAGAATTTAGCAAATCTTTCATTTTGAAATTCTCCTCCATGATCTGACTGGATTCCAACAATGTAAAACTTCTTGTCTTTTGAACTTTCCTACTGAAGCTTACAAAGCTTTCAAATGTATCATCTTTGTGTTCTAAGAATGACACCCATGTAAATCTGGAATAATCATCAACTATAACAAATCCGAAATTCTTTCCTCCAAGACTGGTGGTTCTCATTGGCCCAAATAAATCCATATGAAGGAGTTCTAAGGGTTTTGAGGTTGTCACTACAGTCTTTGACTTGAAAGACTTCTTAACATGTTTCCCCTTGGCACAAGGTCTGCAGACATCATCCAATTTTGTGCTGACCTTTGGCAGACCTTCCACAAGATTCTTCTTTAGCAGTTTTCTCATACCTTCTATGCTGCAATGTCCCAGTCTTCTGTGCCACAGTTCAGTTGATTTATCCTTGTTTGCTGCCAGACAGACATCTTGATCCTTTAGTTCTTCAAAATGAAGTGCATACTGGTTCTTTTCTCTATTGACTTCGAAAATTACTGCTCCATCCTTTAATATGCTGCACTTTAACTCTTGAAACTGAATCTGATGACCTCTGTCACAAAGCTGGCTGATGCTGATGAGATTGTGCTTCAGCCCTTTGACAAGCAATACATCTTCAACGACTATTTTTCCTTTGTTGCTCACGGAACCACTGCCAATTACTGTGCCTTTCCCATTGTCTCCATAGGTAATTGTTCCTTCTTCAGCTTGAAGATGGGTGAATAGCTTCCGATTCCCTGACATGTGCCTTGAGCACCCACTGTGTAACGACCCTCCTCATACCGGTACGATTATACCAATCCCCGTCGGTATAAAGAGCGTCATTACAGTGGGATAAAACCCAACACTAGCCGATAGGTTGAAAAGTACGTAGATAGCAATTGATTTCAGCGGAATAAATACAACAATTTAACTTAGTTCATCACCATCCCATATTCCACAATCTATATAGTGCAAAAAATAGAACGACAATGTCCACATTATTACATGATGAAAGAGCTACATTGTCCAAATAACATTTTTATTCAACTATGAAAGGAAAATACAACTACTACTTGCTCCTCAATAGCCTCTCCTCCAAGATAGCGTCTCTCCCTCTAGCACGGGATACCTGTCAACCTGTACGCCGAAGCAAGGGTGAGTCCAAAGACTCAGCAAGTAAAACAAAGACTTAATCTTAAACATATCACATTCACATTAAGCTATTAAACACTCATGAATACATACTACTATTTAAACTCCCAAACACATAGAACATACTCTTAGCTATCAACACATTTTTAATCACCTAGACATGCTTCATTCTCTCATATGTTTATTCTAAATCATGGATACTATTATTATACACTTGTACATATTTTCTACACTTAACACATAACATGATCCATTAATTTCCACATTAATTCATTTCATGACATATTTCTACAACTAGAACATAGAATTAGACATAAAGGAATGAACAAACTAATATGATGACTATTCACTTTTCACATGCACTTTTCATATTTAATTTCACATTTTGCTTGCTGTTTTCAATGTACATACATTCATACACATGGTTTCATATTTTATAACATAAATTGAGAAGTTAGAACATGGTCAAATTGGTTGGCAACAATAAGCACTAAAGCATGAAACTTTGTACTAAGCAAACATCACATCTAGCATGGAATCTAATTAATATTACATACATTTATCACCTTCATAACTACACTTTACTTGCTGTTTTGACATGAATTACATTCAATTACATGGATTTACATTTGTTCATATGTTATCTTATTCAATTCACAATTCTACATGTTTATCTTTCATGTTGCATAATTGACGTGGTTACTCATGTTTATTCACATACACTATTACATGAAGAACAATAAGCTACATGACATAATGATAAACATGATATTTCAAATGAGGTAATTAATGCATGGAAACATGAACATTATGTTACTACATCGGTTATTACAGTGCAAGCACACTCTCAATAACATTAACTGTCTCTTACATATCTTTTCACATATTCTTCACATCATTTACTCTTAGGTTTTCATTTATCACATGTCATATCATTTGCACTCATCATGTGCCACATTCGCATATAATCTTACACTTTATACATATTCCAATTACTTAAAATGCCATGACACATAGTCCTAACTACCTTTTAGAGGACACAAACAAATATCTCTTACTCATAACTCATCACATCTCATAACACATAACTCATAACACAACTCATATCACATACCCACCACCTAGGCAATGAAGTGGTGAATCTTGGTAACTGCGCAGACCGGGAGAAGCTCTCTCCACCCTATCCAGTGGTACTTGTCCACCTCCGGGTTTTTCCCAATGCCTTTAGGACAAACTTTTACAATGTAGAGCCTTCCATAGGGACTTTTCTATGTAGAGCTCTCGAAGCCTCTAGGGTAGCAGTGTCATTCTTTGGCCCAATTATTACACATTCAATTTATCACATTCTTACACTTTATTTACATTGTTCACATATATTAATTGATCACTTTAAGTATCTTATTTGTCAATTGCACATGTCTTGATTAGCCTAATCATGAAACTACTATTTTCAGAAATAGAACATCTTACAATACAGTCCTAACATGCTGTATATTTGCAGGATTATACCAGATCAAATTCAACACATCTAATATATGAAATTTCAACGGTTTAACTAGAAATTATAATTACTGTCATCAATTGAGGTCTAAATTTTTATCACAGGCTATCATCAATAAGTATGTCACATATGAAATTTTCTGGATTTTTCGGACAGTAAACATAATTTCTACAATTAAATCTAGAATTCAGACATATTTATCAAAATATCATTAAGCATGAGACATATCAATATGTTTAGGCATTAACAGAACAGAAACCTAATACCAACATTCAATCTGTCATGGAAATTTTATGAAAACTAATTCACCACAAAATCCATTTATACTAGATTTAAACATGTTCATATCATGCTCATTACTCAGTCACTGAATTTTAATAATTAACATGGTTCATAGAAAATTTAGGCAACCTCATGATATGACTTACTGACAGTATACAATTACCCATAAAATTTCAGAGTATACCCATGTCCAGAAATTATTTAAACAGCAAAAGAAGATCAAAAGGCACACTTTCAGGTCCTGAAGAAGTAGACGTCAAGGGATGTTGCCGTCAACTTCTTCTGAAGAACTTGACTGCAACCTATGTTGCCTTCTACTTGCTCCCAGTAGCACATACATACGAATTTTCATACAACGGTGAATTCGGGGTTCCAGGACGCGAGGAAAAATCCGTAAAAATACCTAGGACTTAGGGGACATGTATAGGATCAAGATCTAGGTTTACTTGCCTCTTAAAAAAATCTACAAAGATCAGAATCGTCGGTGAAGCCCTTTTCGGCCCTGTCAAAAAGGTGCTCGGAAACGCCTTAGATCTTCTTCTCCTGTCGATGTAGATGGCTCCTCGGAGTTGGGATCTCTTCCTCTATGTATAGACTACCCTCCAGATGTAGTAGCTCTTCGGGGAACACCTCCAGTTGATGGATCTGGCCTCCTAAAGATCAGCTTTTCACCATCTCGGAGCTAGGGTTTTCACCAAATGTTGAAAGTCTTTTCCTCATCCAAGAGTGGGTATTTTATAGGTTCAAGGGTTGGGGTACACATTAGGGTAGGTTACCAAAGGTTTAGGAAGGGTTTCCTAATCTGAAACTAGCCAAAACACGGACATTAACAATTCTGGAACCGTTACGCAGCAGGATATTAACGTCAACATCGGTTGTAGTCAACCTGGCAGTTGACATCAAGGTCTGGCCGCCCACTGTGGGTTGGCGTCCAGGTCTGGCCGCCCACTGTGTCTTGGCAGCCGAAACACCGATAAACCTTGAATTTACTGCATAAATGCACTAAAATAATTTAGTATAAGCAAAAATAATTTCATATATCATTACCACATAAAATACTTGCATTATGTAATATTTAATTAATTACAACTTACACTAATTATAATTAAGAACAATATGCATCAATACACACATATATGCACACATACGTACACATTGCATAATTACATACATTACGCATGAACTTATGATTAAAATGTGTCCATTATTAGTTAAATATTGTATGCATATTATCATCCAAGTACTTTACATACCCTAATTAATTTAACACGCTTAAAGTAGATAAATATTATTTAAACAAGGATAACACATGTATGTATACATACGTACATCCATAACACTAACTACGTGCATTAAAATAATTAAATACAATGGGCACCTCAATAATTAAATAATTCACACACGTTTAAATATATATTTTGCATGCTCAGAAATAAACTCATGATTATTTACAAAGTGTATGATAATAATTTCTTACTATGTGTACAACACGCACCATACGCATGAGATTTACATACATTGATAACTAGATAATGCATGCACAATTATGTATGTTTTATACTTGTATGAAAATAGCATACATATACTTACATGGTCCATAGCAAATTATCTATTACATGGACAATATTATCTATGTATTATTCACATACTATAGATGAATTGATGTACATAGGATTAAATAGATAGATATCATATGTATAAGGTAACATACATATATGTATATTTTTACACACAACCTCCATGGAATAGGCAGGATAGTATGCACTTCAAGATTTAGATAATGCATGCATAATATTATTAAGATACAGTTTGGAATAAGTTATCTATGAATAATTTATACAACAAAAGAAATCCTTGCATGCACATACTTGAATTATCATATGCATAAATATATAGGCATTTACAACATAATTATATACATTATGCATGAAATAGATAAACATAACTTGCACATCGGTAATTAGATTAACATGCATAGTATTACTTAAGTATTACAAGCCTAGTATTTTAGTATACACAATACACATCAATTTAGCTAATTGCCTATTCTCACGAAATATATCATATATATACATGCATGAGTTCATAAGGAATATAGAAATTATAATACGCACAATTGAATACACACACTATACACACAACAAATAATTATACATGCACAATATAAAATGAATAAAATTTTGGGGTATCACACACTGTCCAAATACCATTTGGATGCTCGAGTCTTACCTTGAAATAAAATCATCAAGTTTTAGGTACCCAAATTCTTTTGGGTCCTGAGGAGTTAGTACCATCAACTTTTCTTTTTATTATCCATTTCTTATGTCTTGTTGGACATATTACTTTTATGTGACCTAACTTATTGCAATGACTGCAACAAGATGTTTTTGTTACTTTTTCAATATATTTGAAATTTGCTTTCTATGATATGTCTTGTTCAGGTACAAATTTTGGAGTCGTGTATATTTTAGGATAGACTATGGTTTCTTCATTATCTGGAGGTGTATATCCTAATCCATGTTTTTTCTTTCCTGATCTTCTAGCACCTTTTAATATTAAAAGATTTTTACCATTTGTAAATTTTTCCAATGTGCTAGATAACTTAATATTTTCTTCTGTTAGTGTCTTAATTTCAGTTTTCAGTTGATCTGACCTTGCTTGTTTTTCTAGTTTTATTATTTGTTCATTGTTAGCTTTTAGATCCTCACATAGAAGTCCATTTCTCCTTTTAAGTTCAGTTATTTGGCTTTCTAATTGATCATTTTCTGATTTTAGATCAGAGTTTGTGTTTTCTAGACAAGTATTATTTTTCTTGCTTACTCTTAACAATTTGGTTGCTTCTCTATATTTACTGTATAATTCATTGAAAGCTTCTTCTAAACTATCGGAATTTGAACCATTACAAGAATCAAAGGATGAGTCAGAGGTTACCTTTTCTTCGGTATTTGCCATGAAAGCCAAGTTGGCTTCTTCCTCGTCACTGGTTGAGCTTGACTCACTGTCTGAGTCGCTGCTATTGCTCCATGCAGTTGCCATAGCCTTCTTCTTATATTTCCTGAATTTCTTGGAGCTCTCTCTTCCTGAATTCAGGCTTCTTGAGCTTTGGATATTCAGCTTTGATATGTCCTGGCTATTTGCACTCGTAGCATATGGGCTCACTCTTCTTTTGATCCTTTCCATCTGGTTTCTTGAAGTCTTTATTTCTCTTGAAGTGTCTTCTACCAGATTGGAACTTCTTCTTCTTTGCTAGAATGCGTTGCAATCTTTTTGACAGCATGACTTCTTCATCTTCACAGCCACTTGAGTTCTCATCTTCAGCTGATCACTCATCTGACTTGTCTTCTTCTGCTTTAAGAGCATTTGAATGCTTCTTTCTGCTAGAGGACTCTCCTAGCCTTTCCATATTGATCTCATGGGCCATAAGAGACCCAATGAGTTTTTCCAAAGATATCCTTTTCAGATCATTAGCTTCTTCAATAGCTGTGACCTTTGGGGTCCATGAGGATGGTAAGGATCTAAGAATTTTCCTCACCATGTCTCCAATCTCATAGGTTTTTCCTAGTCCGGCTAACCCATTTGTGATATCTGTAAATCTACTGAACATCTGGGTTATGGATTCACCTGATTGCATCTGAAATCTTTCATATTGTGTAACAAGAATATCAATTCTTGTCTCCTTCACCTTGTCTGTGCCTTCATAGGTAATTCTAAGCTTTTCCCACATCTCCATTGCGGATTTGCAGGCTGAAACTCTGTTGAATTCCTTTTTGCTTAGTGCACAGCACATAATACTCTTAGCCTTACAGTTCAAGGAGATCTTTTTCCTGTCATCATCTGTCCACTGAGCTTTCTCATTTGTGACCAGGAGATCGCCTTCTTCTACTATTGACCATATCTGATAGTTGTGACCTTGGAGAAAGTACTCCATTCTGGTCTTCCAGTAAGCATAATCTTCACCATCGAAGAGAGGGGGTCGGTTGACAGACTGACCTTCAATGTTACCTTGGACTGCCATAGATCTTTACTCTTTAGATCGTTAGATCTTCTTCTTTGTCGAAGAGACTCGCTCTGATACCACTTGTTGCCCGGTTGACAAGCCCAGAGGGGGGGTGAATGGGTCTTTAAAAATTTTACTTGATTAGTACCTATACTTAAAACATTCACACAAAAGACGTTCTTCGATGAAGGTTAGTAACAGTTAGTTCAAAGCGCAATCACACAAGAAAAATAACCACACAACACAAGAAATTATCCTGGTTCGGACCTCCTCTCCTTAGGAGTCCTACGTCCAGTCCCTGAGCAACAACTCAAGTTTTCACTAACAAGGGTACAGTCCCCTTATGGACACTACAACACCCAGCACAGCTGGTTTTCCTTCACACCAGAAGGGAATAACCACACCCTGGATACCTCACCAGGTCTTCCTTCACAACCGAGGGGAAACAGCACCCTGGATCCCACCAGGTCTTCCTTCACACACGAAGGGAAACACCACAAAGAGAATAGAATGAATTCAAGCCCTTAGATCAAGCTTTTATAAGCCAAGATCTGAAGCAACAAGCACTGAGAGCAAAAGATCTAAACAAGGCACACTCTCAGAACTACATGGGCTCTCTTAGAAATTCTATTACAGCACAGAGAGCGAAGAGCTAAAGATGATGAGGAATGAGATTTTTGGCTCTAGACTTCTTGCAGAAGAATTTGAATGCTTGTATGCGAGATGCTTGTTCTCCACTTCGTAACTGCTCATTCTTCTCTTCTGTCTTGTATTTATATCTTCTTTTGAAATACGGCCGTTGAAGTAACCGTTGTCTCTTAGATTGGTAGACGTTAGACTGCTTAACATTTGGAAGCTTCAACAATCTTTTATCCAGTTGAGCACGCAAAGAGATTAGGTCTTCTGGCGTCTATATGGTCCAACGTTGTATGACAGAATGTCTTTAGGACCCTGCACATATTAAATGCTAGAACAGTAGACAGCTAGGCTGTCTCTTGTTGTCAGTAAACGATGATGTGAGTATTCACCAAAATAGCAATGCCAAATAGCTTGTTCTAAAAGATGTTGACAGAATATGCACAATAGTAAAAGGATATTATCTGCATGCATGCAGAGATACGTTCTGCCTTCATTAAATGCACAACAGTCAGACAGATAAGGAAGTCTTTGACTATTCAACGCCTTAAGAGATAAGATAAATATCAAGTCGATATAAACTATAAAGTCGTTGTCTATATGACTTATGAAATCGTTATGAATATCAACAAGTCATTATAGAGAGCAAATCGTTGTATTCAACAAAGAAATCGTTATAGACACTTAACAAATCGTTATGAAAAGGCAGTCGATATGTTCAACGAAGAAATTGTTATGAACACTTAACAAATCGTTATGAGCTTTAAAGAAATCGATGTGCGAAGTAAATCGTTATGAGCTCTAAAGAAATCATTGCGCGAAGCAAATCGTTATGAGCTCTAAGGAAATCGTTGCGCGAAGCAAATCGTTATGAGCTCTAAAGAAATCGTTGTGCAAAGCAAATCGTTATGAGCTCTAAAGAAATCGTTGTGTGAAGCAAATCGTTATGAGCTCTAAAGAAATCGTTGCGTGAATCAAATCGTTATGAGCTCTAAAGAAATCGTTGTGTGAAGCAAATCGTTATGAGCTCTAAAGAAATCGATGTGTGAAGCAAATCGTTATGAGCTCTAAAGAAATCGTTGCGCGAAGCAAATCGTTATGAGCTCTAAAGAAATCGTTGCGCGAAGCAAATTGTTATGAGCTCTAAAGAAATCGTTGCGCGAAGCAAATCATTATGAGCTCTAAAGAAATCGTTGCGATGAGCAAATAGTTACGTTGGGCAAATCGTTATGATGACTTAAGAAATCGTTGCGATGGGCAAATCGTTATGATGACTTAAGAAATCGTTGCGATGAGCAAATCGTTATGATGACTTAAGAAATCGTTACAATGAGCAAATAGTTACGATGGACAAATCGTTATGATGACTTAAGAAATCGTTGCGATGAGCAAATCGTTACGATGGGCAAATCGTTATGATGTCTTAAGAAATCGTTGCGATGAGCAAATCGTTACGATGGGCAAATCGTTACGATGGGCAAATCGTTATGATGACTTAAGAAATCGTGGCTTGTTAGATCTCCTTCTCTCAGAACTATTTGCTTCAGATCGTGGCTTGTTAAAGCTTGATCTAGGGGCTTGATTTTATTGCTTATTTTTGCTGAGTTATTCCCTTCTGTTGTGAAGGAAGACCTGGTGGGGTATCCAAGGTGTTATAGTTCCCTTCGTGGTGAAGGAAGACCTGATGGGGCATCCAGGGTGTTGTAGTTCCCTTCGTGTGAAGGAAGACCAGCTGAGCTGGGTGTTGTAGTGTCCATAGGAGGACTGTACCCTAGTTAGTGGAATCCTGAGTTATTGCTCAGGGACTGGACGTAGGACTCCTAAGGAGAGGAGGTCCGAACCAAGATAAACTCTGTGTGTTGTGTGATTGATTTCCTGTGTGTGTTTGCTGTTTATTCTAACTTTCACTAACCTTCATCGAAGAACGTCTTTGTGTGAATGTTTTAAGTACAGGTATTAATCAAATAATTTTTAAAAGACCCATTCACCCCCCCCTCTGGGCTCGTCAACTGGGCAACATGGAGTTCCTTAGATTACCCTTCTAGTGTTGTAATTAGAAGAATGGAAATGTTATTTTATTTTCTTTTTCTTACTCCTCTTATGGATTGTTACGAGGAGTACTATGTAATTTAAGCTTCCACAATAATGACAACAGATGAATAAAAATATAAGTTCTATTTCTTAAGTCTATTTTTCTGTCATTTTTGATAAATAGATATTTATTAGGACGTGACAATTTGTGACTGAATATGTGATCGAAAGCTCTCGGTCGCTAAGTATATTTCTACGACGGAAGATTTTCGGTCACAAAATAGTGGTCGAAATTGTGACTGAAGACTTTTGATCGATGTTTGATTTGGTCGTCCATTTGGCGACTGAATAGGGAATGAAGCTATTCGGTTTCAGTATAGCGACCGAATAGTGATCAAATAAATTCAGACATAATATGGTGACTAATTTATCTTCATCGACTATTCAATAGATATTTGGTCGCTGTTCTCTTCAGCGATCGAATATCGACTGAAATTGTCGGTCGCTATCCGCACTCTTTCTTGCGGTGATCCATCCGATTCAATAGGTCCCACTTTGGCACAAGATTAGCCTACCTATGGGTAGACTAACCATGGGTTAGTTAATCCATAAGTTAAGCTACCCTTCTTTGAGAACAAACAACCCTAACTCGGGTTAACGTCTCTACCCCATCGCTTGAGGTGGGGTAGGGTGACCCAATAGTATCCCTGGGTAACCCAAGTCCCAGGGTATCTCTAGGTAAAATTCTCCCCCTTCCCAAATCTTGGAGAAGCATTTATCCAGGGGTAACCAAAGCAGGAGCACCTGCTGCACATGACAAAGTGGACGGGGGAGGGAGGGAGATGAGAGATGGGATCGCAATTTAATTTTTTTTTCTTTTTTCCTTTTTGAGTTTTGGGTAACGTATATACGGCTAAGAGTTTGGGTTATAGTGATGACAGGTTCTTACGTGGGGCCAATGTGGCCACTTTCTGCATTGGGCATGTGTGAAGGGGATCCTGTCTAATATGATAAGGAAGTAATGGCGGTATCATGTTTGCACCATTATGTATTAGTTAATGATATTTAAAATAATATTTATTAAATATGGTTAATTTGTTCTGACGATAGTTACTAAGCAAAAAATCTCTATTATTTAAAAGTAGTACATTAGTTTTAGGAATTGTTTGTATGTGCTTTTCATAAAGGAAAAATCTTCAAAAACGCATTACATGCCCAGCTTACGTCAGATAGTGATTTCACCTCCTCGCCTGCACCTTTCGCGGTGCAGGCGATGAGGTGTACGAATTTAAAAAAAAGAAAAAATTCTAGAGGCGCTCCGTTGAGTCCGTCTCTTTCCATCCACCCAAAATTTTTTAAAAGCTGGATGTAACCCGCTTTTCCAGCCAGCACCGCGTGTGTCTGTCTCACTCCTCAAGGTAGATTTTGCAGCGCGTCAAAGTCGAGGACAAGGGTCGGTCATTTGAGAATACCACCCATCTTTTCAAAGATTCTTAATTTTAGAATTTTTTCAAAACCAGTCCCAAACGTTGCCTTAGTTTAATTTTCGATATTTGACAATACTACATTTCATACATATTTTAAAAACAAGAAATCGGACCAGTGATTTATGTGTGGAAGTGACAGAGGATCATCTTTCTTGTGTGAAAGCATAGCTAGAACTATCAAAATAACTTTTAAAATTTCAAATTTTAACATGAACTCTTATTCTTTTTTTTATTAGAACATAAACTATATATTATTCATGCATAGTTATATAAACATGTAAATAGGTGTGTACATGAATACATACATGTATCCATCTGCCACGCGCCGCATATGCTGGTATAGTCTTCATTTATGTTGTTTCATGGACAAAACTATATCCGAAATTGCTGTAAAATAAAAAATTAAAATTTTAAAATATTTTACTATCATCACCAATGGCAGATCATACAAACGAAGCAGCAAATAAGATAAGAAATGTTTACATGTGAACTATTCTTACAACAGATGTTGTAAATGATCTGTCATTTTTATCATTGTTGAAAATATCACTATTAATCCCAAACAATGAGATCGCTTGTGTGTAAAATCATAAGTGTTGCACATCCTTTTAAAAAGAAGAGTAGTAAGGGATTTTTATTAGAAAAATGTTCAACTAATGAGAGTAATGGAATATCTTCTACAAAGTTAACTATAGTAGTATATGTTGCAACATTGAAGATTGAATAATTATATATTTAACAATATTTTAACATACATGATATATTTGTGACATATTATAAGAGTGGTTTAATAGCAACAACCCGAGAACTACTTGACTTTGAGCTTTCTTTTTTTTATCTTAATGACTAAAGATTATATATATTTCAGTGGTACAGAGGTCAATGCAAAATGTGACTTGCCCAAGTTTAAGTCTAACAAAATTTAAGACATTCCTTTTCCCACCGTAAAATTAACAAATGGCCGACTTAAGCCACTATAAAAGGGTTGAAAACAATTTATTGTATTTGAGATTTAAATTTACACTTGTATTTCTTTTTTTTTCATTGGTCAATATATTAAGGACACAATATATCTATCAAATAAGAAGTAAAAAATATAAATATCAAGTACATTAAATTTTTTTAAAAAAAAAGACTCGATAAACCACCACATCCTTCAGCCGGGAATCAGAGAATCCAATCCAAATCCCAAATTTATGTTACCGATCTCGGTCTTGGGAGGCCGCGCCTCGACGGGCAAGCATCTTCTCCTCGGGTTCCCGACGCAATCGTCACGTGTCGGACACACATGTGACGTGCACGAACATCGCGTTTTAATTAACAACTTACCCATCGGTCCAAGTTTTTTTTTTAATTTTTAATTGGGATGCCTCCGTCTCACACGCCCGCGCCCAGCCAGAGCGGGGCGAGTTCGTCAACTTGGAAGCGGGAAAAACCAACAAAATGGAATTCCAACACTCGCATCCCTTTCAAAGTCAAAATCACCTAAAAAACTGTCCAACTTTCACATTTGCTTATAAGCCCTAGTGAATGAACAAATGTTATGCACAAGTACACAACACTGTGAGATACGGCATTCAGTACGTCTCTCGCGAACCTCGCATCCCCTTACCAAATTGCATCGTACCGCACCGTGCCATGACTCATTCGAATTATGGCATAGTCGGGTCACCCTAATAAGGTAATTTAGGTGTGTTGCAGCGGCACGCCATAATTTGTCACGGATCGATACGATTCGGTCTGTGACAGGTCTTTTTTTTTACTTTGCCTCTCACATTCGGTATATCTAAGATTTATATGATGTCTAATTGAGATGAAATTTTAAATAAAACTAATTAAGAGATGATATAAATTATAATAATTTTATTTTAATTTTTTAATTAATTTTTCGTCAAGTAAAAATTATCTAAAAATTATTAGATCAACTTAATCTCAACATCTAAATGACCTAATGGTGTCTAATTGAGATGAAAATTCAAACATAAGTTAATTAATAGATGATAAAATTATAGTAATTTTAGTTTAATTTTTTAAATTAATTTTTTGTCAAGTAAAAATTATCTCAAAAATCAGTAGATCGACTTAATCTCAACATCTATGCATATATAACTCATGATATTTATATTTTTAGAATCAATATATTTTTCTAGTAATTATGATGACATTAGATTTGACTTTATTTTTGGAACAAAATATCATCAAGTTGAAATGCATAGAGGGTTCGCCGTTCCACGACAAATCTTGTGTGCATTTAAGAAGTCTAAATGATGTTTAATTGAGATAAAATTTCAAACATAAACTAATTAAAAGATGATACAAATTATAATAATTATAATTTAATTTTTTAAATTAATTTTTATCAAGTAAAAATTATCTCAAAATCATTAGGTCGACTTAATCTCAATATCTATGCATCAATAATTTTTGATATTTTATATTTTTAAAACTAATATATTTTTCTAATAATTATGATGACTTCAGATTTGACTTTATTTTTAGAACCGAATGTCGCTCCGTTGAATACACACAATCAAATATAGTACTAGAATTATATTAATAATATGAAAATATTCTAAAATTAAAGAAATTATGTTTTATATAAGTGATCATGTATAACGTATAATTTATTTTCTTTTAATTTTTTAGTGTTATATTAATATTTTATTATACAATTTAAGATGTTACAGTTTTATTTTTATTTTCAGATTCTTAGTGTTGATCTAATAGAATATATTGGTCATATCATGAACAACTTTCATGAAGAGCCTAAAGATTAGATCATCCTCATTCAGGCTGTAGAGATGTCGCACTCATTGCTAGTTTGGATCGCGATATGAGAGAGTAAGTCAAGAATAATTCACTGTATCTTTAAGTACACACATTTATTTGATGTGATTTTAGTTGAAACTTGTAGAGAAAGTCTTGGGAACAACTTTCATGAAGAAGTCTCGAAGAGATATAACTTCGTTTGAGATGTGGAAGACATGATAATCATATATATATATATATCATGATATGAGAGAGAATGTAAAAAATAATCTACTATAATTTTAGACATAGACCATCAATTGAGGTGACTCCACTTCGAGAATGAAACTGAAAAAGAATAGAACAATTTTGATGAAGACTTCGTGAACATATCAACTACTTTTCAAACTATAGAATGCGTGATATCCTTGATAGTTCTAGAGGATATGAGAGAAAAAGAGGAGAGAGAAATGTTGCATGTATGAGAAAAGATGGAAAATCTATCTTGAGTTTGGATGAAGAGTTTTTTGTTAAAATTTACTCATTTTAAATATTCATCAAGTCACAAAACTAAAAAAAATAAATCAAATAAATTATTTTCCCACCGTATCTCAGCGGTATAATGCGGTACCTTCTCACAAAAAATGCGATACGGTCCGAAAGATACGACAAATCTTATTTGAAAAGTCAAAATTACATAAAGAACCGTCCAACTTTCACATTTGCTTATAAGCCTCGCTGAATGAACAAACGTTATACACAACACTGTGAGATACGGACCATACGGTATTAAGTACTTCTCTCGTGAACCTCAAGTCACTCAAATTCTATGCAGAACCGAGTACCTCCATCATAAAAAAAATGAAAAAGAAAACTACCGTACATTTGTATACAACCATATTTATTCTAACATAGATGCAAATAAAAAAAAACACAAGACGATTTGCCGCGCAATTTTATTTATAGAGGAGTATATACGCAAAAAAGGTGTTTAATACTGAGACCATTAACATCATCAGAGAGAACGATTCAAAATACTTGGCGCTCGTGCCGTTCCCCGACTCCCTCCCCCGCCGGGCCGAATCCGCGCTCTCTCTCTCTCTCTCTCTCTCTCTCTCTCTCTCTCTCTCTCTCTCTCTCTCTCTCTCTCTATCTTAAAAATTTTTTAAAGGGATTGGCGGACCGGCTATTTTTGAAAATTTCAAACAGCGCGCCGCCGTCCTTCCCACCCTTCTTCCTCTTCACATTAGAATCCCCGCCCCAGCAACGGTCTCTCCCCCCCCCCCCCCCCGCTCTCACCTTCTCGGATCTCTCCATCACTCCTCTCTCTCTACTCCTGGTAGATGATAGATCACTGATCTCTCCCTCACTCGCCTCTCTCTCTGGACTCCCTGCTTCCATCTCCCTTCACCGGGCGGGAAGAAGAGGAGGAGGAGGCTTGAGATGGAGGAGAGCGGGGCGGCCAGAGCTGCTCCTCTCAACTACAGCAGGAAGCAGAAGTCCCTCGGCCTCCTCTGCTCCAAGTAAGTCCCCTCCCCCATTCCCTTTGCTTCTTCCTTCACCTTTCTATCCATCTATCCATCCTCTTGCTTGCCGTTCGGAGGATCCCGGCTCCGGACCGTAATTCCTTTCTGGATTTGTTTTCTGTGCTTACGTTGATTCCGGAATATCTTGTTAATTAATTTGTGGTGTTTAATTGATTCATCGGGTGTGAATGGATCTGCAGCTTCATAAGCCTCTACAACAGGGATGGGATCGAGTCGGTCGGCCTGGACGATGCCGCCGCCCGGCTGGGGGTGGAGAGGCGCCGGATCTACGACATTGTGAATGTCCTCGAGAGTATCGGAGTGAGTAGAGTGGTGCAGGCTTTTCACATTCTCATCATGCTCGTTCGCTTGGATTTGCTCGTCTCACGGTATTGAACAATATCTGTCTCTCTGGCAATGGCCACCAGGTTCTCTCCAGGAAGGCCAAGAACCGGTATTCTTGGATCGGGTTCTCGGGAATTCCTCAGGCCTTGAAGGATCTCAAGGTACTGCAGATTTGTCTACGAGTGGGGCTTTGCACTCTTCCTTCTTGTTTGGTTCGGTCCCAAGTGTTGTTTATTATTATTATTTTTTATGTTTCTTCTGTGGTTGCTCATTCCACTGATTAATTGTCAGGAAGAGGCATTGAGAGAGATTGCGGGCAATCCCTTACCTACCAAGTCTTCATGCGAGGGGGTGAGTTGAGAGGGCTCGAAATCGAATCTGGCTCTTCTATTTTCCTTGTTGGTTTCTCGGGAATCTTAGCTTCGTTTGGGAGTATACCATTTTCGAATCATCTGGTCCGCAGGCACCAGAATCTTGCCGTTTTCTTATACGTGCGTTTGATTGACAAAGGTTTCTGACGATGATGAAGAAGATGAAGAGAAGTCAACACAGCAGGGCGCGGAGTGTGGCGCAGACCAGGCAGGTTCTGCTTCTAAGGCTGCAGTGGACGCCGCTCCCTGGAAGGCCAAATCCGGTGGTGAGCATTCTTCTGCCAATTCCTTTCTGGGTTTCTTGTTTACTTTTTTATTATTTTTATTTATCCTTTTCATGTTCTCTTTCTCTTACCTCTATGAGTAGAAACCCTAGTTAAGTAATTTGATGCCAGTTTAAGGTTCCTGGGTCTTCTGTTAATATAATGGGTAAAGTACACACTCGGTTTTACTGCACCCAGGGTGTGCAGGGATTTCTTTTATTTCTTAAAATATAATTTGACTTGGGGGCTGAATGGGGTGGTATACGTCCAAGCAGTATCGCATGATCCGAAAAATTCAAGAAGAAGAAGATTGAACACCTTAATGGTCCCCTAAGGCTTAAAGTGGTCCGCCCATTACACCATTTTTAAAAAATTGAGTTGTTTCACTGAGAAATTCTATCATTTGGATTGACCAGAAGATTGGCATGCATTTTTTTTTTTTCAAAAAAAGTAATGCACAACTGGGATGCAGCAAGCTTGTATGCGCAGCAGGTTTTACTCGTCTTATATGTAACGGGAATGTACGCACAGGCTGGGGGCGTAGCAGCTGGAAAGGCCGCGGTTTACCGTCTTTCTCATGTTTTGTAACTTTCTCATGTTTTGTATGTTCTTGTCGTTGTTTCCAGTTTGTGAGAACAGAAGAGAGAAGTCTCTGGGCCTGCTTACACAGAATTTTGTCAAGCTTTTTCTCACGACCAATGTAAGCCTTTTCTTCTTCACACACAAATCAAGTCCAGTTGGATTTATCATCGTTTAGTTCCTATCTGTTAATGGTTATTTGTTTCCCGTTATTCTTTTTGGAAAGATGGAGATGATCTCACTTGATGAAGCTGCAAGACTGTTGCTTGGCGATGGCGATTCATCTCAAATGCGAAGTCAGTAGATTTTATCCTTCCTCCAAGATTTTGATTCCCAAGCTCGACAAATCTAACGGTTGCTTTTTCTGTCACAGACAATGCAGCTAAAGTTCGTCGACTCTACGATATTGCAAATGTGCTGTCCTCCATGAATCTAATAGAGAAGGTATCATTTCCAGATTTAGTGCTTATTTGTCGTCCAAAATTCATATATGGTCTTCATGTGGTCATCTTTAATTGCTGCAGACCCAACATGCTGAAAGCAGGAAGCCAGCATTTAGGTGGTTGGGTGTGAATGTGAAGCCTGATCTTACAGTTGCCATGGCACCCCCCTCAAAGCAGAATAAGAGGGCATTCGGTATAGATATTACCAATACGGATTTCAAGAGGAGCAAGGTCCTCTTCCCGGCAGATGGGAAACAAAGAAAGGTACGGAATCGAAGTGATGATTTAAAGGAATGCAATTTGACAGCTCAGAGGCAACTTCAGGGTTCGAAGAGCTGCGTCTTTGGGCCGTTCTGTCCTGGTGCGGCCAAAGGAGAAAAAGAAACTGAAGCGATGGGTGAACAAGGAGCTCTTGATTGGGATGTTGTGGCTGCTTCCTTCCGTCCTCAGTACCACAATCAAGGTAACAATGGTTTTACATTTGAAATCATCCTAATTTTCCATTTATTCATTTTCCATCATAATGAATCCAGTGAATTGAAACTCTTCAGCATCGGCATCTGTCGTCGACTGATACTATAACTAGTCAGTCGCCTGTTTCAGACATGCCCTATGCCATACTCCTATTCAAGCCTGGCGATATTTTTGTTGTGCATATTATTAAATATCTTTTCAAGAGTTTATATATAAATTCCCTAATTGCTATTATTTTATCAGAATTCTTAATACTTATTCTGTTAGGAATGGCCTTTAATTGTTTTTCATAGAATGTAGTAACGAAAATAATCAATTATCATCAATACATGCTTATCTGATTCTTTGGTGTCTACAGGATGCTACATTAGTCATAATTTCCAAGGATATAATTCATCTAGATAATCTATACCTTGCCTCCCAGTAAAAAGGAAAAAGAGGAATATCATGCATGGCTAAACAGTTTTAACATCCTTAGTATTATTCGGGGAAGAAAATTTTGAGATGTCAATGTTAGTGCACATCTTTTATTATATTTCTTGCACTAGTTCATTCACATATTTTCTGTCGAACCTTGTCTGTGTTGTGATAATTATTTCCGACTTTTATTTACTCTTGATCTACAGAAAAAGCTGTGACATGATTAATGTACTTAAATAAGTATTTTCAAGGATAATAGAGAATGTTATACAGAGATCTTAAATCTCACCTGAAACAATGCTTTATTTCTGCAGATAAAGAACATACACATTTTGTCTGCTGGACTCACAGTCTTGCATGTCTTTGATAACTTTATTTCAGCTCTAAATGACCTTTTCGCCCACTACGTGGAGGCATGGAAGTCGTGGTACTTCGAGCTTGCTCAAGGAGGAAGCACCTTCAACGACCCAGCTATCTTAGATCAACTTATTCCCATTTCCAATCGATGCAGATGATTGTTCACATGTATGACCAATTTGATTTAATCGAACCCTTCGTTGGGTTTCGAGTATTGCCTTAATACAAGAAGCCCATCAGCTAATTTGAAATTTGTAAACAGATGTGTACATTAGTTTATCAGTTACGGAGAGGATCGATCATTTTCATGTGAAATGTCTTCTTTCGCCGAATTCTGATTATTCAATGAATTGTGAATTTCCGAGCGTGCAACTTTAACTTCAATGGCCTATGTGTCAAATTGAAAGAGAAATATTCAATGTTTAGTCGAAATATTCGGCCGAGTATTATGCACTCTCATGAGTGGGTGTGAGTTCTGTTATAGTGGCTCTCTTTGCTTATCAGAGTGGATAATTTGAGTAAGTATTAAATGGGCTTGTAAAAATTATCTGATTATTTAATTCGATTTTAATAATAAAAATTATAAGATTTGAAAATATATTTAACTGCTGATAGTTTATTAGATTTGGTTTTGATAAGTTATAGGAATTAGATAGGAAAACTATTTGATTATTTGATTTCTAAATTTGATAGTATATATTATAGGGTTTTTTATTTAAATAATTATATTTTATTATTTAATCATTTAAATAATTATATTTTAAAATAATTCTCAAAATAGTCATCAAGTTGCCACGTTGGCAACTTGGTGATCGGGAGACTAGATGCCAACATGGAGTCGGCTTTGGCAATGTTGTCTCTATTATGTTAAAAAAAAAATCCCACTATCTTTCTTGAATGGAACATCTTTACGATTTCTCTTTCTCCTAAACTTTAAATGCTTGCTTGAGAATTCAAGTTAAAGATGTGGATAATTTTTCGGTTATGCACAAAGATTTTGTAAATTAAGGACGCAAAAAAATGAATGGTGAATGAGGTTTAAAAATGAGATATTATTTTGCATAAATATATAAATATGTAAAATACAATCAGATATGTAATTTAGTAGCGCTACAGTGAGTAGCATTTTTTTATATTTAAAAAATGAAAAAATATTAATATACAGTGAGTAGCGCTAAAGTAATTTAGTAGCGTTACTGTAACTGCTACATTAACTGTTATAAAAATACAATTTTTATGTTATCTTTTTTTATTTAAAAAAACTATAAAATAAAAAAACTAATGTTATCCAATCAGATTTTTAAAATTTTTTTTAAACAAAGATAGAAAAATGAAAAACTTGAATCTACTGTTACTAACTTTAGCGCTACAGTACTTACTAGTGCTACAGTACTCACTGTAGCGGTGCATTCATTCAAAGAGTGGCCATGGCCGGCTTCTGCAGAAGGTGGCTGTGGGGGGGCCCTTCCATCTCCCTGCACATCTTGATGGCGATGGGCAAGCTCGCACTCATGCACGAGACCACCTAGGTGATGTGCGACGGACGGAAGCCACGGCTGGGCGAAGTCGTGGAAGATGGCATGGGGGCGGAGCTCCTCCAGTAGAGACTGGACCTGGGCCCTGGTGAGGTTGACGGCCTTGATGAGGAGCTCGGCCATGGCCGGGGTGGCCTCAGCAGTGCTCTGGACCTCAGGGGGGAGGCCGTCGACGTGGGAACGCTCCAGGGGTATGATGTTCACTGGGGAGGGGGAGAGGAGGGAGGCAACGCGCGGAATGTTGGCGGGCGCAGAGAGGAAGGAGACTGTGTACCCCCATTAGAAACCATTTCCCTCGTTAATTTCTTCTTTATGTGGTTTCTTGACAGGGGCAGAAGCGAGAAACAAAGCCCCAGCACTCCAAGGAAGAGGATCACCTTTGATTTGAATGTCAAGACATACAAACGAGAATCAGAGGATGACGTGTCGGGGGATGTTTCAGAAGAACAGGAGTAGAGCAACGAAGAGAAGTCGCAGAGAGTGGGCAGTTCAACTCCACGAGCTAGGAGGCCTTCCCTTCAAGCCACAAATATCAAAAGTACACGATCAGTGATGGCGAAAACAGTGAAGAAGACGGAGAGGACGAGTTCAGTGATGATTACGACGAGTAAGACGATGACTGTGAAGATTGTGGTCTCGATAATGATGATGTTGTTGACGCCATCAGAGGGATTAACGAGGAAGATGAATCTTTTGAATCCTACTTCTCATGACCAATAGAAAAGAAAATTCGAAGTTACAAAGTGTCCATCCCCGAACAACCCATAGCGAGAGACCATGGAGCACGAGACAGGATTGCCAAAGCCGACTTTGGAGTCGGCAAGTTGGGCTTTGGAGTCGGCATTGCCACTCCATGTTGGCATCCGATCTCCCGGTCACCAGGTTGCCAACGTGGTAATTTGGTAATTATTTTGAAAATTATTTTTAAAGTGCAATTATTTAAATAATTAAATAATAAAATATAATTATTTAAATAAAAAACACTATATCATATATATTAAAATATTACATAATATATGTTGTGTATTATTATTTGATTTTCAAATTTGATTTACTGAATCTATTTATAGTCAATATTATTTAATTTTCGAATTCGATTATTTGATAATTTGAAGAAATGAATTCAGATATAGAAACAAAAATTTTGTTTTCGTATTGGATTTTAAATCTGATTATTTCCAATCATTCTTATTCAACTCTGACTTTGATTCATTAACACCCCTAATATTAAATGTCATCTAAGATGTTATTGTCGGAGATTGCATGGTAAAAAGGGAAAACAAGAATGAACATGTGTGTGATCATCAATAATACTCATTGATTCTTATTAGGGCTGTCAATGCATATTTGTTTTTATTTAGTTGACTTGTTTCCGTGTTTTTTTTTAAGATTTAGAACTCCGAAAGATCTTTCCATAGTTTAGTGAAACTGAAAATTGGACTTTTGAATTATATATATATATATATATATATATATATATATTTCTACACAGAAACCCTTTAACCTCGAAACCTAAGCTCGTTTTAAACTCATTATTGCACCCCCCACTTCCAACTTGTATGCTAATAAATCACTCCTGGATACTATATATATATATATTTCTATATATATGCCTATATATCTATGTAATATATATATTTTGTTTATTATAAGATCTGCTAATCTTATATTTCTTTGAATATGTATATCAGAAGTTTTTTCAAAACTTTTGACTATTATTTTGATTTCACCATGATAGGAAGGTTTTATAATACCTTCAGTTATGATTAAATCTATATTCATTAACCAACTATTTTTTCCTTTTATGATTCCATAGAAGTTTTGTGGTAATATGATACCTAATCCTGTAGAGATTATTCTTCATTGAGAAGGTTCTATAAGGCATTCTTCATTAGAGAAGAGAGTAAAACTAATTTCAGATAACTCTGGCCAATCTATATTAGAATTAAATCTAATGACTTTTATTTATGATGCTTATAGATATATTCTTTTGTTTCATTTCTAAATGGTCTTTCCATTCTAATCATATGAATAGGTAAAGATTCTGTTGTAATTTTTTCCATTGTAATGGATTTTTGATTTATAGTGATTGTTATCGTGTAAGGGTTTATTGTGATGTGAGTATATTGATCTAGGATATCATTTCCTATAATTAATGCTACTGCATCTGGAGAAGCGTAAAGATGTGAAAAAGATAAACTATGTAATTCTTAATTGACATCTTCAATATATAAACCATTTATTTTTGCAATATAATCTAATGAGGCTATATTACCATTAAAGGTTATATATTGTTCTATCTGTTTTGCAGATTCAATGTTATCTTCAATGATTCTACTATTGATATGAGATAGTGATGCACCAGTATCAATTATTGCATTAACAATGACAGTTTTTGTCACGCCCCGATATTTAGCAGCGGAATAAATACCGGGAGACGTGAATGATACAAATAGACGTATCACAGTTGAGTAATGCAGAGTAACAATTACATATAACCACATATTTCAGATCATAATAACGTCATCAAAGGTACTCTTTATTCCATTTCAATGCACTAGTTAAAACCTTACATAGAAAGAACTCACTGAAAAAGGTTCATTATTCAAATAACAATGTTTCTCTAATACATCGACTACTCAAATGTCTATTTCTAAACTGTCAACTCCTCATATAGCGGGTGCTCATCACTCTTGCCCGGCCCCATCGGACTCCACTGGTTCCTCATCACTACCTAAAAAGGGCAGGATGATAGGGTGAGCGAACTAGCTCAGTAGGATTTACATCTCAATATTGTGCGGGCACTAGTATACATGATTAACATTTTAAATAGGCAGATATGCACATGAATATGATGACAATGTATGCAATACTAACAGATTGAATAGCAGAATAGAACAGATATCATATCAGATCAAATGTCGAGTTGCATATACAATGAACAGATATTTCAAGAGTAGAATTGTATCAAAAGAGATTGGCCATATTCATACAGATATCATGCGTTCACATGATCAGACGTATCATATCAAATCTTATCATATCATATCAAATCAAAATTATCATATCAAACAAAGGCACAACTTTCACAACTCTTGCATATAGGATCAGTGCCATGCCACGCACCACAAGTCCATACTCCCGCGGTTAATAAGTACGTTGGGGCGCTCCTCCCCAGGACCAGACAGGGCCCCTATTGCACAGGCATTGGTCAAATGGACCGAAGTCCCAAATTGTGCCGAACAAACATATTCATATTATGGCCACAGAGTTTCAATGACAAGCTCATAGTAAAAGGAACATGATCATTCATAGAGTCAAGGCATGACAAATAGCTCAAGAGAACAAAAGGCAGTATAACGACGTATCTTATGTTTCATAATTCGTGAATGTCTTGACATGAGGATGTTTCTAAAGACAGATCGTATGCAGGACATGTGCTTTCTATCTCCAGGGTACTTCATGTTACAGCCAGCTCGGCATCTATGTGGAAATCCATAGAGAGCGGAGACTTACGAAGGTCTTAAGGAAAAGGTCGCTAGTCTACCAATTCAGAATAACCGGCAGAGAGCTCCCAATTCCCCAAGAATGGTGTGCCTACTCGTGCAAATGTGTATGTGACGAGTCACGGATCTTTCCTAGCATGTATACATATGGACAAATAATTAATGGAACACCGGAAAGCATGTAACTATTGAAACTCATATGTAAATCATGATATTAACTTCACTAACAAGTCCATACTAATGTGTATTCATCCCCATATTCACAACAATTTCTTATCATTTCAATTGACAATAAGAAAGATCACAAGATAATCCAATGAACATAAGGACAATCACAATTACACATTAGAATCATATTCGTATCATTACCATTTTTCAATGGGTTGATTTCTTTTAGGTCTATGCATACTATATAACATCATGCACATGCTAGTAGACATCATGTAATGATCAGACCCAAGATATGCAATTTTTTTGCAAGGGTAGTGTCGACACACCCCTTACTGGTGTCGACACAATGCTTCAAACACAAGGCAAAATAATATAGAACTGATCAAGTAGTGTCGACACTAGATCAAGTAGTGTCGACACTAGAGACAGCTCCCAGAAAACCCAGTCAATAGGTTGTACAGGGTGTCGACACAGGATCAAGTAGTGTCGACACTAGAGACCTTCCCAGAAAACCTTTTGTGCCAATCTGGGACAGTGTGTCGACACTAGATCAAGTAGTGTCGACACTAGAGGCCTTCCAAGAAAACTTATAGGTCAAGTGTAACCCGAAAACACATCTCATGCAGTGATTTGCTTACCCCTGCTTATAACTCTCTAACAAATGCTATTTAGATAAAATATTCAACACAAAATATGACGAGGACAACTAGTAGGAGAACTTTGATGTTGGGGGTTTGATCTAATTCGGTCTCAAATCCCAAGAAATATATGAAGAACATAAAGCTAAGTGCAGCCCGAAATCACAGTATCATACATTGACTCTCTTACCATACTCATAACTCTCTAACAAAAGACTTTTGGACAAAATGTCCAACATAAAAGATGATTGTGACTATAAGTAGAAGAACTTTCATGAAGGAAGTTTAGTCTAATTCGGTATCAAATCGCATGCATAATAAGAAGAACGGGAAAGCCCTAACTATGCGAGACTTAGGGACAACTACGAATACACAATGTATACTCCATGCAAATTAGTCAAACCAAGTGAAAATGAACCTAGACTCGAAGAACTACATGATGGTGTTGGTTTTCTTTAATCTTGGCCCGAGAACACCTACCCTTGAACGCTAAGAACTCCATGCAGATTTCTGGGTTGATGTAGAGCGAGGTCGAGGAAGACCACGTTTTCCCCAGCCGTTCTCCACTCCTCCAGCGCCCCAAACTTGCTGCTTACGACCCCAACTTGTTGCTAATCCTTCCCCAAGAGTTTAATGATGAGTTCTTATAGATTTAGGGTGTATTTACATGTCCTAATGGGACTAGGAAAGGGGGCTGCGAATTCTGCTTCCTACTTTCCAAAATCTGGGATTCCTCACCCAAAGGAGGTAGCTACACCATGAGAAGGTGTCTTATAGGGTTGGCCACGATTTGGGTTGCCATGCATGGCCATTACCACTAATTTTAACCCTAATTTGCCCTCCCTATTCACTGCATAATTACATACACGAATTTCTGGGTATTTCCTTTGTCCAAATTTTTATCCTTGGGCCAAATGTGCTTCATTGGCCCAATCTTGTTAATGGGTCATTAATACATGATATTGGAAGTCTCTCCAATATGTTTATTTAATTTATGGTTGGGTCATTTTTCCGTGTTAACAATTTTCCGACTTAGCTTCCTAATTCGGGTAACTTGGTCACGTGTGACGTACACTCGACCAATCAGATTTTTCGTTGCACGAATTCTTTCGTGGAACACTTAGGGACAATATTTGGGGTTGATTTATAATTTTTTTAAAAAATTTTCCGATGTGTTTTCTCTCGTACGATAATAGTACGTAAGTTTTATCATTCCGATAATTGCGGAATTTATTTATCCCCCTTTATTTCTAAAATTTTTAAATCACTAAATTTTCGGGGTGTTACATCCTCTCCCACTTAAGAAATTTGGTCCCCAAATTTACACATAAATGTGTAGTTCGTACCTGAGAATAGTTCTGGGTGGTTTTTCTTCATTCTTTCCTCTGTTTCCCAGGTAGCATTAGTAACTCCGTCTCGACTCCATTGGACCTTCACCATAGGTATGGTACGATTCCTGAGTCGTTGAATCTTCCGATCCAACAGTTTGATCGGCTTCTCTTCATAAGTCAGGTCTTCCTGAATCTCCAAGTCCTCATGGTTGATTACATGGTCGGCATTGAATAAGTACTTCCTCAGCATGGATATGTGGAACACATTATGCACATTCGCCAGCTGTGGAGGTAGTGCAAGTCTATACGCCACCTGCCCAATCCTTTCCAAAATTTCAAGCGGTCCGATAAATCTGAGACTCAACTTTCCTTTGATCCCAAATCTTTGAATTCCCCTTGAAGGTGAGACCTTCAAGAAAACATGTTCGCCAACCTGAAATTCTAGTTCTCTCCTTCTCTTGTCTGCATAACTCTTCTGCCTAGATTGTGCTATCTTTAGACGTTCCCTGACAATTTGAACCTTTCTGACAACCGCCTCAATTAAGTTGGGTCCAACCCATTGATTCTCCCCAACCTCTTCCCAACAAAGGGGTGATTTGCAACTCCTGCCATATAAGGCTTCAAATGGTGCCATCTTGATACTTGCCTGATAGCTGTTGTTATACGCAAACTCCATCAGGTACAACTGATCATCCCATCGACCTCTAAAATCTAGCACCAGAGCACGAAGCATATCTTCCACAATTTGATTGGTCCTTTCGGTTTGTCTATCAGTCTGAGGATGGAAGGTAGTTCTAAAGTTTAGTTTAGTACCCATTGCTGCTTGTAAACCCTTCCAGAAGTGTGAAGTAAATCTAGGGTCCCGATATGATATTATGTTAGATGGAACCCCATGCAATCTAACTACTTCCTTAACATATAGTGCAGCCAATACATCCACTGACCAGGTACTCTTAATCGGCAAGAAGTGAGCTGACTTAGTCAATCGATCAACTATTACCCAAATTGCATCCATACCACCTCTAGTCTTGGGCAATCCCATGATAAAGTCCATATCGATGCTATCCCACTTCCATTCCGGGATTTCTAGTGGTAGCAGTCCACCAGCTGTACGGAAATGCTCGGCCTTGACTTTCATGCATGTTAAACAGTATGACACATGATCGGCCACATCCCTCTTCATGTTTGGCCACCAGTATGACCTTTTCAAGTCTTGGTACATCTTTGTTGATCCAGGATGAATCGTGTACTTGGACTGGTGAGCTTCATTTAATAACCTCTTCTTGAGTTCTCCATGATCAGGGACACATGTTCTACCTCGGAATAGTAATCTTCCCTCTGCTGATAGAGTAAAGTCAGGTCTTTGTTCTAGCTTCTCCCTGATCTCAACTAAGAATGGATCCTCTCCCTGTTTCTCCTTGATTTCGGTCAGTAGATCAGATTGTATCTGGAGATTGGAAATCATTACTTGTTTTTCCTTCTTTCCCATGTCTAAGTTCAAGCTTGCAAATTGCTCCAGTAACTTCCATTCGCCCAGCATCATACTAGCTAGCATAGCTCCTGGTTGTCTACTTAGAGCGTCTGCCACTACATTGGCTTTCCCAGGGTGATATTGAATGGAAAAGTCAAAGTCCTTAATGTACTCTAACCACCTTCTTTGTCTCATGTTAAGCTCCTTCTGTGAGAATAAGTATTTCAAACTCTTGTGGTCAGAAAAGACTTTAAATTGCTCACTATAGATATAGTGCCTGCAAATCTTCAGGGCGAATACTACAGCTGCTAACTCCAGGTCATGAACCGGGTAGTTCACTTCGTGGATCTTCAACTGTCTTGAGGCATATGCTATTACCTTCCCTTGTTGCATTAAGACGCATCCCAGACATGTTCCAGAAGCATCTGAATAAATTTCAAATCCTCCCTCTTCAGTGGGTAAGGCGAGGACAGGAGCAGTAGTCAGACACTTCTTCAAGTTGTTAAAGCTTTCTTCACATTCATCGTTCCACACAAACGGATTTTCCTTCCGGGTCAGCTTGGTTAATGGCACTGCAATCTTTGAGAAATCCTTTATAAACCTTCGATAATATCCTGCTAATCCTAGAAAGCTCCTGATCTCTGTGACGCTTCTCGATCTTTCTCATTTCAGTACAGCCTCAACCTTTGATGGATCAACAGCGATACCATCCTTGGTTACCACATGCCCTAAAAAGGATACCTCCTCAAGCCAGAATTCACATTTACTTAGCTTGGCATATAATTTATTCTCCCTTAAAATCTATAATGAAATCCTCGAATGCTCCTCATGCTCTTCCTTTGTCTTGGAATAGATCAATATATCATCAATGAATACCACCACAAATTTATCAAGATATGGGCGATAAATGCTATTCATCAACTGCATGAAAACTGCAGGGGCATTTGTTAGTCCGAAAGGCATAACAATAAATTCATAATGCCCATACCTGCTTCAGAAGGCTGTCTTGTGAATGTCTTCTCCTTTGATCCTCAATTGGTGATAGCCGGATCTGAGATCTATTTTAGAGAAGTATTTAGCTCCAGATAATTGATCAAACAACTCATCGATTCTTGGCAGGGGGTATTTCTTCTTGATGGTTAACTGGTTTAGTTGCCTGTAGTCTATACACAGCCTCATCGACCCATCTTTCTTCTTGACAAAGAGGACAGGTGCACCCCATGGTGATGTACTTGGTCGGATGAATCCCTTCTCTAACAGTTCCATCAATTGCTCTTTTAATTCCTTCAGTTCTGCGGGGGACATTCTATATGGTGCCCTAGATACTGGTGCTGCTCCAGGGACCAATTCGATGGTAAAATCGACCTCTCGTTCAGGGGAAATTCCTGGAAAGTCTTCGGAAAAACATCAGCGTATTCCCTGACAACATGGATGTCCTCAACTTTGACTTCCTTCTTTGTGATGACAACAGCAGCAAGAAAGGCCATACAACCTTTCCTCATCATCCTTTTGGCTTGTAGTGCAGAGATAAGTGACAATCTCCTGCGGTTTCTATCCCCTGTGAACACTAGTTTTGGGTAATGGCTAAAGGTTACCCGACTTCTCCTGCAGTTGATACTAGCCCCATGTTCAGACAACCAGTCTGCTCCCAGTATTACATCATACCCCTCCATATCCATACATATTAAATTTGCCGGTAGGTTTTGGGTTTCAATCAACACTTCACTAGATGGCATATGGTTTGTAAGATCGGTGCCAGGACCAATCGGGGTTGACACAACTATTCCGGATTTCATTGGGATGGGTTTCACAAGTAGGGTATCAACAAATGTTTGAGATATAAAGGAATGCGTAGCTCCCGTATCAAAGAGAACATATGCGGGTCGGGAAAGAATAGTAAGTGTACCTTCCATGATACCTCCTTCTTTAGCAGCTTCAGGTTCTTGAATAGCTTGCAAGTGGCCTTGCCTCTTCTGTCCATTCGGATGCCTGTCCTGAGGGGCTTGTTCTTTCAGCATTGGGCAGTCCGAGATCCTGTGGTCATGACTCCCACAGCGCAGGCATCTCCCTTGCGCTCTCCAGCATTGTTCAGACCGGTGACTAGCTTTGTCACAGTGTTTGCACCTTTCTCCCATTGTCACTATTATCTGCTTACCTAACTCCTTTGACTTTTTATCAGCTGGTTCATTTACTCCGCCACTGGGCCTCTTCTACCCAATGGTCGGTTGATACCTTCCTGTAGAAGACACTTGCTCCCTTTTCACGGATTTTCCCTTAATTCTTTCAGCAGTCTCCATGGCATCTTCCAGTAACTGAGCCTTCTTTACCATGTCAGCATAGGTTTGAATGTCCATTGGCCCCAGTTGAGTGATGAACTGGGGCCTCAAGCCATTTAGAAAGCGTTTTGCCTTCATCCTTTCTGTCCCAATCAAGTGAACAACATATCGGGACAGACGAGAGAATTGGGCCTCATACTCGGCCACATTGAGCCCTCTCTGCTTCAAAGCCGCAAATTCGGCTGCTTTCCATTCCTGGACCCTCTCAGAAAAGTGCTTGGTGTTGAATTGCTCAATGAACTGAGCCCATGTTAGTTGCTGGCCATTCAGTGTTGCTTCTACCGACTCCCACCATGCCCTGGCATCCTTTTCCAATTGGAAAGTCGCCAGCAGTACTTTGTTCTGGTCTGTGCATTGCATGACCCTGAATATCCTTTCAATTTCCTTAACCCAGTGTTCAGCAACATCTGGGTCAGTACTCCCTTCAAACCTAGGCAGATCCATATTCTGAAAATTCTGATGGAGATCACCGGCTCCGCGGTTACCTCCACCCTGGGTGGCTTGCAGGATAGCCTGAGTCAAGTTCTGTATTGTTTGTTGCATGCTCCTAGCCTGGGCACGTTCAACGGCCATTGAGGTAATAAGTACCTTCAAGATAATAATATAAGTCAATCATCTAAATATATCACATGTGACTTCTATTGCCATGGTTCTACCCAAGCTCACATTAGGTACGACAGATTTTGACTCGTGTGACCTAGTTTCATTCAATGTTCTTATTCCCTTGGATCCTAAAGTTTAAGGCTCTGATACCAACTGTCACGCCCCGATATTTAGCAGCGGAATAAATACCGAGAGACGTGAACGATACAAATAGACGTATCATAGTTGAGTAACGCAGAGTAACAATTACATATAACCACATATTTCAGATCATAATAACGTCATCAAAGGTACTCTTTATTCCATTTCAATCCACTAGTTAAAACCTTACATAGAAAGAACTCACTGAAAAGGGTTCATTATTCAAATAAAAATGTTTCTCTAATACATCGACTACTCAAATGTCTATTTCTAAACTGTCAACTCCTCATATAGCGGGTGTTCATCACTCTTGCCCGGCCCCATAGGACTCCACTGGTTCCCCATCACTACCTGAAAAGGGCAGGATGATAGGGTGAGCGAACTAGCTCAGTAGGATTTACATGTCAATATTGTGTGGGCACTAGTATACATGATTAACATTTTAAATAGGCAGATATGCACATGAATATGATGACAATGTATGCAATACTAACAGATTGAATAACAGAATAGAACAGATATCATATCAGATCAAATGTCGAGTTGCATATACAATGAACAGATATTTCAAGAGTAGAATCGTATCAAAAGAGATTGGCCATATTCATACAGATATCATGCGTTCACATGATCAGACGTATCATATCAAATCTTATCATATCATATCAAATCAAACTTATCATATCAAACAAAGGCACAACTTTCACAACTCTTGCATATAGGATCAGTGCCATGCCACGCACCACAAGTCCATACTCCCGCGGTTAATAAGTACATTGGGGCGCTCCTCCCCAGGACCAGACATGGCCCCTATTGCACAGGCATTGGTCAAATGGATCGAAGTCCCAAATTGTGCCGAACAAACATATTCATATTATGGCCACAGAGTTTCAATGACAAGCTCATAGTAAAAGGAACATGATCATTCATAGAGTCAAGGCATGACAAATAGCTCAAGAGAACAAAAGGCAGTATAATGACGTATCTTATGTTTCATAATTCGTGAATGTCTAGACATGAGGATGTTTCTAAAGACAGATCGTATGTAGGACATGTGCTTTCTATCTCCAGGGTACTTCATGTTATAGCCAGCTCTGATGACCAGTCTGTCCCCATGTAATTCTAATTAATTACATATATATTTTGATGATTAACAAAACCAAACAAAAGTTTATCAATTATATCTAATGAATATTTCATGAGTCTTAAGCACTGGAAAAATACCAAGGTCAAACAATCCAATAAAGGTATGCATTACTTCTCTGAAGCCTTAATCTTTTCAACATGATATTTCTTTAAGTCCATATCGACTTCTATTGAAGGCCATAACGATTTCTTTATAAGCATATCGATTTCAATAGAATTATCATAACGATTTCCTTTCTGGCTGAAAAATTATGTTGTTTCAATCAAATCGATGTCGTAACGATTCTATAAGTGATCGCAACGATTTCTTTATAAGACTGAAAAGTCATGTTATTTCAAACAAGTCGATGTCACAACGACTCTATAAGTTACCGTAACGATTTCTTTAGAGCTCGTAACGACTTGCCTGTCACAACGACTCTATAAGTTACCGTAACGATTTCTTTAGAGCCCGTAACGACTTGCTCGTCACAACGACTCTATAAGTTACCGTAACGATTTCTTTAGAGCCCGTAACGACTTGCTCGTCACAATGACTCTATAAGTTACCGTAACGATTTCTTTAGAGCCCGTAACGACTTGCTCGTCACAACGACTCTATAAGTTACCGTAACGATTTCTTTAGAGCTCGTAACGACTTGCCTATCGCAATGACTCTATAAGTTGTCGCAACGATTTCTGTAGAAACTCGTAACGACTTGCCTGTCATAACGACTCTATAAGTTATCGTAACGATTTCTTTAGAAAGCGCAACGACTTGCTTGTTGTAACGATTTCATAAGTTACCGTAACGACTTCTTTAGAACTCGCAATGACTTGCTTATTGTAACGACTTCATGTTACCATAACGATTTTTTTATAGTTCATAACGACTTGATAAGTATTCATAACGATTTCTTTAGAATTCACAACGACTTGCTTTGTATAATGATTTGTTAAGTATTTCACATCGATTTCTTCAGAAACACAACAATTTACTTTGTGCAACGATTCATTAAGTGTTCATGATATATCTTCTGTCACATAACGATTTTCTATGACTCATAACGATTTCATAAGTCATATAGTCATCGATTTCATATCTTGATATCTTATTCATCTTAAAAGCGTTGACTAGTCAAAGTCCACGTAGACATCTCCCTGACGCTTTTGCATTTATGAGATCTGAACATATCTCTGCATTTATGCAGACCATGTCATCCTTTATCGTGCCTACTCTGATAACGTCCTTTAGACTTAAGCTATTTAGCATTACTATTTCCATGTCTATTGCTACTAACGTTGACTGACATCAGAGACAGCTTAGCTGTCTGCTATTTGAGTTTGACCTCTGATCCAGCTTCACGGTACAACGTTAAACAAATAGAAGCCAACAGATATCTTTGAAGATCTCATCTCTTTGCGTGCTCAAGTGATCAAAAGACTGTTGACAGGAAGCTTCCAAGACTCCAGATGTCATTCAGTCTAACGACTACTCAAAAGAGAGACAACGGACACTTCAACATCTACATTTCAAATTGAAGATATAAATTCAAGTCAGAAGAACAGAAGAAAGACAGATCGCGCATTCAAGCATTCAAATTTTTTGAAGAAAGTTCAGAGCCAAGAGCCTTCATTCCACTTAGCTTTTGCTCTTTTGCTCTCCACTAGTTTGTGAAAATCTTGAGAGAGCCTGTGTAGTTCTGAGAGTGTACTTAGCTTAAATCTCTTTCTCTCAGTTCTAGTAGCTTTTGATCCTTGCTTGTCAAAAGCTTGATCTAGGGGCTTGAATTTCATTCACTCTCTTTGTGTTGTTCCCTTCAGTTGTGAAGGAAGACCTGGTGGTATCCAGGGTGTTGTTCCCTTCGATTGTGAAGGAAGACCTGGTGGTATTTAGGGTGTTGTTCCCTTCGGTTGTGAAGGAAGACCTGGTGTGGTATCCAGGGTGTTGTTCCCTTCGGGTGTGAAGGAAGACCAACTGAGCTGGGTGTTGTAGCGTCTGTACCCTAGTTAGTGAAATCCTGAGTTGTTGCTCAGGGACTGGACGTAGGACTCCTAAGGAAAGGAGGTCCGAACCAGGATAAACCTTGTGTTGTGTGATTGTCTTCATTGTGTGTTTGTTATTTCAACTAACTGTCACTAACCTACTTCGAAGAACGTTTGTGTGAATGTTTTTAGTTACAGGTATCTTCTAGATTAATTTTTTAAAGACCCATTCACCCCCCCTCTGGGCTCGTCAACTGGGCAACAAGTGGTATCAGAGCGAGTCTCTTCGACAAAGAAAGGATCCAACGATCTGAAGAGTAAAGATCCATGGCAGCCCAAGGTAACTTTGAAGGTCAGTCTGTCAACCGACCCCCTCTCTTCGATGGTGAAGATTATCCTTACTGGAAGACCAGAATGGAATACTTTCTACAAGGGCACGACTATCAAATTTGGTCCATAGTAGAAGAAGGTGATCTGTTAGTCACAAATGAGAAAGCACAATGGACAGATGATGACAGGAAGAAGATTTCCCTGAATTGTAAAGCAAAGAGCATCCTATGCTGTGCTCTAAGTAAGAAGGAATTCAACAGAGTTTCAGCCTGCAAATCCTCAATGGAAATGTGGGAAAAGCTCAGGATTACTTATGAAGGCACAGACAAAGTAAAAGAAACAAGAATCGACATTCTTGTCACTCAATATGAAAGATTTCAGATGCAGTCAAGTGAGTCCATAACTCAAATGTTTAGCCGGTTCATGACATCACAAATGGACTAGCTAGTCTGGGGAAAACCTATGAGATGAGAGACATGGTAAGGAAGATACTTAGATCCTTACCGTCCTCATGGACCCCAAAGGTCACAGCAATAGAAGAAGCTAATGACCTGAAGAGAATGTCTGTAGAAAAGCTCATTGGGTCCCTCATGGCCCATGAGATCAACATGGAAAGGCTAGGAGAGTCCTCGAGCAGAAAGAAGCACTCCAACGCCTTAAAAGCTGAAGAAGATTCACCAGAAGCAAGTTCAGCTGAAAGTGAAAGTGATGCAGACAGTGAAAATGAGGAAGCTATGCTATCTAGAAAATTATAGAGAATTTTGGCTAAGAAGAAGAAATTCCAATATGGAAGAAGACACTTCAAAAGAAACAAGGAATTCAAGAAGCCAGATGGAAAAGAAATAAAGAAAGGAGAACCCGTCTGCTATGAATGTAAGAAGCCAGGACACATTAAAACTGAGTGTCCAAAGTTAAAGAAGCTGGAATTCAGGAAGAAGGACAGTTCCAAGAAGTTCAGAAAGTACAAGAAGAAGGTGATGGCAGCAGCTTGGGAAAACAGTAGTGACTCAGACAGTGAGTCAAGTTCTTGCATTGATGAAGAAAAGGCCAACTTAGCCTTCATGGCAAATACTGAAGATAAGGTAACTTCTGACTCCTCTTTTGATTCATGCAATGATTTAGATTCCGATAGCTTAGAAGAGGCTTTCAACGAACTATATGAAAAATATAAAGAAGTGACCAAATTATTAAAAGTGAGCAAGAAAAATATAATCTGTATAGAAAATACAAACTCAGATCTAAAATCAAAAATGAACAATTAGAAAGTCAAATAACTGAACTTAAAAGAAGAAATGAATTGTATGTGAAGACCTAAAAGCTAAGAATGAACAAATAACAAAATTGGAAAAACAGGAAAGTACAGATGAATTAAGAAAAGAAATTAAAAACTTAAATGAAGAAAATGATAAACTATCAAGCACATTAGAGAAATTTACTAATGGTAAAAACTCTCTAATATTAAAAGGTGCTAGAAGATCAGGTAAGAAGAAAAATGGATTAGGATATACACCCCCAGATAATGAAGAAACCATAATTTATCCTAAAACATATCCAACACCAAAATTTGTACCTGAACAAGATATAGCATACAAAGCTGATTTCAAATATATAGAAAAAGTAACTAAGTTATCCTGCTGTAGTCACTGCAATAAGTTAGGACATATTATAACTACATGCCCAACAAGACACAAGAAATGGATAATAAAAGGCAAAATCAATGATACTAACCAATCAGGACCCAAAAGAATTTGGGTACCTAAAGCTTGATGTTTTTATTTCAGGTTAACCCTCGAGCATCCAAATGGTACTTGGATAGTGGGTGCTCAAGACACATGTCAGGTAACCAGAAGTTATTCTCGCATCTCCAAGCTGAAGAAGGAACAATCACTTATGGAGATAATGGGAAAGGAACAGTAATAGGCAGTGGCTCTATAAATAACAAAGGAAAAGCTGTCATAGAAGATGTGTTATTAGTCAAGGGATTGAAGCACAATCTCATCAGCATCAGCCAGCTGTGTGACAGAGGCCATCAGATCAAGTTTCAAGAGTCAAAGTGCAGCATAGTGAAGGATGGAGTAGTCATCTTTGAAGCAAATAGAGAAAAGAATTTGTATGTGCTCTATCTTGAAGAACTCAAAGAGCAAAATGTTTGTTTGGCAGCAAGTAAAGACAAATCTTCTGAATTATGGCACAGACGACTTGGACATTGTAGTTTAGATGGCATGCGGAAATTGCTAAAGAAAAATCTTGTAGAAGGTCTGCCAAAGGTCAGTGCAAAAATGGAAGGTGTATGCGGACCCTGTGCTAAGGGAAAGCACACTAAAAGCTCCTTCAAGTCAAAGACGGTGGTGACCACCTCAAAACCCTTAGAGCTCCTACATATGGATCTATTTGGGCCAATGAGGACTACCAGTCTTGGAGGAAAGAACTTTGGATTTGTCATAGTTGATGACTATTCAAGATATACATGGGTATCATTCCTAGAGCATAAAGATGACACCTTTGAAAACTTTGTTAGTTTCAGCAAGAAGGTGCAGAAAGATCAGAAGTTCAGCATTGTGTCTATTCGATCAGATCATGGTGGTGAATTTCAAAATGAAAGGTTTGCTAGATTCTGTGATGATCAGGGAATTGAGCATAATTTCTCAGCACCAAGGACACACAGCAAAATGGTATTGCTGAGAGGAAGAACAGAACCCTATTGGACATGGCAAGAACTATGCTCTCAGAATATGATCTGCCAAGATATTTTTGGGCTGAAGCAGTCAACACAGCAAGCTATATTGTCAACCGAGTGATGATCAGGCCAATCTGAAAAAGACTGCATATGAACTGTTCAAAGGGAAGAAGCCAAAGATCAGCCATTTCAGAACCTTTGGATGTCCCTGCTTCATTCACAACAATGGAAAAATGGACATTGGTAAGTTGGATGCCAAATCAGATGAAGGCATCTTCATGGGGTACTCTTCTAAACCTAGAGGCTATAGAGTATTTAACAAATGTACTTTATTGATTGAACAGTCTGTACATATTATTTTTGATGAAACTAACCCTTCCTTGAGAAAGGAAGTAGATAGTGACAATGATGATGCAGATGAACTGTCCAAGAAACTAAAAGATACATCAATTGAGGACAAGGATGATCCGCCTTGGAAGAATTGCAACAAGAAGAAATCACTCATGAAAATCTTCCAAAGGAATGGAGATACAAGAAAGATCACCCACCTGAAACATCATTGGTGATCCATCCATAGGGGTAAGAACAAGAGGTAATGTTATTCCTTGTGATTATCTAGCTTTTGTTTCTCAAATAGAGCCTAGGACAGTCAATGAAGCTCTTTCTGATGAATCTTGGATAGTAGCCATGCAAGATGAATTAAATCAATTCAAGAGAAACCAAGTATGGTCACTTGTTCCTAGACCATCAGACCATCCAGTCATTGGCACCAAATGGGTGTTCAGAAATAAACTGGATGAAACTGGTGCAATTTTAAGAAACAAGGCCAGATTGGTAGCTCAAGGCTATTCTCAAGAGGAAGGCATAGATTTCGATGAAACCTATGCACCTGTAGCTAGACTTGAGGCCATTAGAATATTACTTGCATATGCATCTGCTTTGAACTTGACATTATTTCAAATGGATGTTAAATCTGTATTTTTAAATGGTTTTATAAAAGAGGAAGTTTATGTGGAACAACCTCCGGGTTTTGATGACATAGAATTTCCCAATCATGTTTTCAAACTTCATAAGGCATTATATGGTTTAAAACAGGCACCTAGAGCCTGGTATGAAAGGCTTAGCTCTTTTCTTTTAAACCATGGTTTCAGTAGAGGTCAAGTAGATAGTACTCTTTTCATAAAGTCAAAGGTCAAACACATTCTATTAGTCCAAATTTATGTAGATGATATTATCTTTGGATCTACTGATGAATCCCTTTGCAAGTACTTTGAAAAGTTGATGCAGGGAGAATTTGAAATGTGCATGATGGGAGAACTTAATTACTTCCTTGGATTACAAATCAAACAAGGAAAGGAAGGAACTCACATCTGTCAAGCAAAGTACACAAAAGAACTCTTAAAGAAATTTGGATTCAAAAATATCAAGCCACTGTCAACACCAATGAGCACATCAACAAGGATGGACAACGACAAGGATGGTAAGAAAGTAGATCAAAAAGTCTATAGAGGTATAATAGGTTCACTACTTTATTTAACAGCCAGTAGACCTGATATATTATTTAGTGTATGCATGTGTGCTAGGTATCAAGCAGATCCTAGAGAGTCATATTTTATTTCTGTAAAAAGAATTTTTCGATATTTAGCCAGAACTCATGATCTAGGTTTATGGTATCCAAACTCTTGTGAAATCAATTTAGTAGGGTATTCTGATGCTGACTATGCTGGATGCAAGGTAGATAGAAAAAGCACCAGTGGTTGTTGTCAGTTTCTTGCAGGGTGTCTGATATCCTGGTCCTCAAAGAAACAAAATTCAGTAGCACTGTCTACAGCTGAAGCTGAGTACGTGGCTGCTGCTGGAAGCTGCTGCACACAACTCTTATGGATAAAGCAACATCTTGAGGATTTTGGATTAAATATCAACTCAATTCCACTACTGTGTGACAACACCAGTGCCATTAATCTCACCAAGAATCCAGTTCAGCACTCAAGGACCAAACATATTGAGGTTAGATATCATTTTATTCGTGATCATGTTGCAAATGGAAATATTGAAATATCCTTTATTGATACAAATGGCCAATTAGCAGACATTTTCACAAAAGCCTTACCTGAAGAGAGATTCACATCTCTCAGAAGGGAATTAGGCATGTGCAATTTGTGATAAAAGTTTGCTTGCAACTGGCACATTAATTTTTAGATTTAAGTTGTTTTCCTCCATGTTTTTAAGCGAAAGAAATTCAAATTACCCCTTGTAACCGCTCTTTCATTGAAGTCGGTCTGAATAGTCAACACCTTTTGTCGTTTTCCTCCGCCTTTTGGCGCCTCACTTTCCACCCCATTATTTATTCCAAAAATTAAATGCGATAACGATTCATCTCCCATCTTCAACCCTTTCCCTCTTTATCTGCTTGTGCGAGCCGATGCCCTAACCTCTTCAACAACGACTCTCGACCCTTTGAAAATTTGCTCCCATTCCCGCGAAAGATCTCTTGAGGGTTTTCACTCCTTCCCTCATCTCAATCCTCCAGAAACCTTCTTCACCTGATTTCATGGCCGCATCCGTCGTCGCTGGAAGTCTTGGGGGCTACGGCGCTGAGTTCCTCACTCCTGAGCAGCAGGAGAGGTTCACCTTTGTGAAAACTAAGGTCTGTGGAAACAAGGCAGTGGACATAGCAGATCTTGAAAAGAATGGTATGCACAGCGTAGCAGCAGCATTGAGCAAGATGCAGTGGTTGGGAATCACCACCTTCTCAGAGGTAAGTTATCCAGACCTCGTGAAGGCCTTTTTTGTCTGTTTGAAAGCAGAGGCAGACGGGTCCCTAGTTTCATCTGTTAAGGGAACTCTGATTAAGATAGATTATGACCTATTGCACCGGTTATTTGGGGTGAAGACTTCAGGGCACAGTGGGGTTCACACCGTGGACGCCCAAGCTAAAGGTCTTGGTATTGTAGGACCAGAGTTCAGACTGAGGGATGGCAAATTAGACATTAATCAGTTCAATGCTTTCAACCGCCTCCTTCATTTCATAGTTTGCCAAATCTTAGTTCCTAGAAGTGCAACATTCTCAACCTGCACCAAGGCTGATTCAGATGTAATGTTTTGGGCCATTCAAAACAAGGAGATTAACATGGCCGAAGTGATGTTTGAACGAATGAAATTTGCTCGTGACCAGATCTGGGATACCAGGAGTAAGCTTAATGTGTCGTTGCCTTATGCCCACTTGCTTACAAAGATATTCAAACACTTTGGTGTTGATTTGTCTGGGGCGGTAGTAGAGAACATGGGCCAAGCTATTAGGTCCAGGAACCTGAGAAAAAGTGGCTTTTCATTGGTCAATGGAATTTGGTCTAAAACCTCTGTAGCAAAAGGAGAGGCCATTATTGAAGATGTCCCAGAAGTTCAAGAAGATGTGCCCGAAGCCTCAACAGAGCCAGCAGGAGCAGCATCAGTAGCAAATGATGAACCATCAGAACTTGCAGCATCATCTGAATTGGCAGCAGCAGTACAAGCAGAATCACAACCTTCAGTAGCTCAAGCAGAAGAACCAGTGGAAGGTGCAGTTTTTGTAGATGCTCCCATTCAGGGGGAGCAAGACAGGATCATGGAAGATGCTCCCATTCAGGGGGAGCAAGAGACTGAGGACCTCTCTACATCTCAAGGGGTGCATTCAACAGATGCCCCTGTTCATGAAGAACAGACCACAGCTCATCAGGATACAGCTGAGAGGAAAGGCAAAAAGATTGCTCACAGAAGGCGAAGGACATCACAGAAGCTGAAATTGAAGCCTATTCTGAAAAGATTGGAAGCACAAAATGCACTCTTATCCTCAGTCCAATCAGATGTAAGCTCTATCATTGTTCGCCAGACACTCTTTGAAATGGTTTAACAAGGAAATGAGCAGCATGAAGGTAACACTTTCTGAGATTCTGAAGGCAGTAAGTTCTCCACCTCATGGCACTCAAAATGTTTCAGAAGCTGTTCTCAGGCCATCAGGGCCAGTAATCGCAGAAGAAGACAGTGTGCCAGTCCAAGTTCAACTCAGCAGCAAGCAGAAGAACCCGGACCATCTGATGAGAATGCAGGGCCATCTGGGCAGAATCTTGAAGAGGAGTCTCATGTGGCTGTTTCAATGGCAGATGGAGTACCCTCTGAGGATCAAGGGCCAGCAGTACAGGCTGAGGGTCTGTCACCCCTGGAGATTTCGGCAGCAGTTGGAGAAGCACAGGCTGTTGTTCCCGAGCCTTCCACTCTTCCTACTCCAGCCCCTCCTTCTCCACCCACCTCATCCACAGCTCCTCCAGCACCTCCTGTTCCTAAACGGCCACGTTCACGACAAATCTCCTCTCCCACTCCTTTCACTTCTTCCACCACTCCTTTACCTTCCTCCACTGTTGAAGTTCCTCCCGGATCTTCTTTAGCTGGAGCTTCCTCATCTGGTCCCTCCTCCACAAGACCCAATGATCCTTCTACCATCACTCCTGACTCTTTGATTCACCCACCAGCACCTCCATCTTTCATCACTCTCATTCCTGAAGGTGCCCAACTCACCCAACCTGAGATCCATGGCATCAAGGATGAATTTGAAGAAACAATTCTCAAATCTGTCCTAGCCACTGGAACTCACTCTCACAGGACTGGTATTTCCAGCCCTGTCTCCAAACGAAGGAGACTTACTTCCACCCTTCCTGTCTCCTCAGATCCTTGCTATCCACCTCTGTGGTTTTCCCTAGCCATTGCAAATAAGCACAAACCCCTTTATGAGGAATACCTTCAAAAAGTGGTTCTTGCTCATATTTTTGGTTTACCTTTCCAAAATCTTTCCAACCATCTGACTACCATTTTCCCTTACACTTCTCTTTCAAAGGCTCAACAGTCAAAAATCTTTTCTGTGACTGAAGCCAAAACTGAAGAGCAGTGGGCACGGATCAACAGTGCTTTGTACTCCCAATTTAAGAGAGTGCAAGCTGCCAGATATCCTCCCAGGGAAGCCCCTCTCCCTTTGTATGAATGGTTCCAGATCCATCACAAGAACCTGTTTGGACCTTTCATTCAGAAAGAAATCAAGTTCATCAGGCAGTATCAGATGTTCTGCAATTACTGCTATATCAACAGCTTGGATGAACCTCAGTTGGGGCAGTTTCGTGCAGCCATCACAGCTCTGCAGTCCACTCATTGTGAACCTCTTCAGGTAGACTTTGCTACCTTGAAGTTCCCAGACATCGTGTTCCTTCCACCGCTCCACTCCTTGATCATGGATTCCTCGGTTGGTACACTTGTCTTTGAGAGAGCTGCTAGAGTCATGGCCAGGTTGCATGTCTATGAAGGCCGTGATCTTTCTTTCCAAAGATTTGTGTTCAAACACTATCTTGAAGGGCAGATTTCAGCTGATATCCTCGCTCCCATTCTCTCAGAATGTGAAAGGCTGACCTCTGATGAGTGGCTCAAGCACTATCCTTTGTCTGCTCAACAGCTGTCTGATCTGAATGCCTCCCAGGCACAAGCAAATCTACCTCCTCTGTCACCTGGTGACTTTCTGGACGCCAATTCCCGTCACCTCATCAGAAATACATTCGCAATCTGGCTTGAGAGATTCAAGATTTTTCGTGATTTGACGAAGGAGCTCCGGTCTCATCAGATCTTCTATCCTATCAAGATGGACAAGTTTCTCCTCTTTGCCAGCTTTGGGTCCTTCTCCACTTTCAAAATAGCCTTAGGTTTGGATAAATATGGGGACTTTATTTCTGAGCAGTGGAACCTTCATCTCAAGCGGATGGCCCCCACTATGGGACCCTCCTATAACATTGAGATTGGAGCTTTTCAAGCACATTTTGAAGAGCAGAAAGATTGGCACTTCCTGTCATCCGACAGTTTGCCTCCTTGTTGTCTCCTGCCTTCTATCTTGATCCTTCTCTTCGACCTCAAGAACAATAATAAAATTCACTTCTCTTGTCTTCATATACTACTTATCCTGTCTTTGTCTCAGATTACTCCTTTTTTTCTTTTTGCTTAATGACAAAAAGGGGGAGAAAAACTTATGTCTGAAACATCTATATGCATTTTTTCATCCATACTTATTGTTCAGTTTTGTCATCACCAAAAAGGGGGAGATTGATGACCAGTCTGTCCCCATGTAATTCTAATTAATTACATATATATTTTGATGATTAACAAAACCAAACAAAAGTTTATCAATTATATCTAATGAATATTTCATAAGTCTTAAGCACAGGAAAAATACCAAGGTCAAACAAGCCAATAAAGGTATGCCTCTGAAGCCTTAATCTTTTCAACATGATATTTCTCTAAGTCCATATCGACTTCTATTGAAGGCCATAATGATTTCTTTATAAGCATATCGATTTCAATAGAATTATCATAACGATTTCCTTTCTGGCTGAAAAATCATGTTGTTTCAATCAAATCGATGCCCTAACGATTCTATAAGTGATCGCAACGATTTCCTTATAAGACTGAAAAGTCATGTTATTTCAAACAAGTCGATGTCACAACGACTCTATAAGTTACCGTAACGATTTCTTTAGAGCTCGTAATGACTTACCTGTCACAACGACTCTATAAGTTACCGTAACGATTTCTTTAGAGCCCGTAACGACTTGCTCGTCACAACGACTCTATAAGTTACCGTAACGATTTCTTTAGAGCCCGTAACGACTTGCTCGTCACAACGACTCTATAAGTTACCGTAACGATTTCTTTAGAGCCCGTAACGACTTGCTCGTCACAACGACTCTATAAGTTACCGTAACGATTTCTTTAGAGCTCGTAACGACTTGCCGTCGCAACGACTCTATAAGTTGTCGCAACGATTTCTTTAGAAACTCGTAACGACTTTCCTGTCATAATGACTGTATAAGTTATCGTAACGATTTCTTTAGAAAGCGCAACGACTTGCTTGTTGTAACGGTTTCATAAGTTACCGTAACGACTTCTTTAGAACTCGCAACGACTTGCTTATTGTAACGACTTCATGTTACCATAACGATTTCTTTAGAGTTCATAACGACTTGATAAGTATTAATAATGATTTCTTTAGAATTGACAATGACTTGCTTTGTATAATGATTTGTTAAGTATTTCACATCGATTTCTTCAGAAACACAACAATTTGCTTTGTGCAACGATTCATTAAGTGTTCATGATATATCTTCCGTCACATAACGATTTGCTATGACTCATAACGATTTCATAAGTCATATAGTCATCGATTTCATATCTTGATATCTTATTCATCTTAAAAGCGTTGACTAGTCAAAGTCCACGTAGACATCTCCCTGACGCTTTTGCATTTATGAGATCTGAACATATCTCTGCATTCATGCAGACCATATCATCCTTTATCGTGCCTACTCTGATAACGTCCTTTAGACTTAAGCTATTTAGCATTACTATTTCCATGACTATTGCTACTAACGTTGACTGACATCAGAGACAGCTTAGCTATCTGCTATTTGAGTTTGACATTTGTGCAGACCTCTGATCCAGCTTCACGGTACAATGTTAAACAAATAGAAGCCAACGGATATCTTTGAAGATCTCATCTCTTTGCGTGCTCAAGTGATCAAAAGACTGTTGACAGGAAGCTTCCAAGACTCCATATGTCATTCAGTCTAACGACTACTCAAAAGAGAGACAACGGACACTTCAACGTCTACATTTCAAATTGAAGATATAAATTCAAGTCAGAAGAACAGAAGAAAGACAGATCGCGCAATCAAGCATTCAAATTTTTCTGAAGAAAGTTCAGAGCTAAGAACCTTCATTCCACTTAGCTTTTGCTCTTTTGCTCTCCACTAGTTTGTGAAAATCTTGAGAGAGCCTGTGTAGTTCTGAGAGTGTACTTAGCTTAAATCTCTTCCTCTCAGTTCTAGTAGCTTCAGATCCTTGCTTGTCAAAAGCTTGATCTAGGGGCTTGAATTTCATTCACTCTCTTTGTGTTGTTCCCTTCGGTTGTGAAGGAAGACCTGGTGGTATCCAGGGTGTTGTTCCCTTCGGTTGTGAAGGAAGACCTGGTGCTATCCAGGGTGTTGTTCCCTTCGGTTGTGAAGGAAGACCTGGTGTGGTATCCAGGGAGTTGTTCCCTTCGGGTGTGAAGGAAGACCAGCTGAGCTGGGTGTTGTAGCGTCCTTAGGGGGACTGTACCCTGGTTAGTGAAATCCTGAGTTGTTGCTCAGGGACTGAACGTAGGACTCCTAAGGAAAGGAGGTCTGTACCAGGATAAACCTTGTGTTGTGTGATTGTCTTCTTTGTGTGTTTGTTATTTCAACTAACTGTCTCTAACCTACTTCGAAGAACGTTTGTGTGAATGTTTTTAGTTACATGTATCTTCTAGATTAATTTTTTAAAGACCCATTCACCCCCCCTCTGGGCTCGTCAACTGGGCAACAAGCTCGACATCTATGTGGAAATCCATAGAGAGCGGAGACTTACGGAGGTCTTAAGGAAAAGGTCGCTAGTCTACCAATTCAGAATAACCGGCAGAGAGCTCCCAATTCCCCAAGAAGGGTGTGCCTACTCGTGCAAATGTGTAAGTGACGAGTCACGGATCTTTCCTAGCATGTATACATATGGATAAATAATTAATGGAACACCGGAAAGCATGTAACTATTGAAACTCATATGTAAATCATGATATTAACTTCACTAACAAGTCCATACTAACGTGTATTCATCTCCATATTAACAACAATTTCTTATCATTTCAATTGACAATAGGAAAGATCACAAGATAATCCAATGAACATAAGGACAATCACAATTACACATTAGAATCATATTCGTATCATTACCATTTTTCAATGCGTTGATTTCTTTTAGGTCCATGCATACTATATAACATCATGCACATGCTAGTAGACATCATGTAATGATCAGACCCAAGATATGCAATTTTTTTGCAAGGGTAGTGTCGACACACCCTTTACTAGTGTCGACACAATGCTTCAAACACAAGGCAAAATAATGCAGAACTGGTCAAGTAGTGTCGACACTAGATCAAGTAGTGTCGACACTAGAGACAACTCCCAGAAAACCCAGTCAACAGGTCTGTACAGGGTGTCGACACAGGATCAAGTAGTGTCGACACAGGATCAAGTAGTGTCGACATAGGATCATGTAGTGTCGACACAAGATCAAGTAGTGTCGACACTAGAGACCTTCCCAGAAAACCTTTTGTGCCAATCTGGGACAGTGTGTTGACACTAGATCAAGTAGTGTCGACACTAGAGGCTTTCCCAGAAAACTTATAGGTCAAGTGTAACCCAAAAACACATCTCATACAGTGATTTGCTTACCCCTGCTTATAACTCTCTAAGGAATGACATTTAGATAAAACGTTCAACATGAAATATGACAAGGACAACTAGTAGGAGAACTTTGATGTTGGGGGTTTGATCTAATTCAGTCTCAAATCCCGAGAAATATATGAAGAACATAAAGCTAAGTGCAGCCCAAAATCGCAGTATCATGCAGTGACTCTCTTACCATGATCATAACTCTCTAACTAAAGACTTTTGGACAAAATGTCCAACAAAAAAGATGATCGTAACTACAAGTAGAAGAACTTTCATGAAGGAAGTTTAGTCTAATTTGGCATCAAATTGCGTGCATAATAAGAAGAACGAGAAAATCCCTAACTGTGCGAGACTTAGGGACAACTACGAATACACAATGTATACTCCATGCAAATTAGTCAAACCAAGTGCAAATGAACCTAGACTCGAAGAACTACATGATGGTGTTGGTTTTCTTTAATCTTGGCCTGAGAACACCTACCCTTGAACGCTAAGAACTCCCTGCAGATTTCTGGTTGATGTAGAGCGAGGTCGAGGAAGACCATGTTTTTCCCAGCCGTTCTCCACTCCTCCAGCGCCCCAAACTTGCTGCTCACGACTCCAGCCTGTTGCTAAACCTTCCTAAAGAGTTTAATGATGAGTTCTTATAGATTTAGGGTGTATTTACATGTCCTAATGGGACTAGGAAAGGGGGCTGCGAATTCTGCTTCTTACTTTCCAAAATCTGGGATTCCTCACCTAAAGGAGGTAGCTACACCATGGGAAGGTGTCTTACAGGGTTGGCCACGATTTGGGTTGCCATGCATGGCCATTACCACTAATTTTAACCCTAATTTGCCCTCCCTATTCACTACATAATTACATACACGAATTTCTGGGTATTTCCTTTGTCCAAATTTTATCCTTGGGCCAAATGTGTTTCATTGGTCCAATCTTGTTAATGGGTCATTAATACATGATATTGGAAGTCTCTCCAATATATTTATTTAATTTATGGTTGGGTCATTTTTCCGTGTTAACAATTTTCTGACTTAGTTTCCTAATTCGGGTAACTTGGTCACGTGTGACGTACACTCGACCAATCAGATTTTTCATTGCACGAATTCCTTCGTGGAACACTTAGGGACAATATTTGGGGTTGATTTATAATTTTTTACGAAAATTTTCCGATGTGTTTTCTCTCGTACGATAATAGTACATAAGTTTTATCATTCCGATAATTGCAGAATTTATTTATCCCCCTTTATTTCTAAAATTTTTAAATCACTAAATTTCTGGGATGTTACAGTTTTTGCCTTATATTTTACTAAGACTTTGATCATAGTTAGATTAGAATAAGTTTTTTTAGCTAATGTCATAACTTCTTTTTGTTCATTGTCTAAATATTTATTGAGACTATCGGGGTTGTTCTTTATCATCATCGCCCAAGTGTTTTATAGTAAGTCTTCGAGGAAGAGAATCAGATCTCTGAAGTTTAATGATATTATTTTCTATAACTAATTGCCTTGAAACTTGTGGTATATGTTTTGTTTTAAATTTTCTAAAGCTATAAACCAATCTTTCGGAAGGCTTATTTGATCTATTTTCGGTTCAATGATTTCAGAATATGATAATTGATCTTCTAACATCATTATATTCTGTGGAACAGGTTTAGTTGGCATATCATTGTGTTCAGATAAGTTAGCTAATAATTTAGTTGTAATTGTTAATGGTTTACTACCTTCATGCATTTCAACATTTCTAAGTTCATGATATATATACAAACATTCATCTAAGTTTTTATCATTTAAACTTATAGAATATTGTGGAAAGATTCTAAATTTTAAATAATGATAAATCAAATTACTTTGTATCATACCAATTATTGATTGTGAATCTTTAGTAAATCTTCTATCTGCTAGAATGATAGTAGTAGGAGAGTCTATTCCTTTCCTAAAATTGGCTTTAATGACTATATCCATACATCCTAGATGTAGATATTTAAACTTATCCTTTCTTTTGCTAGTTTGTAGTAATTGATTTATTTTTTCTTTGCTTATAATTTGTAAATGTGTTATTGTCTTATTTGTTTCAGACGAATCTATTGTCTGTTCAAATCGTTCTACTAATAATTTTTCTTTTCACCATAAATTCCATTTTAATTGATCAACTTTGTTTTTTTCTATTTCCCATGGAGTATTATGTATTTTTTCATAAACGTCTTCATTGAAAATTATCATTTGTTTATTTAAATTTTCAGTTTCTTCTTCTATCATATTTAATTCTGAATAAGATGATTCTTCTTTAGTAGTCATCATAAAAATGTATTTTATATTACTGTATCCAAATGGATCAAATTGGTCTAATTGTCTAGATATGTCCGTTGATATCTCTGTTTGAGTATTGTTTAATTGTAAGGGTTGTTCTTGTTGTAGAAATGGGTCTTGAAGAAGAAATGGATCTTCAGTTTCATGTAAACTTTGTTCTTCTTCATCTACAACATATTCTTCTATAAAAACTATCTCTTCTTCTTCACTTTCAGATTCTAATTCATAATCATAGTTTTCTGGGTCGGATAGATCTTGTCCAAAGTTTATTTCATAGATATCATTAATTATATCCATATTTATTGTTTTAATTTGTTTTCTTTTAGGTCATTTATTTGCATAATGCCCTTCTTCACCACACTTAAAACACTTACATGTTTTATTTAATCTTTTCTTTAAATATTTTTTATTGGGGTAAAACCGTTTGGGTTTAAATTTCATTCGAAATTTTTTCTTAGACTTTTGAAAAGGTCTATTGAATGTTTGTTGATTTGAATTTTGTTGTGGTTTATAATAATATGCTACTGGTTTAGGTCCACCACGTTTACTACGCGAAGGAGCACAGCCATAAAGGAGTGTAGGAAGGAGTGTTTCACAACAATTCGGAGGATCTGCTATTGGACTATATTGTTGAAACAGTTGTTTAGAATATGTAAAGGATTGTAAAAGAGAAGTTTCTTTACAATATGATCGAAAGAGTGTGAGGCTACAACTCATTCGAGTTGAAAGACTATATGTACCCACTCTTGGAGCTTTAGTTTCGGCTAAAAATGAATGATAAAATTCTTTTAGTTTGGAATCCCATGGAGAAGGAAATTTGTTAAAATATTCCTATTCCCAGTGGGGCAATTTTTCTGGCGGAAGTTGCCATACATAAACGGAGTAATCTGATGAGAAATGTATTATATAGCAAATATTACATATGCACATTTTTCCTAAAATAGTTTCTATATCTTCTATATTAAGTGTATCAACTTTGGTTGAGGCTGTAAAAAATTGAAGTAAAGCTATTTGAAAGTGAAATAAAGCTTCTTCAAAATTTTGTATTTGTCTGATATTTTTAAATACTTCTAAATTTATTTGATAAACTATAGCATAAGCTGCACATCCTCTCATTTTACTAATCATAAAATCAATGAGATTGGCTACAGTCAAATCTGGATACATAAATTGTAATGAAAAAACTAATTGAGACCATTGGATGATATAATTAGCTCTTTGATGAATAGGAATTTGATCTATATTGAATGTAAAGTCATTTAATTCAAAAGGGTCACTAACTGTTGGCTTTGGATTTAAAGCAGGTATTTTCCTTGGATTTCTATGAGCTGTATTATAATAACCATGCGATCCCCAAGTAGCTGGTCTTTTACCATAACTTTGAGAATGAGGTATTTGTTGGCTTGGTATTGAAGTAGGAATTGATTGTGTTCTAGGTATTGACTGTTGCCTAGAACCTGTAACTGAGGATTCACCATCTACTGCTGCAGTTGTAGAGGCAGAGGGCGCTGGTGCTGGGATAGAAGCAGAAGGTGTAGAGGGTGCCGGAGTTATATCAGCCATATTTATTTGAAAGAGTTCTTCTTGTTCAAAAAATTCTTCAAATGAGTTTTCGGATATGGTTTCTAGTTCTGAATCTATCTCAAAATTTGGTTTGAAATTATATTGTTTAAAGGTTTCAAAATGATTATCATAATAATCTCGAATATTTTGTAAGTTTGATGAAGAAGGATTCATAGTATATGAATATATTTTTTGTTCTAGAATTACTTTTAAATCCATATTGTTGAAAGTTTGCTTCAAAACAGACTCTCATAGGGGTTATAGCTTCTATTGCCTTAATAGAATCTTTTGGTTTAAATAGATCTTTATAATTTAAAATAAAATCTGGCACTCGACGAGATGTAAGAGGTGATAATTGAAAAGGCGTGACTGGTTTTGTCATAGTTTGTAGTTTAGTTTCTACAATTTTTAATAAGGTATTATTTTGAATTTCATAATCTATAATAACATTTTGTTGATTAAAGATATTTTGGAAATTTTGTTTTACATCGCTTGTTGCATCTTTATTATGAACTAGATGTTTATAATTTTCTGAAGAGTCAAAAGAACATAAACTATAACTAGTTTGTTTATTCTATCCTAGCTTCTACTTTAAACTTTTAATTCAATCAATATTTGTTTATATATCTTTGAGAATAGTGAGTAGTACCCGTGAAGCTCTTGTAAAGCCAGGAAGGTAGAGAGTATTGGGGAATATCTAAACCCGAAGACATACTTAATCAAATGGCAATTGACTTAAGAGGTAAAGCAGTAGCAACGGTAGAACAAACAGATAGTTATAGTTTATGTTCTTTTGACTCTTCAGAAAATTATAAACATATATATATATATATATTTATATATATATGTCTATATATCTATGTAAGACCTATATAAAAATTCGAAACACAACAAGAATAACAGTAGGAAGTGGGATTAACAGTGGAGAGTGGAGTAACAGTGATGAGAAGAGGAGGAAGAGAGGAAGGCGTAGCAAAGGAACTAATATTAAGATGCAAACTCTAACAAGTGATGATCCTCACAACCCGAGGACCTTAGGTATAAATAGAGCAATGCTTGCCAACTATTGGCAAAGATTCGCTCTTATCGTAACAGTGACATATTGTAGCGACCCTCATTATATCAGTACGGTTATACCAACCCACGTCGATATAGTGAACGTTGCCACAGTGGGACATTTACCCAACATAAACATTCAGCTAAGATACACGTGAATATAAGAACAGAGTAGCGGAAGTAAAAGAACCACTGTCTTCATTTCATTCATCATCCACATTTAACATACATGATTCGATAACATTTAAAGAACTAAAAGTCCACATAATTATCCACACTTAAACATTCTTCCATGATAATGCAAGTACAATGTTGCAATTACATACTATGAAGTCAAATATCGTAAAGTACACCGGCGATCTAATCTCCACGCTCGGAGTCGGTCTCCACTGCCTCCTCCGCAAGGGTGTCGTCACCAACTACACCTGTACGCCGAAGCAAGTAATGAGTCTAAAAGACTCAGCAAATAACTCTACACATACCATACATGTACACGCCATAGCAGGTTTTACATACACATTTGCAGGATACGATGTATGACATACTTAACATTGAAGGTCAACACTCTATTATGATGACTCTACCAATTAAACACATGGCTCATGCTTTCAGGTTTTTTTCCACAATAAAGCTTCCTATCACATGCTCTCTACTCATTCCAATACATGGAAGGTCCATTTTCAATTAAACTAGTCATGAAGCAAGTTTAGCATGGTCTCAATGCCTATGTGAAAGGAATACACTTAGCATGAATTTCTATACATTCCTATACATGCTCATGACCATTTCATCCTCTTTAAGCTTGCTGGTTTTACATAGACTAGGAAGCATAACCCAACCCATGATAGCTACTTAATCAATTTAAGTTACAACATGAAGGCAAACAAGCATGGGATTACTTACATACCACTAAGAATCATTCTAACATGGATTCTAAGCAATTTGCACATGTAAAGCATGATTATAAGTACATTTAGTTTGCTGTTTTTAACATGATTTCAGATTACTACAACATGTATCACAAATTCACAACTTCACATTTTGGTTTCACATTTTTACACAACTTTTTCAATCACATAGTATACACTTTACACATGCACATTTACACATTGTTCACATTCACATTTCTTTACACATGAACACATACACATTTTCACTTTCACATTTAGTGCCGTGACACATAGTCCAAACCACCAGAGAAGGACACATCACATCACATACAAATAGACGTCACCTAGGCAATACAGTGATGACTCTTGGACTGCGCAGACCGGGAGAACAAGTCTCCACTCTAACCAGTGGTACTTGTCCACCTCTAGGATTTCATCCTAATGCCTTTAGGATCACAACATATTGAACCTTCTCAGGGGGACTTTTCCTTGATACGGTTCCACTGCCCTCTATGGAAGTAGTGTCACACTTGGCACAATTTGCACATTTACCGATTTTCAACACATATCTTTACACATGTCACTTGCCTCTCATTCACTTTCTCACTCACACAAGAGCTCTATTTTCCTAACATGATTCTACAGTTAACAGGGACTACATATTCAGAAATTTGCATGAATCAGATCACACACACATGTCACATTATTCCCACATTAGCATGCTTTTTTTTTTACATTTCTCGCATGGAAAAATTCATATTTCACTATGTAGTTGTCCAAACGACTTGAAAATTTAACCACATGCTGATCTTAGGTTTATGATTCCACATGAAAATTTTCAGATTTTTCTGACTCAAAATGAAGTTACAGAAAATTTAACATCAATTTCACATTACTATTCATAATGCAAATTAACATGGAGTTGAACATAATCACAAATTTAACAGCTCACTGTCTGCACCCTAGCATGCACAGGGTCACAAAATTTATTCCCGAATTTACTGAGCAACAAGCAATTTACTGGAATTTAACATGACCTACGCATGATTTCTATTTCCCAAAACAGAAATTTCAATAACCATACAAGCAGGGGAAAAATGTCAGAAACTCAGAGCACAGATAGGATCATGCATACATGGTCTAACAAATTTGGGCAACAAAACTTTGACACGGATCATTAGGATCATGGTGAATACACATTGCCATTCTTTTCGCATACACATTAGATAGACGAATAAACTCAACCACCCACAAAATAAATGTTCATTCATTCTCCCATTCATCACATTAGCTAGTATACATAGAATATAAGAGTTACATTATATCCTCATCGCAAAACACGTCGAAATTAATCAAATATGCCAGGAAGAACAGCTCACTGCTCTATCCTGGAGAACTTAACGGCGGTCTCTGGCCGTTTCAGGAGTGGACGGCCAGATCGCTGGACGCATACCAGGGATCTCGGCGTCAAGGGCATTGACGCCAAGTTCCTGTCTGTGCAGAAACACAGACCGAACTCCAAATGCAAAGGTGAAAGGGGGATCTAGGACGTGAGGAAAAATACATAAAAATTATAAAACCCTACTTGACATCTACATGGACGGAGGGTGAAGGTTACTTGCCTCTGAAAAATACTACAAGGGGATCTAAAATGGCGGTGAAGCTCTCCTTGGGCAGTCCCAAGAAGCCTCCAATGACACCTTCCTCCGGGTTCTTGATTGATGTAGACACCAAAGCGAGATCGGGGAAGCCTTCCCTGATGCTCCAGCTATCTCCCAGTCGTTGTAGATGGCCGGACAAAGCTCCAAATTCCCGGATCTAGGCTTGCAAAGTCAGGTCCTTCTCACAGAAACTAGGGTTTGTCTTCTTCTCTTTGCAAAGAGCCAAGAGAGGGCTGAGGGTTGCAAGAAGGGCTTGTATATAGAGGAGGGGAAGCTCTCCTCTCACGCAGGTCGGACAAGAGGGCTTTCAGACTGTTGGAGACAGCTCCCCAATGGTTGGGGTAGCTTGTTCCAGAATTCTGGGTTCTGCAACGCATGCAGGTCAGAGAAATTGGCGTCCACATCGCTGGACGCTGGACTTAGTGTTGGCGTCCATAGGGTTGACGCCGACACAACATCGACGTCTATTGATATTTACGCCAATTTGGCCCTCGGCCAGAACTCTAAAACATGCAGAAACCATGCACATCTTATACCTATATATGTGCCATATGTATACGTTATCATGTACACACTATCATCATACCATTCATACATTATTTACAACTAACTTATACACATGCATACATAAGTATACTAACTAGTACTTACGTAGATATTTACATATGTACATACACAACATGAATTATTTACGTGCAATACAATAATGCAACAGAATTCGAGGGCCTTACACCCTCTCCCCCTTAAAAGAAACTTCGTCCTCGAAGTTAGAATGACGCTACTCAAACAAAAGGGGATACTTCTTTTTCATCGCATCCTCAAGCTCCCAAATAGCCTCCTCTCGTGAGAAGTTCCGCCAGAGAACTTTCACTGACGCAATACTCTTGTTCCAGAGATGCTGAACCTTCCGGTCAAGAATAGCTACTGGTTGCTCGACATACGACAGATCTGGCTGAATCTCCACTGGCTCATGACTAATCACATGAGACGGATCTCGGACATACTTCCTGAGCTTCGAAACGTGGAAAACAGGATGAACACTAGCCAAAGATGGGGGTAATGCTAGCTCATATGCCACGCTGCCCAATCGTCTGAGAATCTCATATGGGCCAATGAACCTAGGGCTCAACTTACTATGCCTGCCAAATCTGACGACTCCTCGAGTAGGCGATATCTTCAAGAAGACATGATCGCCAACCTCGAACTCCAAATCCTTTCTCCTGTTGTCGGCATAACTCTTCTGCCTATCCTGTGCCGCAACAAGCCTCTTTCTGATCAGCTGGATCTTATCTGAAGTTTCCTGAACTAACTCCGGTCCGATCAACTACCTATCACCAGTCTCCTCTCAACATAAAGGAGATCTGCAGGGCCTACCATCCAACGCCTCGAATGGAGCCATACCAATACTTGCATGAAAGCTATTGTTGTATGCGAACTCCACAAGAGGTAAATGGCGCTCCCAATCATCCTTCCAATCCAGAACACACGCTCTCAACATATCCTCGAGCGTCTGGATAGTCCTCTCGACTGTCCATCAGCCTGGGGATGAAATGCTGAACTGAGCTTCAGCTCCGAACCTAAAGCATCCTGAAGACCCTTCCACAACCTCGAAGTGAATCTCGGATCCCGATCCGAAATGATCGACTTCGGTACACCATGCAATCTAATGATACCGCTAACATACAATCTAGCTAAACTCTCTACGGACTGCTTCTTCTTCATAGGTAAGAAATGAGCAGTCTTCGAGAATCTATCTACAACTACCCAAATCGAGTCATTGCCCCTTCTAGATCGAGGCAAACCCGAAACAAAGTCCATAGTGACAGCTTCCCACTTCCACACTGGGATGTCCATCCTTTGCATAAGGCCGGATGGTCGCTGTCGCTCGGCCTTCACTTGCTGGCATACTAAACACCGAGACACATAATCCGCTACATCCCTCTTCATTCCAGACCACCAAAAGGATCTCTTCAAATCCTGGTACATCTTCGTGTTACCCGGATGAATAGAGAATCACGATCTATGAGCCTCCGCTAACACATGCTCACGAACATCTACTAAATCAGGGACACAAACACGGTGATGAAATCTAATCACACCGTCCTCATCACGAGCAATGCCTGCCTTGCCCACTAACTCTAAGAGTCTAGGGTTGGCCTTCTGTTGCTCGATCACCTCATCCAAAACCGAGGACCTAAGAGATAACTGAGCTACAAAAGCCTGGCATAGCGATGGCTCTAACTCAGTCAACGCGCAAGCCGCATCTTCCAACATCTTCCAATCCTGCTGGAGAGATGGCCTCTTTCTACTCAGAGCATCTGCTACGACATTCGCCTTTCCAGGGTGATACTGAAGGTCGAAGTCATAGTCCTTCAAGAACTCAATCCATCTTCTCTGCCTCAGGTTTTGTTCCTTTTGGGAGAAAAGATATTTCAAGCTCTTATGGTCGGTAAACACCTCATATCTGACACCATAAAGATAGTGTCTGCAGATCTTTAGTGCATGAACCACTGCCGCGAACTCCAAGTCATGAGTCGGATAGTTCTTCTCATGCTCCTTCAACTGACGAGAAGCATAAGCCACTACCCTTTCCTGCTGCATTAGCACACAACCTAACCCAACCGAGACGCATCCGTGTTGATAGCAAAACCCTCTACACCACTCGGTAAGACTAACACCGGGCCGAGCTGTCGTGAGCTTAGTCTTCAACAATTGAAAACTACTCTCGCACTTCTCGGACCATACAAACTTCACTCCCTTTCTGGTGAGCTGAGTCAACGGGGCGGCGATGGATGAAAATCCCTCAATAAATCATCGATAGTAACCAGCTAAACCAATAAAACTATGAATCTCCGAAGGGGTCTTGGGGATCTCCCAATCCATAACTGCCTGGACCTTTGCTGGATCAACTGCAACACCAGCACCGGAGATAACATGCCCGAGGAAATGAACCTCGCGCAACCAAAAATCGCACTTGCTGAACTTAGCATACAGCTTGTGCTCACGAAGAACCTCTAACACTACCCTCAAATGCTGACGGTGTGTGGCCTCGTCCGGAGAGTAGACCAGCACATCATCAATAAACACTACGACAAAGCTATCTAAATAAGGCCTAAACACCCTGTTCATGAGATCCATGAATGCTGTAGGGGCATTGGTCAATCCGAAAGGAAGGACCAAAAACTCATAATGTCCATAACGGGTTCTAAACGCCGTCTTGGACACATCCTCACTCCGAATCCTCAACTGATGATAACCAGATCGCAAGTCAATCTTAGAAAAGACTGATGCCTCTCGCAACTGGTCAAACAAATCATCAATACAAGGTAAGGGATACCTGTTCTTCACAGTCACTTGGTTTAGCTTTCTGTAGTCAATGCATAACCTAAGTGACCCTTCTTTCTTCTTGACGAATAATACAGGTGCGCCCCAAGGGGAAACACTCGGGTGAATAAATCCCTTATCAAGCAACTCTTGCAACTGCCTCCTCAACTCGGCTAACTTCGCAGGTGCCATCCGATATGGAGCCTTCGAGATAGGAGAGGTGCCCGGAAGCAACTCTATGGTAAACTCTATCTCTCTATCCGGTGGCAATCCAGTCAAGTCATCAGGAAAGACGTCTGGAAAATCCTGCACTACCTCAATCTCTGCAAGAGTAGGTGACTCATCAGCCTCTGGCACTAACACCACGCTGGCAAGAAAAGCGTCACAACCCTTGTTTACCATGCGCATCGCCTTCATGGCAGAGATGACCATCTTTCCCGCCAAGTTCCTTGGAAAGGGGTGAGAGAACTCATCCTCACCAGGAATGCGGAAAACAATCCTCTTCCGACGACAATCCACTAACGCATAGTGCTCTTCTAGCCAATCCAGACCAAGAATAGCATCATAGTCCTTCATCTTTAGCAAGAAGAAACACCCATCTAGGATTCTATCCTCAATGCACACAGGTAACGACGGAATGCACTTCCTAGTCGATACCGTACCCGCAGGGGTGTGCACAGACAAAGGGACCTCTAAATCCTCAGACTCTATGCCTAACTCTAGGGCTAACTGCCTAGTGAACTGCTCAGAAATGAACGAGTGAGTAGCACCCGTATCAAACAAAACCCGAGCGTGCACACCTAAAAGTAAAACCGTACCTTCGGTGACATGCTCCGTCTGCTCGGCGTCCTCGCGAGCTAAAGAAAACACTCGAGCTGGGGCTCGAGGCCTTCCTGGTCTTCCCGTAGCTGGCGCCGCTGCCGCTACTGCTACTGGGGCTGGCGCTCCGCGCTGGACTCCCTGCTGAAGTCTTGGGCAATCCTTGATCTTGTGGTCGCTGCTTCCGCACTTCAAGCACTTGCCCGTAATCATCCAACATTCGGTACCACCATGTGTCTTCCCACAGTGGGGACACTCTTTCTTCACACTAGGGGAACGTACAGAGGGTACCTGAGAACTGCCGACTGCCACTGATCGCTGCTGCGTCTGGTACACCGCTTTCTTCTTGTCTTGCCGTTGGAATGTCGCTGCTGGCCTCTTCTGCAAAGCTTTCTTCTCTTCAAGGTATTGCTCCATATCTCCCTCCTGCCTACAAGCAGCACTAAGGGCCTCGTCCAACGTGCGGTGGTCAAATGCCACGAGTCTCGTCCGCAGTGATGGCTTGAGTCCCATCACGAACTTCTTTGTCTTCCTGCGCTCGTCTGCCACGATGTGAGGTGCATATTTAGAGAGTTCAGAAAATCTTGCCTCATATTCTAGCACGGTCATGGAGCCTTGAGCCAAAGAGAGGAACTCCTGCTCCATCCGATCTTGCACATGCTCGGGGACGAACTTGGCCCGAAAGAGCCTCACGAACTCGTCCCAAGCAACATCGATAGCTCCGTCCTCAAACCGGGTACGCAGCAATGAAGCCCACCATACATCAGCTCTTTCCTGCAGTACACCGCTCATAAGCACCATCTAAACAAATCTAACTTAACAAAACATACAAGCATATAACTAAGGCATACCTGTAGCATGTAGGTGGCTAATGTAACCTTATCCTCACCTGCACACCTGATGGCTCGGAAGATCTTTTCTATCTCCCTCATCCAGCTTTCTACCAACAATGGATCGCTCTCTCCCTTAAAAGTGGGTGACAGCATCCTCTTGAATCTTTCCATGGTAGAAGGTCCACCATGGTCCTGAGCTGGTACTTGAGCCTGCTACAGTACAAAGCAAGCAATACACAATCAACATAATATCGCATAATTAAATAAAATAGACTATTAATCATTTATTAGTCTAACCTGAGCCTCCAACTGAGCCTGGAGTGCTGCCTGGGTATGAGCCTGCGTCTGCATGGCTTGCACCAGACCTTGCATGAATACTCCATAATCCACAGGTGGCGGTGGGGGAAGTACAGGACCCTGTGGAGCAGGAGCCTGCTGCTCAGTCCGCTCATCACGTCTCGGCTCGTCCTCACGGGCCGGCGCTCCGCCACGCCTACCTCTCGAAGCCATGGATGTAATAAATTTCAGCCACCATTAGAGCTACATTAATTTATTTCCTAACCGTTTTCTTATCTATTTTCATTCGTTATTAATCAATTCTACACATGTGGACATTCCTATGTAGACTTAGCATGTAATGAAGATGATGACTTATGTATATTCATGTGCAATCTCAACCGGATCTCTGATACCAATCTCTGTAGCGACCCTCATTATATCGGTACGATTATACCAACCCACGTCGATATAGTGAACGTTGCCACAGTGGGACATTTACCCAACATAAACATTCAGTTGAGATACACGTGAATATAAGAACAGAGTAGCGGAAGTAAAAGAACCACTGTCTTCATTTCATTCATCATCCACATTCAACTTACATGATTCAATAACATATAAAGAACTAAAAGTCCACATAATTAACTTGCTGAAAATCAAATACATAATTGTCCACACTTAAACATTCTTCCATGATAATGCTAGTACAATGTTGCAATTACATACTATGAAGTCAAATATCGCAAAGTACACCGGCGATCTAATCTCCACGCTCGGAGTCGGTCTCCACTGCCTCCTCCGCAAGGGTGTCGTCACCAACTACACCTGTACGCCGAAGCAAGTAATGAGTCTAAAAGACTCAGCAAATAACTCTACACATACCATACATGTACACGCCATAGCAGGTTTTACATACACATTTGCAGGATACGATGTATGACATACTTAACATTGAAGGTCAACACTCTATTATGATGACTCTACCAATTAAACACATGGCTCATGCTTTCAGGTTTTTTTCCACAATAAAGCTTCCTATCACATGCTCTCTACTCATTCCAATACATGGAAGGTCCATTTTCAATTAAACTAGTCATGAAGCAAGTTTAGCATGGTCTCAATGCCTATGTGAAAAGAATACACTTAGCATGAATTTCTATACATTCCTATACATGCTCATGACCATTTCATCCTCTTTAAGCTTACTGGTTTTACATAGACTAGGAAGCATAACCCAACCCATGAGCGCTACTTAATCAATTTAAATTACAACATGAAGGCAAACAAGCATGGGATTACTTACACACCACTAAGAATCATTCTAACATGGATTCTAAGCAATTTGCACATGTAAAGCATGATTATAAGTACATTTAGTTTGCTGTTTTTAACATGATTTCAGATTACTACAACATGGATCACAAATTCACAACTTCACATTTCGGTTTCACATTTTTACACAGCTTTTTCAATCACATAGTATACACTTTACACATGCACATTTACACATTGTTCACATTCACATTTCTTTACACATGAACACATACACATTTTCACTTTCACATTTAGTGCCGTGACACATAGTCCAAACCACCAGAGAAGGACACATCACATCACATACACATAGACGTCACCTAGGCAATACAGTGATGACTCTTGGACTGCGCAGACCGGGAGAACAAGTCTCCACTCTAACCAGTGGTACTTGTCCACCTCTAAGATTTCATCCTAATGCCCTTAGGATCACAACACATTGAACCTTCTCAGGGGGACTTTTCCTTGATACGGTTCCACTGCCCTCTATGGAAGCAGTGTCACACTTGGCACAATTTGCACATTTACCGATTTTCAACACATATCTTTACACATGTCACTTGCCTCTCATTCACTTTCTCACTCACACAAGAGCTCTGTTTTCCTAACATGATTCTACAGTTAACAGGGACTACATGTTCAGAAATTTGCATGAATCAGATCACACACACACGTCACATTATTCCCACATTAGCATGCATTTTTTTTTACATTTCTCGCATGGAAAAATTCATATTTCACTATGTAGTTGTCCAAACGACTTGAAAATTTAACCACATGCTGATCTCAGGTTTATGATTCCACATGAAAATTTTCAGATTTTTCTGACTCAAAATGAAGTTACAGAAAATTTAACATCAATTTCACATTACTATTCATAATGCAAATTAACATGGAGTTGAACATAATCACAAATTTAACAGCTCACTGTCTGCACCCTAGCATGCACAGGGTCACAAAATTTATTCCTGAATTTACTGAGCAACAAGCAATTTACTGGAATTTAACATGACCTACGCATGATTTCTATTTCCCAAAACAGAAATTTCAATAACCATACAAGCAGGGGAAAAATGTCAGAAACTCAGAGCACAGATAGGATCATGCATACATGGTCTAACAAATTTGGGCAACAAAACTTTGCCACGGATCATTAGGATCATGGTGAATACACATTGCCATTCTTTTCGCATACACATTAGATAGACGAATAAACTCAACCACCCACAAAATAAATGTTCATTCATTCTCCCATTCATCACATTAGCTAGTATACATAGCATATAAGAGTTACATTATATCCTCATCGTAAAACACGTCGAAATTAATCAAATATGCCAGGAAGAACAGCTCACTGTTCTGTCCTGGAGAACTTAACGGCGGTCTCTGGCCGTTTCACGAGTAGACGGCCAGATCGCTGGACGCATACCAGGGATCTCGGCGTCAAGGGCATTGACGTCAAGTTCCTGTCTGTGCAAAAACACAGACCGAACTCCAAATGCAAAGGTGAAAGGGGGATCTAGGACGCGAGGAAAAATACATAAAAATTATAAAACCCTACTTGACATCTACATGGACGGAGGGTGAGGGTTACTTGCCTCTGAAAAGTACTACAAGGGGATCTAAAATGGCGGTGAAGCTCTCCTTGGGCAGTCCCAAGAAGCCTCCAATGACACCTTCCTCCGGGTTCTTGATTGATGTAGACACCAAAGCGAGATCGGGGAAGCCTTCCCTGATGCTCCAGCTATCTCCCAGTCGTTGTAGATGGCCGGACAAAGCTCTAAATTCTCGGATCTAGGCTTGCAAAGTCAGGTCCTTCTCACAGAAACTAGGGTTTGTCTTCTTCTCTTTGCAAAGAGCCAAGAGAGGGCTGAGGGTTGCAAGAAGGGCTTGTATATAGAGGAGGGGAATCTCTCCTCTCACGCAGGTCGGACAAGAGGGCTTTCAGACCGTTGGAGACAGCTCCCCAATGGTTGGGGTAGCTTGTTCCGAAATTCTGGGCTCTGCAACGCATGCAGGTCAGAGAAATTAGCGTCCACATCGCTGGATGTTGGACTTAGTGTTGGCGTCCATAGGGTTGACGCCGACACAACATCGACGTCTATTGATATTGACGCCAATCTGGTCTTCGTCCAGAAATCTAAAACATGCAGAAACCATGCACATCTTATACCTATATATGTGCCATATGTATACGTTATCATGTACACACTATCATCATACCATTCATACATTATTTACAACTAACTTATACACATGCATACATAAGTATACTAACTAGTACTTACGTAGATATTTACATACGTACATACACAACATGAATTATTTACGTGCAATACAATAATGCAACAGAATTCGAGGGCCTTACACATATAGTACATATGATACTATTCAAGATGCTTGTTTATCATCTTACTGTACAATATTCTTCATTATTGCATATATCACTGTTTGATTATGACATAATATTCTTTGCCGGTGACGAGGCTTGCCTTTATATATTCTCTAGATCAATATCATCATCAAAGTAGTCTTCATTGCTATCTTGCATATCTTCTGGGATGTCTTCAAATATTCTTTGACTAATGGGACCCAATAAATTTGGGTCAATTCTTCTGTTATCTTCTAGATGATGAGAAATTATTTTGAACTTGTCTACCACCATGATGCATCCATCACACCACGTCCTTGATGAAGCAGGAAACTTGTGGTAGTTCTTGATCAGACTGAGATTCTTCTTTTGTTCTTTGTGCCAATCAAACTGTTCCGGAGGCTTCTCATAATAAAACATATAAGAACTTTGTGGAGAAATTTCCCAAATCTGTATAGCTGGTTGGGTTCTTCCAATAATTGTCTCTAGAAAAGATGTTCTTATGGATATTTCTATTATTTGGATGAGATCAGGAAGCCAACTGACTATAGTTTTAATTATCATAGGGAAATTTAATTCCGCTATTTGAGATTTGGATAATATTAGACATTGAACCATTCCTTGTTCTATAGCATAAATAGCTTGCTCGTCTATCATATCAAATGTTAAGGCTATACTCTTGCAATACCATACTTTGATGATATTTTCAGCATATTCATCATATAGATCATTTATAGGGTCATACCAGATTTTTTTATCAATTATTTGAAAAACTTCCAACGGAAGATCTTGCTGAAGATATTTATACATGGCATTTCTCTTTATTGACTCTAATTTAAATGACCAAAATTATTTTATTGAAGTTTATCGAATAGATCCAACTGATCTTTGGGTCTACTATGATCTATGTATTTTTCCACAAAGGGAACTATATTATCAGTGAACAACTCTTTATTATTGGTGTTTATGTTGGCCAGCTCTTGTTCTAGGCTGAATATTTTATCTTGCTGAGTACTCCTTTCTATATTAAACTTATTCATATATGCCTCAAGTGTAGAAAGACATTCATCTAGTTGTCTAATATGAGATATATATTCAGGATTACTCTGGAGTCCACCAGTTGTTTTCCATATATTATTGATGATATCAAAAGCATATCGACTTAGATTATGCTGACACCTATAGGAAGATTTTCCCTGATCAATATTATGAATTATTTTTTAATTATGGCTATTTGAAAGGTCTATAGTTATGGATCCTTCTGCAAAGGATAGAGTGACTATTGGATTATTTCTGGGAGATATTACTGGAGGAATATTTATTTGAGGACGAGGACTATTTCTTCCTCTCATGGCAACATTCAGAAAAGTATTATTCTGCATTCTGTAAAGGACGAGAAAGATAGTCAGCAATAATATTTTGATATCCAGGTAAAAAATGAATTGAATAATTAAATTCTTCTAATTGCATAAACCATCTAATTCTACGACTATTTTGATCTTCTTATTTATTTTTAATATAATGGTATAGTCCTTTGTTTCGGTGTTAATACTAAATTCTGCAGGAAGTAACCAATGTTTAAAAATTTTAATTGTCTATAAGATTGCTAAAAATTCCTTTTCATAAGTTGAATAGTTAATCTCAGACTTGCTGAATTTTCCTGAGGTATATCTGACAACATCCTTTTATTTTTCGACAGTTACAATTCCAGCCCAATAATTTTGACTTGTATCTGTTGATACTGTTAGTTTATCAGATTGTGTGGGAATGATTATTTTTGGAATTTTTGTTATGATTTTTTAAAATATTTTATCTCTTGTTTTTCGTCATCAGTAAGTAAGATTTTTATTTTATATGTTTCCCATCGAGAGATTACTTTGTTGTTGTCTTTCTTATATTTTTTATTTTTAGAGTTGATTTTATTTTGAAGATGTTTGGTTAATTCACTTAATTGTTGAATATATCTTCTACCATAGTTAAGTATTCCAACAAAGCTTTGTAATTGTTTCAATGTAAAGATATCAGAGAATTCTTTGATTTTTGTTATAATGTGTGTTTGAAGTTCTATTGTTCCTTGATCAATGATTTTCTCTAGTTATTCAAATTTTTTTTGCATAATTCTATTTTTTAGGTGAGAGAATTATCCCATGCTTTATAAGAAGATCTTTACAGATTTTTAAATGATGAAGGTGTTGATCATAAGTATCTGAAAATACAAGAATATCATCTATATAGACTGTAATGAAATGATCATAGTCTTTGAATATTGAATTCATCCATTTTTGAAAAACTTGAGGAGTATTTATTATGCCAAAGGGCGTAATATTCCATTCGAGGTGTTCATATGGTGTGGAAAATGCACATAATTCTCTTGATTGTTGGTCTTGTAGTTTTATTTGCCAAAAACCTAATTTAGCATCAAATTTACTAAACCATTATTTATTTTGCAAATTTTTTAATATACTCTCACAACTAGGTATATGAAAACCATCAAATTTGATGTGTCTATTTATTTTTTATCATTGACTACCATTCTAGCCTTACGTCTCTTTTGTTCAGAATAGTTACGAACCATGAATACTGGTGATGTATGAGGACTCAAACTAGATTGTACTAAGAAAATTTGTTTTAATTCGGCAAGTTGTTTTCCGAATTCTAGTACATCTTCTTTCGAATATATAATGGGCTTTGTTCTTAAATTTTTATCTTTATGATCTGGTAATAATTCTAACTTACAATATCTTGGATTTCTATCAAAATGTTCTAATGGATTTTCTGAAAATAGTTCTACAAGACTATTGAGATATGATAGTTGAAAGCTTTCTTGAGCAGTATTAATAAGAGATTTATGAACTTTTGGAATGATAAAATACCTTGGAATGATAATCTGTTTTTGATCTTTCGTAAGAGTATTTGTCATTCTGTCTATTATAATAGGCTAATATTTGTTTATAAAATTATTTCCTAGAATCATAGTTCCAAGTCCTTGTTTTACAATGTAAATATCTGGAATAATAAATTCTTCTTCTTTTTAGTTATTATCTAAAAAATATATAGGAATGTTTTTGGAAATAGAATATGAATCTATGTTGCCTCCTAATCCACTAAAGGTTTGTGGTTTAGACATGGTTTCTTTGTGTGTGACTAACTAATGTTTTTCTTCTACTAAGCTTTTAGTTGCTCCCGAATCTAAAAAGGGAAAAAGACTATAATATTTATTATCTTTTAGTTTAATTTTAATACATATTTGATTTATTTGTCTTGAGATTTCTTCTATTTAACAGAATTCATATTTTTTATTTATTATAAGATCTGCTAATCTTATATTTTGTTGAATATGTATGTCTGCAGTTTTTTCAAAACTTTTAACTATTACTTTGATTTCACCATGATAGGAAGGTTTAATTATTCCTTCTGTTATTATTAAATCTACATTCATTAACCAACCATTTTTTCCTTTAATAATACCATAGAAGTTCTGTGGTAATATAATACCTAAGCCAATAGAGATTATTCTTCGTTGAGAAGGTTCTATAAGACATTCTTCATTAGAGAAGAGTGTAAAACCTATTTTAGATAATTCTGGCCAATTTATATTATTATTAAATTTAATTACTTGAATTTTATGACTTTTGTAGATATATTCTTTAGTTTCATTTCTAAATGGTCTTTCCATTCTAATCATATGTATAGGTAAAGATTCAGTTGTAACCTTTTCCATTGTAATAGTTTTTTGATTTATTGTGATTGTAATTGTGTAAGAATTTATTGTTATAGGTTTATATTGATCTAAAATATCATTTCCTATAATTAAAGCTACTGCATCTGGTGAAGCATAAAGGTTTGTGAAAGATAAACTATGTAGTTCTTTATTGACATCTTCAATATAAAGACCATTTATTTTTGCAATATAATCTAATGAGGCTATATTACCATTGAAAGTTATATATTGTTCAGTCTGTCTTGTTGATTCAATATTATCTTCAATGATTCTACTATTAATATGAGATATTGATGCGCCAGTATGTATTATTGCATTAACTATGACAGTCTTTGCTTTATATTTTACTAAGACTTTGATCATAATTAGATTAGAATAAATTTTTTTAGCTAATGTCATAACTTCTTTCTGTTCATTGTCTAAGTATTTGTTGATGCTATAGGAAGATCGAGGTTGTTCATTATCGTCTTCAATGTTTTTTATAGTAAGTCTTCTTGGAAGAGAATTAGACCGTTGGAGCTTAATTTTATTATTTTCTATAATAATTGTCTTGAGACTTGTGGTGTATGTTTTGTTTTAAATCTTCTAAAGCTATAAACCAATCTTTTGGGAGACTTATTTGATCTATTTTTGGTTCAATTATTTCTGAATATGATAATTGATCTTCTAACATCATTATATTTTGTGGAACAGGGTCGGTTGGCATATCATTGTTTTCAGATAAGCTAGCAAGTAATTTGGTTGTTATTGTTAAGGGTTTGCTTCCTTCAAGCATTTCTACATTTCTTAGTTCATGATATATACATAATCCTTCATCTAAGTTTTTATCATTTAAACTTATAGAATATTGTGGGAAGATTCTAAAATTTAAATATTGCTGACTATATAATACAATGGACTCAATTAGTCTTTTCATTACAGTTCATGTATCCAGATCTTACAGTAGCCAATTTGATCGATTTTATGATCAGTAAAATGAAAGGATGTGCCGCATATGCCATAGTATATCAAATTGATTCAGAAGTATTTAAAAATATTAGGCAACTCCAGAACTTTGAACAAGCTTTATTTCACTTTCAAACAACCTTACTTCAATTCTTTACAGCATCAACCAAAGTAGATATACACAATATTGAGGATACAGAAACTATCCTAGGCAAAATGCGTATATGTAATATCTGTTATTTGATAGCATTTTCAATTGATTATTCAACCTATGTTTGGAACCTTCCTCTAGAAAAATGGCCTCATTGGGAACAAGAATATTTTAATAAATTCCCTTCACCATGGGATGCTAAATTAAAAGAATATTATCATACATTCTTAGTAGAAACAGAAGCTCGTCAAGCAGACACAAACAACCTCTCAACAAGAATGAGTTGTAGTCTTGCCTTATTTAGAAATTACTGTAAAGAGACTTCTCTTATACAATCATTTCATCACTCCAAACAACTCTTTCAAAAATACAGTCCTTCTCTTGATCCTCCAAATTGCTGTGAAACATTATTACCAACCCTTCTTTATGGTTGTGCTCCTCCGCGCAGCAAGCCTGGTGGACCTAAAGCTGCCGCGTATTATTATAAACCACAAGACAAAAAAACCACTTTTAATCGACCTTTCCGTAAATCTAGGAAAAAATTTAGGATGAAATATAAACCTAAATGGTTTTACCCAAATAAAAAATATTTAAAGAAAAAATTTAATAAAAAATGCAAGTGTTTCAAATGTGGTGAAGAAGGACATTATGCAAATAAATGTCCAAAAAGAAAACAAATAAATACAATTAACATGGATATAATTAAAGAAGTTTATGAAATAAACTTTGGTCAAAATCTATCAGACCCAGAAAATTATGATTATGAATTAGAATCAGAAAGTGAAGAAGACGAAATTGTCTTTATAGAAGAATATCCTACAAATGGAAATTTAGAAGAAAATCAAAACTTAGAAGAAGAATTTGATTTACAAGACCCATTTTTACAATATTCAAATGAACAATTAGAATTATCTAAAAAAATTGATCAGTTTAATCCATTTCAACAAGATAACACTAAATATATTTTCATGATGACAACAAAAGAAGAAGGTTCTTCTTCAGGAATAAATATGATAGAAGAAGACTCTGAAGATTCGAATAAACAAATAATGATTTTTAATGAAGATATTTATGAGAAAATTCATAATGCATCATGGGAAATAGAAAAAAATCAAGTTTACCAATTAAAATGGAACTTATGGAGAAAAGAAAAACTCCTAGTAGAAAGATTTGAGCAAACAATAGACTCATCTGAAACAAATAAAACCATAACACATTTACAAATTATAAGCAAAGAAAAAATAAATCAATTACTACAATCTAGCAAGAGAAAAAACAAAATAAAATATTTACATTTAGGATGCATAGATATTGTCATTAAAGCCATCTTTAGAAAAGGGATAGATTCTCCTACTACAATTATTTTGGCAGATAGAAGATTCACTAAAAACTCACAATCAATAATTGGAATGATACAAAGTAATTTGATTTATCAATATTTAAAATTTAGAATCTTCCCACAATATTCTATAAGTTTAAATGATAAAAACTTAGATGAAGGATTATATCATGAACTAAGAAATGTAGAAATGCTTGAAGGAAGCAAACCCTTAACAATAACAACAAATTACTTGCTAGCTTATCTGAAAACAATGATATGCCAACCCGACCTGTTCCACAAAATATAATGATGTTAGAAGATCAATTATCATATTCAGAAATAATTGAACCAAAAATAGATCAAATAAGTCTCCCAAAAGATTGGTTTATAGCTTTAGAAGATTTAAAACAGAAACATACACCACAAGTCTCAAGACAATTAGTTAAAGAAAATAATAAAATTAAGCTCCAACGGTCTAATTCTCTTCCAAGAAGACTTACTATAAAAAATATTGAAGACGATAATGAACAACCTCGATCTTCCTATAGCATCAACAAATATTTAGACAATGAACAGAAAGAAGTTATGACATTAGCTAAAAAAATTTATTCTAATCTAATTATGATCAAAGTCTTAGTAAAATATAAAGCAAAGACTATCATAGTTAATGCAATAATAGATACTGGCGCATCAATATCTCATATTAATAGTAGAATCATTGAAGATAATATTGAATCAGCAAGACAGACTAAACAATATATAACTTTCAATAGTAATATAGCCTCATTAGATTATATTGCAAAAATAAATAGTCTTTATAATGAAGATGTCAATAAAGAACTACATAGTTTATCTTTCACAAACCTTTATGCTTCACCAGATGGAGTTGCTTTAATTATAGGAAATGATATTTTAGATCAATATAATCCTATAACAATAAATCCTTACACAATTACAATCACAATAAATCAAAAAACTATTACAATGGAAAAAGTTACAACTGAATCTTTACCTATACATATGATTAGAATGGAAAGACCATTTAGAAATGAAACTAAAAAATATATCTACAAACGTCATAAAATTCAAGTAATTAAATTTAATAACAATATAAATTGGCCAAAATTATCTGAAATAGGTTTTACACTCTTCTCTAATGAAGAATGTCTTATAGAACCTTTTCAACGAAGAATAATCTCTACTGGCTTAGGTATTATATTACCAAAGAACTTCTATGGTATTATTAAAGGAAAAAATGGTTGGTTAATGAATGTAGATTTAATAATAACAGAAGGAATAATTAAACCTTCCTACCATGGTGAAATCAAAGTAATAGTTAAAAGTTTTGAAAAAACTCCAGACATACATATTCAACAAAATATAAGATTAGCGGATCTTATAATAAATAAAAAATATGAATTCTGTTAAATGGAAGAAATCTCAAGAGAAATAAATCGAATATGTATTAAAATTAAACTAAAAGATAATAAATATTATAGTCTTTTTCCCTTTTTAGATTCGAGAGCAACTAAAAGCTTAGTAGAAGAAAAACATTGGTTAGTCACACACAAAGAAACCCTGTCTAAACCACAAACCTTTAGTGGATTAGGAGGCAACATAGATTCATATTCTATTTCAAAAAATATTCCTATATATCTTTTAGATAATAATGAAAAGAAGAAGAATTTATTATTCTAGATATTTACATTGTAAAACAAGGACTTGGAACTATGATTGTAGGAAATAATTTTATAAACAAATATTCACCTATTATAATATACAAAATGACAAATACTCTTACGAAAGATCAAAAACAGATTATCATTCCAAGGTATTTTATCATTCCAAAAGTTCATAAATCTTTTATTAATACTGCTCAAGAAAGCTTTCAACTATCATATCTCAATAGTCTTGTAGAACTATTTTCAGAAAATTCGTTAGAACATTTTGATAGAAGTTCAAGATAATGTAAGTTAGAATTATTACCAGATCATAAAGATAAAAATTTAAGAACAAAGCCCATTATATATTCAAAAGAAGATGTACTAGAATTCAGAAAACAACTTGCCGAATTAATTTTTTTTTTCTTAGTACAATCTAGTTTGAGTCCTCATACATCACCAACATTCATGGTTCGTAACTATTCTAAACAAATGAGAGGTAAGGCTAGAATGCTAATCAATTATAAAAAAATAAATAGACACATCAAATTTGATGGTTTTCATATACCTAGTTGTGAGAGTATATTAAAAAAATTGTAAAATAAAAAATAGTTTAGTAAATTTGGTGCTAAATCAAGTTTTTGGCAAATAAAACTACAAGACCAACAATCAAGAGAATTATGTGCATTTTCCACACCATCTGAACACCTCGAATAGAATATTATGCCCTTTGGCATAAAAAATGCTCCTCAAGTTTTTCAAAAATGGATGAATTCAATATTCAAAGACTATGATCATTTCATTACAATCTATATAGATGATATTCTTGTATTTTCAGGTACTTATGATCAACGCCTTCATCATTTAAAAATATGTAAAGATCTTCTTATAAAGCATGGGATAATTCTCTCACCTAAAAAAATAGAATTATGCAAACAAAAAATTGAATATCTAGGGAAACTCATTGATCAAGGAACAATAGAACTTCAAACACACATTATAACAAAAATCAAAGAATTCCCTAATATCTTTATTACATTGAAACAATTACAAAGCTTTGTTGGAATACTTAACTATGGTAGAAGATATATTCAACGATTAAGTGAATTAACCAAACATCTTCAAAATAAAATCAACTCTGAATATTAAAAATATAAGAAAGACAACAACAAAGTAATCTCTCGATGGGAAACAGATAAAATAAAAATCTTACTTACTGATGACGAAAAACAAGAGATAAAATATTTAAAAACAATCATAACAAAAATTCCAAAAACAATCATTCTGACACAATCTGATAAACTAACAGTATCAACAGATGCAAGTCAAAATTATTGGTCTAGAATTGTAACTATCGAAAAATAAAAGGATGTTGTCGGATATACCTCAGGAAAATTCAGCAAGGCTGAGATTAACTATTCAACTTATGAAAAGGAATTTTTAGCAGTCTTAAAGACAATTAAAAATTTTAAACAATGGTTACTTCTTGCAGAATTTGGTATTAACACCGACAACAAAGGACTATACCATTATATTAAAAACAAAAAAGAAGATCAAAATAGTCGTAGAATTAGATGGTTTATGCAATTAGAAGAATTTAATTATTCAATTTATTTTTTGCCTGGATATCAAAATATTATTGTTGACTATCTTTCTCGTCCTTTACAGAATGCAGAATAATACTTTTCTGAATGCTGCCATGAGAGGAAGAAATAGTCCTCGTCCTCAAATAAATATTCCTCCAGTAATATCTCCCAGAAATAATCCAATAGTCACTCTATCCTTTGCAGAAGGATCCATAACTATAGACCTTTCAAATAGCCATAATAAAAAATAATTCATAATATTGCTCAGGGAAAATCTTCCTACAGGTGTCAACATAATCTAAGTCGATATGCTTTTGATATCATCAATAATATATGGAAAACCACTGGTGGACTCCAGAGTAATCCTGAATATATATCTCATATTAGACAACTAGATGAATGTCTTTCTACACTTGAGGCATATATGAATAAGTTTAATATAGAAAGGCGTACTCAACAAGATAAAATATTAAGCCTAGAACAAGAGCTGGCCAACATAAACACCATATATAAAGAGTTGTTCACTGATAATATAGTTCCCTTTGTGGAAAAATACATAGATCATAGTACACCCAAAGATCAGTTGGATCTATTCGATAAACTTCAACAAAACAATTTCTGGTCATTCAAATTAGAGTCAATAGAGAGAAATGCCATGTATAAATATCTTCAGCAAGATCTTCCGTTGGAAGTTTTTCAAATAATTGATAAAAAAATCTGGTATGACCCTATAAATGATCTATATGATGAATATGCTGAAAATATCATCAAAGTATGGTATTGCAGGAGAATAGCCTTAACATTTGATATGATAGACGATCAAGCTATTTATGCTATAGAACAAGGGATGGTTCAATGTCTAATATTATCCAAATCTCAAATAGCAGAATTAAATTTCCCTATGATAATTAAAACTATAGTCAGTTGGCTTCCTGATCTCATCCAAATAATAGAAATATCCATAAGAACATCTTTTCCAGAGACAGTTATTGGAAGAACCCATCCAGCTATACAGATTTGGGAAATTTCTCCATAAAGTTCTTATATGCTTTATTATGAGAAGCCTCCGGAACAGTTTGATTGGCACAAAGAACAAAAGAAGAATCTCAGTCTGGTCAAGAACTACCACAAGTTTCCTGCTTCATCAAGGACATGGTGTGATGGACACATCATGGTGGTAGACAAGTTCAAAATAATTTCTCATCAACCAGAAGATAACAGAAGAATTGACCCAAATTTATTGGGTCTCATCAGTCAAAGAATATATGAAGACATCCCAGAAGATATGTAGGATAGCAATGAAGACTACTTTGATGATGATATCGATCCAGAGAATATATAAAGACAAGCCTCGTCACCGGAAAAGAATATTATGTCACAATCAAACAGTGATATATGAAATAATGAAGAATATTGTATAGTAAGATGATAAACAAGCATCTTGAATAGTATCATATGTACTATATGTCACTGTAACGATAAGAGCAAATCTTTTCCAATAGTTGGCAAGCATTGCTCTAATTATACCTAAGGTCCTCGGGTTGTGAGGATCATCGCTTGTTAGAGTTTGCATCTTAATATTAGTTCCTGTGCTACGCCTTCCTCTCTTCCTCCTCTTCTCATCACTGTTACTCCACTCTCATCACTGTTACTCCACTATCCACTGTTTATCCCACTTCCTACTGTTATTCTTGCTGCGTTTCGAATTTTTATATAGGTCTTACATAGATATATAGACATATATACAGAAATATATATATATATATTATAAGTATATATATATATTTATATAGATTCGATAGCATCTTATATATATGAATATATTATATACATATAGTATCCATACCTATATATATGTAATATATATATATATATATATATATATATATATATATATATATATAATTCAAAAGTCCAATTTTCAGTTTCACTAAACTATGGAAAGATCTTTCGGAGTTCTAAATCTAAAAAAAAACACGGAAACAAGTCAACTAAATAAAAACAAATATGCATTGACAGCCCTAATAAGAATCAATAAGTATTATTGATGATCACACACTCCTACTGAAGCTAACAGAATGGACATGTCTGCTGCACATGCTAGACTTCACCAAGCTCTTGTTAATGATGAGAAGATGTGGTGTCAAAAAGCTAGAATGTCATGGCTGCAAAATGGGGATAGGAATACCTCTTTCTACCAGGCAGTTGTCAAGGCTAATCGTAGAAAAAACTATATTCACAGGCTCAAGATTGAGGGCTCGACTGAATGGTGTGAAGATCAAGATCTGCTGAAAGGTGCGGCCAGTTCTTTTTTTGATGGCTTGCTCAGAACGGAGAATTCTGTGGTGAATGATGACCTCCTTCAGGTGATTCCTTCCCTTATTTCGGAAGACCAGAATTTGTTACTTTGTGAAGTCCCCAGTAGGGACGAAGTGAGGGCTGCTGTTATGGTTATGAACGGGAAGGGTGCTCTTGGACCTGATGGTTTCACCGGAGCTTTCTACTATATCTGCTGGGACATTGTAGGTGAGGATGTGGTCCATGCTGTTCAAGACTTTTTCAAGGGTGTTCCTTTACCTTGTGGGGCATCTTCTTCCATTATTGCTTTGATTCCAAAAGTGAGGGATCCGACTACTTTCAGTGATTTCCGTCCAATCAGCCTGTGCAATTTCTATTACAAAATAATTTCCAGGATTATATCTGATCTCCTCTCTCCTATTCTGCCTATTATTATTTCTGAAGAGCAAGGTGCCTTTTTTCGGGTCGATCTATCATTGAGAATGTTTCGATTTCTAGACAGATGATGAAAGATATTGGTAGGAAGGTTCGTGGGGGCAATGTTATTTTCAAGTTGGATATGATGAAGGCTTATGACAGAGTGGAGTGGAACTTTTTATTTGCGGTTCTTCGAAGTTTTGGGGTCTCTTCTCGGTTTGTTTCCCTTGTGGGTATGATGGTTAGTAATTGCTGGTTCTCAGTTCTTTTCAATGGTTAGCAGGTAAGCTTCTTTAAGTCTTCAAGGGGTATCCGTCAGGGTGACCCTTTGGCGCCAGCTTTGTTTATTATCATGGAGGAGGTTTTAAGCCGGGGCCTGCTATCTCTTCAATCTTCAGGTGTCCTACATCCTTACAGAGGGCCTCGTGGTTGCATGCAGATATCTTATCTCTTATATGCTGATGATACCCTAGTGTTTATGAACGGTCAAACCAGCAACATCAGGAAATTTCTGTCTTTCTTGAAAGCGTATGAGGACTCCTCTGGGCAAAGGTGAATGCTTCTAAAAGTAGTTTCCTTATTTCTCCTAAGGCTTCTGTTGCTACTGGTGCTCGCATTAAAGCTTTAACAGGTTTCCGCAAGGAGGAGGGGGCTCTAAAGTATTTGGGGGTTCCGATCAATCATGGCCGCTCTTTAGTCTCCCACTATAAACATATCATCGACAAGGTTAACACTTCGCTGGCTTCATGGAAAGCTAAGTTGTTATCTCAGGCAGGTCGGGTAGTGCTCATTAACTCGGTTTTGTGTTCTATCCCCATTTACGTAGCTTCTGCCACTTGTTTGCCTAAGTCCATCATTCAGCAGATTGAGCGCTCCTGTGCTTCCTTTTTTTGGAATGGTGGTGATGAAAATAGAAAACGGCACTGGATATCTTGGGATCGAATATGTAAACCTAAACAAGAAGGAGGTCTGGGGGTTAGAAGTATGTGGCATGTTCAGATTTCCCTCATGGCTAAGCTCATCTAGAATGCAATGCATGGCAAAACTTTATGGTCTTCCTATGCTAGAAGTAGATTCATGGTTGCTAAGTCAAATGAAGTTGTCAAGGTGTTTCCTACAGGGATTCCTAAGGTAGTTTTTAATGCTGCTCACTCCCTGATTTTCCAAAATAGCAGGTGGATTTTGGGTGATGGCAAGAATATTGATATCCTGAGGCATACGTGGGCTGGAAATTGCCCGCTTATCTCCTTAATCCCTATTCCTAATCAATACCCCTTTACTACTGTCCATGATGTAGCGGCTAACACTGATCACCCTTTGAGGAATCATGCAGCGATTGGGAGTCTAATGGACAAGGTTGACATTTTTGATGCTCCTGATAAGTGTGTTTGGATGAGTAGTGCTGATGGGACTTTCTCTACCAAGTCCGCCTTCCAGGCCCTTAGGCCGCATGGTGTTCACCGGCCTTCTTTACTTAAAATATGGAATCATACTTTCAATCCTAGGGCATCTTTGTTCGGTTGGCGAATTTTAGATCGTGCGGTGCCCACTGATGATAGAATTTCAGATTATGGTATCTATTTGGTCTCCTCCTGTTCCTGCTGTTCTTCCCCATCTACAGAAGATTTAGATCATCTTTTCCTCAATGGGGATCTTGCTGTAGCACTCTGGGACTGGGCCCGCCCGCTCCTTAATGGTCAGGTATTTGGTTCGCATATTACATCTACCTTATGGAACATCATTTCTGCAGTCAATTGCAAGAGCGCCATGGGGTTCATTTCGATATATGTTGTGCTTCTTGTTTTATGGGAGATCTGGAAATATAGATGTGCAAAGAGATTTGATTCGACTCATAAGCCGGTGGGGAAGATCATTGCGGACATAAGATATGCTGTGAGTGTGGCCATTCAAGGTGTCAAGTTTAAGCATGAATGTACTGCTGATTCCATTGCTGTTATGTCATCCTTTGGTTTTAAACCTAAAGTAAAGCTCATGGTTCCCAAGATTGTCAGGTGGATACCTCCGAAACATGGTGTTTGTCTCAGCGTGGATGGTGCTTGCAAGGGGAACCCGGGTCCCTGTGGCGGGGGGGGGGGGGGGGGGGGGCTCTCTGCGAAATCCAGCTGGTGAGGTCCTTCTGAGTTTTGCTTTCTTCTATGGCCATGGAGATAGTTTGCTTTCTGAAGTTTGTGCGCTCACTGATGGCCTTAGATTGGCTGCGTTGCATGGGTTCCATGTTACGGTTGTGTACTCAGATTCTCTTGTTTTAGTCCAGTCTTTTATTCATGACAAATGTCCGTCTTGGAAGTGTTCCTGGTGGTGGAATCTGGCTCGTTCATTACTGCTGCAGATGCATGTTTGCGTGGATCACATTTTTAGGGAGGCCAATAGGGTGGCTGACGCCTTGGCGTCCCATGCCTGCCACACTCATCACAGATCGATTTTTTCTTCTTCTTCTATTCCTACCAGCTGTAAAGGTCCAGTTGTTCTTGATAAATCTGGACTTCCTTCTGTTAGATTGCTGTGATTTCTGGTTGTTCAGAGGTATGCCCCGGTGTTACATGTATATTTTTCCACATATATAAAATTTTAGGCGCAAGACAAGGCTAGGGGAGTGAGAACGTTATCCCCTGCTGGGGGATAGCGCACTTAGCTAGCTCTTCGTTCCTGTGTCCCTTTCGGTTAAAAAAAAAAAATGATCACACACATGTTCATTCTTTGTTTTCCCTTTTTACCATGCAATCTCCGACAATAACATCTTAGATGCATAATTAGAGATAGAGAGATATTTTGTACACATCGGACATACACACACCTATACTATCATTGGCCAACAGTCAAATAAGACATTCTTTGAGAGAAACATTTAATATTAGGGGTGTTAATGAATCAAAGTCAGAGTTGAATAAGAATTATTGGAAATAATCAGATTTAAAATGCAATACGAAAACAACAATTTTCGTTTCTATATCTGAATTCATTTCTTCAAATTATCAAATAATCGAATTTAAAAATTAAATAACATTGACTATAAATAGATTCAGTAAATCAGATTTGGAAATCAAATAATAATACACAACATATATTATGTAATATTATAATATGTATGATATAGGGTTTTTTATTTAAATAATCATATTTTATTATTTAATATTAGAATCTACTTCAAATGTAGGCGAATAATTATGTTCTTTAAAATTTTCATATTTGGATTCATAAAATTCTTATATTATTTTAAGGGAGTTTGAAGTTGGATTACGTATATATTGATAGGTTAATTCATTTAACCTCGCTTTATTATTATTAAATTCGTCATGATCTTCTTGAAGTGTACATACATTAATTACATCAATAGATTTCTGTTTAGGATTTATTATATTATTATAATCAAATATCGTTTCTGGCATAAACCAGTTTGATAGTAATTTCTGTTTTGGTTGAGATGATTTAATAGTTAACTGTTTAAGTTGGCTACTTATTTCTTCTAATTTATCATGAGCTATAGCCTGAAAATCTACAATAGTATTTTGTTGATCGAAAATATTTTGAAGTTAAGTTTTAGCTGATCACTAGCTTCTCCATTATGAGATTTATGATTATAAGAGTTAGTTTCTGAACACATAAGCTTTCATTTAGGTGTAGTAGATTCTTCAGCTACAGAACTTGTTTTTTCTGCGACTAATGTTAAGGCCATAGATATTCCCTTAGGTTAGATATTCCCCTATGCTTTAATGACTCTCTAGTCTTTACAGAGCTCACGGGTACTATACACTAACTTGTAAGGTACTACACACTATGACAGTAACGATATGACAGAAAATAATAGGTTTGTAGGAAGAACATACTTTAAAGAACGAGAAGCTTACTTGCACAGTTGAATACGATGATGAACAGTCACTTGGCTCTGATACCAAATTGCGATGAAGCGGAGAGCTGATGGCGACGGAGAGCGACGGAGAACGAGGAATGAGCGGCAGAGCGGCGGAGGTGCGGCAGAAAACGTGGTGAAGAGAGGAAAGCGTGGTGAAGAGAGGGTTCTGAGAGAGCTAGTGATCAAGCCAAAGGATTATGCTTTCATTCCGATATCGCGTCCCCTTCACAACTCGAGAGGGCTAGGTTATATAGCCTCGAAACGAACGTTCTCGAGTGCATTGTACAAGATTCTTACTTATCACAATACTGTTACTAGATGCCATTTTATCGATACACTATAGATACACTGTAGAAGATGTTTTTTCGTAAGATGATGAGACTGCTTTTAAAGATTCTCTGGGTCAATATCATCATCAAATATGTCTTCATTGTTATCTGCCATATCTTCTGGAATTTCGTCGAAGATTCTCTGACTGATTGGACCCAACGAATTTGGATCTATTCTTCTATTATCTTTTGGATGGTGGGATATGATTTTGAATTTATCAACCACCATTATGCGACCATCACTCCATGATCGTGCAGACGCCGGATATTTGTGATAATTCTTGATAACATTGAGATTCTTCTTCTGTTCCTTGTGCCAATCAACTTCTTCTGGAGGCTTTTCATAATATATCATATATGAACTTTGGGGAGTGATTTCCCATATTTGGATTGCTGGATGAGTCCTTCCAATTGTAGGTTCGGGAAAGGATGATCTTATGGAGATTTCAATTATTTGGATGAGATCAGGAAGCCAACTGACAATGGTTTTGATTATCATGGGGAAATTGAGTTCCATTATTTAATTTTTTTGATAATATTAAACATTGAACCATTCCTTGTTCTATTGCGTAAATTGCTCTATTATCAATCATATCAAAGGTTAAAGCTATTCTTCTCATATGCCAAACACTTATGATATTTTCAGAATATTCATCATATAAAGTTGCTATAGGATCATGCCATATCTTTTGATCAATTATTTGAAATACTTCAAGTGGAAAATTTTGTTGGATATGTTTATACAATGCATTTCTTCGTATACATTCCAACTTTGGAGACCAAAGGTCTTGTTCTCGAAGTTTATCAGAGTTCTATCTACTTATTTGGCTTTTCTTGTTCTATCCATTTTTCCAGAAATGGAATTATATGATCAAGAAGTAGCTCCTTATGCGTAGTTCTTATCATAGCAAGTTCTGATTCTAAACTGAATATTTTCTCTTGTTGCATATTTCTTTCATTATTGAACTTGTTCATATATTCTTCTAAAGTGGCTAAACATTCATCTAACTGACGAATATGTGTTATATATTCAACACTACTTTGTAATCCACCAGTTGATTTCCATATATTATTGATAATATCAAATGCATAACGACTTAAATTATGCTGACATCTATATAATGATTTGCCTTGAGCTATATTATGAATTATTTTTTGGTTACGGATATTTGAAAGATCAACTGATATAGATCCTTCTACAAAAAGTAGAGTGACTATTGGATTATTACGAGGAGATATGATTGACTAAGGAGTATTGAACCGAGGATTATTAGGATGAGGAGTAGATGTAAGGCCCTCAAATTTTGCCCTTTTATTTTAGTTGTTTAGTCATGTGATATGTTAGTTGCTTTGTGTATATAACTATGTGTATATATATGTATGTGTATCTACATGTATAATTATTCTATAAATTGTATTTAAATAATGTTGTGCATATGTATATCCTTGTTTATTATGTACATATTGTTTTATTTATAATGGATGTATGGTATGTAAGATATACATTATGTATTGCATGTATATGTGTATAGTGTATGTAAGTTTTGGGCAATTCTGTGTTCTGGCCGAAGTGCATGTTAACATCAACATGCATGGACGTTTAGGGGAGAGTCGACGTCCAGATCGATGGACGCTAACTCCCAGTAGACGGCCAGGAATGTGGACATCTAATTCCCCAAAACCTATGCATTTCAGATCTGGAAACGGCTGCGATTTCTTCAGTTCTTGTTTTGGAAACCGTCTCCTAGGAAATCCTATCTACGCATACCCCAAACCCCTTGGCTCTATAAAAACACTCGTTTTGGGCGAAATAGGTTCCTTTGGCTCTTTGAGAAAACCCTAGAAAACTTTGTGCGAAACCTGAACTTTGGGTGACTTTGATCCGGCAACTTGGTGCATCTTATGGCGATCCTCTTCGACTAGAAGGAGCTCTGAGCATAGAAGAAGGCTTCCCCAACCTTGGTGTGCAAGCTACATCAACACAGAACCGGATCTAGGAGGTTTTTGGGCGCCTTCTTGGCTTGGCCGAGGAGGGCATCATCGGCTGATTAAATCCATTCTCCAATTTCTTAGAGGCAAGTAACCCTTGGACATCGTCCATACCCATGTCTAGTAGGTCTCAGGAATTTTTGGGAGTTTATCTCGTGTCTTGGAACCCCCATTCACTGTGTTTTGTGCATTCAGTTTGCACTCCTACAGACAGGAACTTAACGGAAATATTTGTTGCTATTAAGATCCTGAGTTGGCAGCAACAGATGGTGCTGTTAACCCCTGTTGGCGGCAACCTGTGTGTAGTCAAGTTCGTCTGGGTTTTTACAGAACCCACGTTTTCGCATTTGTGTGATTGTATTCGGACTTGTGGTTGTTTGTACATACTGTAGAAATTATGTTGAGTTCAGTACAAGCAGTAGGTCATATCATGAGGAGGAACTGAATTTCTGTGATTTGTGTTATTTATTAAAAATTTCTGTAATTGAACTGTGAGCATAAAATGCCTATGTTTAATCTTGTATAAATAGATCTGATATGATTTAGGGTTTCATAAATTTTCTATGATTGTATAATGACTGTATACAAGTGTTGGCACTGTTGAGAATGACTGATTTACTGTGGAACCTGTTTAAGTGAAATTAGTGATAAATATACCTGTGAATTGTTTTAATTATTATAAATAGTGTATAGATCCAAAAATTTTGAAAAATTGAGCATGTAACATATTGTTGGTTTAGAACCTGTGATAAAAATCTTGTACTATTTGGATAACAATTAGTACAGTAAATGATTTATTTTATGAGAATGAACATATTGAGCATGTTAAATTAGATTATGTATAATTCAGTGGCTAGTAGCATGATTTGGATGATGTTATGATCTGATTAACACTGTGAACAGTAGCATCATGATAGGTAAACTGAAACCTAAGTAATTGTGTAAAAGTAAATGCAATTGTGATTAAATAGAGCATGAGAAGTGTGTAAGCAATGTGTTAATGTAAATTGTGTTAAAATGTGCCGTTAGTGACACTGCTACCATAGAGGGCTGTGGAACTGTACCGTAGTAAAGTCCCTACGGAAGGTTCAATGTGTGTGATATCCTATAGGCAATTATGATGAAATCCTGGAGGTGGACAAGTACCACTGGTTAGGGTGGAGAGTGCTTCTCCCGGTTCTGCGCAGTTAACCAAGATCTATCACTGTGTTGCCTAGGTGATAGGTATGTGAATGTGTATATGTGTTTCCTTCTAGTGGTGGTTTGGACTATGTGTCACGACAACTAAGTGTAAAATGTGAATATGTGTATATGATCATGTGAATGTGAAATGTGAAAGTTGTGCAATGTGAAATTGTTAAATGAATGTGTTAGCATGTGAATAAGTGTAAACCCATATGAAGGTGTTTAATTCATGTCAAAACAGCAAGCAAAAGGTATGTATAATGGTGTTAAATGCATGTGAAAATGATTAGAATCCATGCTAGGGGTGCTATTTACTTTATGTTTAATTCCATGCTTAAAGTATGTATAGTTACATAAGGGTTTGAATGAAATTTAAATCTTGAAGCATGTTGAATAAAAGATGTAGAAAGCATGTTATAAGTTTTTATATTTAAGTTGTTTAAGTTATGAAAAGCATGTACCATGTTTAACCTTAATTGTTTAATTGTGTAGAACTCTAGTACGTGTAGGTGATATGTGTATGGTTGTCTTCATGGATTGCTTGCTAGGTCTATTTAGACTCATACTTGCTTTGGCGTACAGGTGTGATAGGTGTCCCCACATCCGAAGAGGATATAGTTAGGAGTGACTCCGAGCGCGAGGAGTAGCTATTTTATGGAGATCTCTGCGTTATATATTTCATTTCATAGTATATAATTTGGAATTGTGTAATTAAGGATGGACAATGTATTTCATTTGAAAGTTGTATAAATGTGGACTTTAGCGTTTTCTTTCATCTTATGTTATACAGACTGTGGATATTAATGATGATGATGGAATGAAATGAAATTGTTACTTTATTTCTGCTGTACTCTTTACCATTCATATATATATCAACCTATCGTTTAGTGTTGGGTCAATGTCCCACTGTGACAGCATTCTCTATACCGATGTGGATTGGTATAATCGTACCGGTATAAGGAGGGTCGTTACAGTAGAATTATTAGGACGAGGAAAATTGCTATTTCTCATTGTCGCATTCAAGAAGGAAATATTCTGATTATTTTGCTGCATGCTGTAAAGGACGAGAAAGATAGTCATCAAGTAAATTTTGATGTCCTGGACAAAAATTAATATCAAAACAATATTCTTCTAATTACATAAACCAACGAATTCGACGACTATTCTGATCTTCCTTTTTATTTTAATATATTGGTAAAGACCTTTATTATCTATTTTAATAAAGAATTTAGCAGGTAAGAGCCAATGTTTGAAACATTTAAGAGTTTTGAGGATGGCAAGAAATTCTTTTTCATAAGTTGAATAATTGACTTCAACTTTAAGAAATTTACTCGATGTATAACCAACAATATCATGTTTTTCTTCGACGGTAACTACCCCGGCCCAAAAAAAGTTACTAGCATCAGTCTAGACAGTAAGAATATCTTGAGCAGTAGGAAAGATAGTTTTAGGGAGGCGTGTGATGATGGTTTTAAGATAAGAAACTTCAGACTGTTCGTCGGAAGATAGAGTAATAGGGATTTTGTCAGTCTCCCAACGTGAAACAGGTTTTTGATGATCTTTTTTATATTGTTTGGTGATAGTATTGACTTTATTTTGAAGGTTTTTAGTTACTTTACTAAGTTTGGGAATATAACGACGTCCATAGTTGAGGATGCCTAAAAATCTTTGTAATTGTTTTAGAGTAGTAAAAGTATCAGGAAACTCTTTAATTTTAGTAATAATATGAGTTTGTAACTCAATAGTACCATGATCTATGATCTTTCCAAGATATTCTATCTTTTGTTTACAAAGTTCTATTTTTTTAGGTGATAATATAACACCGTGCTTAATTATAAGGATGCTACGAGCAATAGTAAGATGTTCAATATGTTGATCATATGTATTAGAGAAGATTGAAATATAATCAATATAGATAGTAATGAACTAATCATCATCTTTGAACAAGGAGTTCATCCATTTTTAGAAAACTTGAGAGGCATTCTTTAT